>CM042156.1:94275503-94310503 GCA_023376005.1 Doryteuthis pealeii | reverse complement strand
ATGTTTTCTAAATGCTGTGGAAAGAGTTGTAAAATATTATGCTGTTACTCTTGGAAAAGTTTGGTTTGGTTTATAAATGGAGACTTTAGGCCGCCCCGTCGACTTTACTTATATATATATATATATATATATATATATATATATATATATATATATATATATATATGGAGACATAGATAGAGAGTGAGAGATTTAAAACTTTTCGAATGCTGTGAAATGGTGTCTGACGTCTATAGTGCCTTGATTATGGTAAACTTTGAATAACGGCATTTTTCTGCATTTACACAATTTTAATTCAGCTTCTCAGGTTTTATTCCGTTTCTCTTTTGGTTTTGGAGCATTGAGAGATTAATTCGTACTTTTATTGAATACAGTCTCATATATGTGTTTTGGTTTGTTTGGTTTGTTTTGTTTTACGGCATATCAACCTCAGTTGGTCATTTAATGCCGACAAAGTTGTGAAATTAATTCATTCTTAATGCATAATACAATTTTTTTTAATAAACTCATATTTTTCTATTTAACCCATAGATGGGACCCTAACAGGTACTACCACTCCGGGTCAGAGTGGACCAGGAAGCAATGGTGATGAAGGGGTGCTCCACATTCTCCAAACTTCCGAAACTGGAACCTCACCATCAGATAGAATTTAACGTCATTCCCAGGACATGTAGACACTCAGCCTTCTTGCACACATATGATAAACAGAGTTGGAGCTTGCAATAAGGGCAATAGGGTTGGGGCAATCATATAGGTTCTAGGGCTTGACGTGACAAGCCGATTGATCGGAGAGACCCTCTCCGACTGAACGTCTAGCCTAAGTAAGGGTCTAAGTGGAGTTTTGCAGGTAATGGACTGTTCATCCATCAAGATTCCACCCTTAAGCGTCACGTCCAACAGGTAACCTCATTTGGGGGAGTCTTACCCCTCTGCAGAGGTGCAATCGGTGCATTATAACGCCCAGCCGAAAGGGTGGTCTTGGAAAAGTATTACCTTTATTAGAAAAATAATACAAAACAAGGATTAATCCGTTGGGGTTACGATAGCTTGTGATGGAACAGTCATTGTCGGAAATATTACACAAACCATTTGTAGTGACGCTTTCATGTACAAAACTGGTATAAAATAATGATAAGGTTTAGCAGTCATACAAGAAGGTGGTCAATTGGTAGCCTTGTGTGTTCTACTCACAGAAAATTATTAACAAAGGTTTTAGTATGTTTATGTTATTGTTATAGGTGATACACCCTATAAGACTAATAGAATGCGCTGACTGGTTACTATAAGTAACAGGGATAATTGTGACTTAGCAGTAAGCCAATGCGAGTATGCCAATAACTCTGTTCATCGGACGTAATTTCCACATCTCTCTATAGTATTTGTCTACTTTCTGTTAATACATTTTTCTACATTTGTTACCCGTCGTTTTGTTCTTATTTGACTCCTTAAAACCTCACAACAGTTATTTTCCCCGGTTTCCTACAAAGTCTGAATAGACATGTAGATATTTTTAGTGAGGGTCACCTCACATGGTGTAATATTTAGCAAGTTGGATTGGCAGACTGTTTTTTAATGTCAAAGCCATTCTTATAGAATGACTGCAGGTGCATTTTCCAGGTGTATTTCTTGATAATAATATTATACAAGAGATAATTATGATCAGAAATACTTTGTCTACTGGCACGAGGCTATATTGAAGCAAAAGACACGACTAGAAATGTCTTTGCCTCTTAGCAAACAATTACAGAGTTGTTTGTGAAATCACTTTAGGGTTTTTATGTCATAATCTTAAGAGATCATTGGTCAATGATAGATTCATTAATCTTTTATCTTGGAAGGTTGGGGATAATTTCCATTGAAGCAGGTCAAGGTTGATGCCTAATTTAGAAGGGAAAAAAGATTGAAAAATTGCAAAAGGCCAAATAGAGATTTTGTTTAAGGAAAAGCTCAACATTAAATAATATGATATTGATATGGCGTAAAACATAACCAACCAACCAACCAACAAGGATGAATTTAGAATTAATTAACTCATGAAGGTTGATATGCCATTATACAAAAAAAAAACCAACTAACCCAGCCATATCCTCTCTGGTATGTGCCACACTCAATAACCTTCCAGGAAGGATCACCCGAAGAACTGCGCCCCCCCCCCACTCCAAATTTTGACGGGGTGAGAATTCTTTGTGTGTGGATATGCTGACATGATGATTCAGGTGTTTGTTAGTTTCTTATATACAATTAACAAACTTTCCTTCTAATCATTTCTTAATTGCAATTCTTAGTCTTAGGGCTTTATTCTCAATCTTAAAATTAAAAATATATGTTAAAAAAAATCATCTAAAAGTTTCATTCACAAAAAATGTCAAAAAAAAACCTTTATAAAATTAAACATTATCACCAATTCATTTCAAAAACGTAGTTAGCATTAAATGACCCATTGAGGTTGATATGCCGTAAAACAAACCAGCATTTTTGAAAAGGTAAAACCATAAACTATAATTTGGTTTTATTTAATAAGTTTCTGAGAAAATGTATGGAAGGCAACATTTGTTATATTAAAAGAGAAATTTGTTTTGGTTTCTTAGTTTTTAATGGTATATCAACTTTCATGGGTTATCTAATGCCAAAACTATCCATGTAGAAAAACAGTAGTAGTACTATTTAACTCATAGTTGGTGGGATAAGGGGGGGGGTGAATTCACATACAACAATTTCGCAGTCTAGCACACTAGCCACTACACCAAGGGACTCCCCAAAATTGAAAGAGATGACAACTCCTGCACTATTGACCATATATCCAGTTAGATATTTAAAAATAAAAGATATTAAGAGATAATATGTTAATCATCAAGGATGGATAACAGTGATATACAAACATAGGAACATATCTTCATTGGGAATATTCTTCACAAAACGGACCATCAACATCACTATCATCATAGTAGACATCATCGTCGGAACTCATTATTATTGGAGAAAGCTTTTCATTTCATAGGGGTCTTTCCATAACAAGATAAGTATAAGGACATCATAACCGATTCATTATTGCCGGCATCTCATAATTCTATAGTATGAAGTTTCTTCAGTATTTCACATTTTCCATCAAATCGGCCATATTGCATTTGTTTGATGAGGTTCTTGAGAATGTCTGCATATAGGATTGAAAGATATCCGACCGGCTAATCTTTGTTATTACTACCAAAAGTTTCAATGATATCTAGAAGCATTTAGCTTGCTCACTCCCACCATAAAATCGAGAGAAGTAACAACACACTAGTTAGTTTCCTGTGCAAGGACGAGGGGATTTGTTTTTTAGCAAGCTCTTGTCTCAGGAACACGATAAACATGTAAATATTTACCCTTCCTTTTTCTACCAACTCCATCTCAAGGACTCAACAATTTCTTTTTTTTTATTATCATTTTTTAAAAATTGTTTTAAATATCAACCTCAGTGGGTCATTTAATGCCGAATAAAGTTTTGAAATAAATCAATTCTTCATGTATAATACAATTTTTTTTAATGAATACATTTTTCTATTTAACCCATAGATGGGACCCTAACAGGTACTACCACTCCGGGTCAGAGTGGACCAGGGAGCAATGGTGATGAAGGGTGCTCCACATTCCCCAAACCTCCAAAACTGGAACCTCACCATCAGATAGAGTTTAACGTCATTCGCAGGACATGTAGACCCGCAGCCACCGCCTTCTAGCACCCATATGATAAAAAGGGGTTGGGACTTGCTATAAGGGCAATAGGGTTGGAAAAATCACATAGGTGCTAGGGCTTGACGTGACAAGCTGATTGATCGGAGGGGGCCTCTCCGACCGCCCGTCTAGCCCAAGATAGGGCCAAAGTGGAGTATTGCATGTCATGAACTGCTCATCCACCTGGGCTCTATCCTTAAGCATCACGGGTCGCCACCCACAGCAAACAGGTGGCCCCATTGGGGGAGTCTTACCCCTCTGCAGAGGTGCAATTGGTGCATTCTAACGCCCCACCGACAGGGCGGACAATTTCTCTACTAAAGACTATTTACAGCAGGTATTGTAAGAAACCAAATTTCAAAAGGACTTGATTCGGCATTAAATGAGCCGAAAGGTGTTTATATGCTGTAAAACAAAATAACCAAACAAATCATGTTGTATTCTCTTCTGTTAATTTTGCTCAGGCAATAAAATATTCTAGTTTAGTGCTCGTCTCTTGTTGAATCGTGTTGAAACCATAACAGTTTGTACGTAAATATCCAACCCATCCACACGAGCAGGATGTGAATGCATGGTCAATTTCTTTAGTGGGGTTTGGCAGATTTCCTTCTCCTAGACTGGTTGCCATAACATTTTTAACAGCCCAATCCTCCCTTCGATTTAGCCTTAGCTGGAAGGAGAATGATTGGATGCATACCGATTCCAAAGGCATTAGCACAAACAAATGCAAACAGCCTTGGCCTGTATTTGAACTCAGTTCGCCGTGTCTATTTCCTACGATGATAACCATTACATCAAGGGCTCCTAACATATGTCTTGCATATGTCTCTATATCTGCATAGAATGAATGAATTGGGCTAAAATAACACTTCCATCAGGAGGCTTGAAGTGGAAAGTGGATATATCCACTCAAAATTGTATTACAATTAACGGGGGAAAGCATACACCTTTGAAAAAAAATCTCCCTTCTGTTGCACAACTTCCAAACATCTCACCAACCCCACGCAACCCAGTATCAGTTTTATCTTTTGGTGGATAATTAACATTATTACGGAAATTACCGTGGAATTTAATTACGCAGTTAAAGGGTTAAGACGACCTCGTGTCAAAACCCAACACCGTGGGGGCTGCTTAGATAATCACTAGGAGACTCTTCAATCAATTTACTCAACAGATATTTCTCCAACTGAATACCACTTTTTCAAGCATCATAGCAAATTCCTGCAAGGGAAATTATTTAACAAATAGGCAGAAGTTTTTGTGGAAATCCTCACTTAAAGGATTCCGGAATTTGTCTAATAGCCGAATAAATCTTATTGTCTGTTTTTGGCAATAAATTTTTTAGACCAATAAATTTTTCTACAATTTTCATATATATATATATATATATATATATATATATATATATATATATATATATATATAAGTTAAGCGAAAGGAAATGAATCCGACAGTATAAGTATAGATAAAAGGATATGAAAACACACAATATGCAGTTAAAGGGAAAACGTTTTTGTAAATCGAGATATTGTTCAATATTAGCTATGAATATGATATAAAATATTTTCACTTTAACTGCATATTGTGTGTTTTCATATCCTTTTATCTATACTTATATATATATATGTATGTGTGGTGTGTGTGTGTGTGTGTGTGTGTATGAATTCTTATGTTATTTATTTCTAATAATACATTTTATTCTTAGCTGAGATTAACTGTGCTGGGTATGATCTTAAAATGGTGAAGTTCCAATTATGGACCTTTGTGGAGTGTGGAGTACCTCTTCACTGCCATTACTGCCGGATCCACTGTGACCCGGAGTGATAGTACCTGTTAGGGTCCCATCTATGAACCCAGAGAAGAAAAATGTGTTTGAAAAATTGAGTTAAAAATAATTTTCAATATCCATGAAGAATAAATAGAACAAAACGTCTTTAACATAAAATAACCCAACAAGTTTGACGTGCCATAAAATCCAACAAAATAAAAGATAATGCTTAAAACGCAATACATTTTTGTGTTAATTAATTGTTCTTTGGATTGATTTTTGGAGGTTTGAATTCAAAGTTTTTCTTCTCCGAGATCGGTTACTATATTAACATCATAGATCCCAGTCTGCCCTAGTATTTACCCATAGCTGGAGGAAAGATAATAGGATTTATAACTTTTTCCATTAGTGCCTAGGATTTTAACTCGTCCCGCCGTGTCCATTTTCTACGATGATATCTATCACACCATTCGCCTCACTAATATAAGAATTTTATTTATTTTTATATTCTTAAATAAGTGAAATAGGAAGATAAATATTGAATTAAAAGAAGAAAATAAAAGTAATATAACATATAAGTAAATAAAAAGTCTTCAATGGGTCATTAAAACGGAACTATTTTATGGAAAAAATGTTATATTTGTGCATATATATTATTCTAATCATTTCGCACTGACAACAGGCCTAGACTAATTATCAAGGTGTGTCCACGAAGGCCGAGCCTTATTCACAGGAGTTCTTAACTTATATTTCGCTTGTGAACTTCACAGCTAATGACAGATTTAAGGATCAATTATACACATTCGAATAAAAAGCAATACACGAAGATGGAGGAATCAAATAAAACTGTTACACACACACACACACACACACATACACACATATATATACATATATATTTGTTCATACATACCTACACACACACACACACACACACACACACACACATATATATATATGGAGGTGCGTGGGTCAGTGGTTAGAGTCATGGTAAATGGATTCGTCGATTCGAGTTCAATTCCTAGACAAAGCTGTTGGCATTTCACATAGCGCTAATACCATTGGGAAAGGTATGAATCCATATATTCTCCCCCCAGCTATGGGTTAAATAGTAGGACAGACTGGGCCCTTCAGCCTTGGGTAGGTAACCAGTCTAGGAGAGGGATAACTCTGAATTCAAAATTCCTGAGGTCGGTCGTTGATTGGGTTTGTGTCAACCCTTGATGCACCAATTCTTTCCTATCGACTGTGCCAAAAAGTGTGGATGGTCCAACACAAGCCTTCACCACTATAAACAAATCACTGTGTGGGTGTTCATTGTATGAACACTCATACGTTGAAATCGACAGGAGAGTCCATCATATATATGACAGTATGATTAAAGACGATAGATAAGGGATTATCTTTTTATTAGATTTTCCGGGTATCAGTAGACATACGTCTATATACATCCAATTACACCAGCAATTTAGCATTTTCAAGAATTTTCAGCTACTTCATTAAAGAGGCTCCCGCCTTTGTCATTATATCTGCGAACTCGCCTACACACCTTATCTAGTTAACATTCATTTCATTTAGATTAAGCATCCCTCTGATCTTTGTCACATCAATCCTAAGTCGGTGACAATCTTTATTTACTACATTATTTATCTATCTACAATATCGCACAAATGTGAATACACCTTTTTATCATAAATATTCATTTTCTTCTAAACAAGTTAGGGTAACGAGGGACAAATTTAGCCTTTGGTTTGTTAATTTCATAAGCATGACACTATCAGTTATCAAGTGCCGTTAACTTTATCCATTCATATATCTACAATATATATACTCAATAAATGATACCAAACTATATAATTAATACATACATACATATATATATATATATATATATATATATATTATATATATATATATATATATATGGTGATTGCCGCTTCTTCACAGAATAAGGCCATTTCTACAAGTATTTCAGTTGTGAGTAGTTTTGAGTAGTTGTGAGCACGCAGATGGCCCACGGTTCCAGCTTGTTTTTATGTACCCTGTCACACATATGAAACCCTCGGCATACAGGCCCTGCCATACAGGTCAGACTTCAATGTGGGAAATGTTTCCATGGTGTGTCATGTGTTTCTTCAGGGTGGAGGGCTCGAGTCACCTTACCTCAAACTTCTTACAGCTACCATCGGCCAGTCTTTCCATGATGATGTGTATCCAGCCCACTCTCTTCTATCAATTGGTCCTTATCGCTGAACGGACTTCTGCAAGGGTATCGATGTCGGCCCATATAGAGATGCTCCCCTATCATGATACCGTACGTAGTTAGGTGTTTCCCTATCTCTCAAGATTGGGAAGTGTCCAGACCTTATATATATATATATATATATATATATATATATATATATATATATATATATATATATATATATATATAAAATGTTGTTCTGGTTCCAACGGGAGAAAATTTAATATTTTATAAAAAAGAAGAAGGTCCGCAAAATGTATTATGTTCTCAGAAAAATGTTTTATCCTTTTTATCTTACATACGCGACACGTGTTTCTGATCTGTTGTCTTCTTCAGGCATTGAGTTATTTATTTGGCAGAATATGTCCGATATTTGATAGGTTGTGTGTAGTTCTGCAATTTTTCTATTATAATTATATATATGTACGTGTGTGTGTGTGTGTGTGTGTGTGTGTGTGTGTGTGTGTTTGTGTGAGTGTGTGGGGGGGTGCGGGGGTGTGTGTGTGTAATTATGTTTATTTTTGTACCACTGCATATTCGGAAGTTTAGTTACAGAATTTAAATGCTGTAGAATTTGATAATAGACAATGCATAATGATATTCGATTTTTATCTTTTTTTATTTTTTTTATTTATTTATTTTTTTTTTTTTTTGAAAACTTTCATTATATAATGTCTCATTCGAAATGAGAAGAACTTGTTTTCGAAGAAAATTGACTTTGTATGAAAAATAATCAACGGTGAAATTTCTCAGGGTGCTTAATATATATATATATATATATATATATATATATATATATATATATATATATATTATACCAAACTTGTGGGTAAATCCTTGAGGCAAGAAAAATCCCGGCAAATAGTTTGATTGTGAAAATATACTACCAAACTTCACCTGGAAAAAAAAATGAAAAAAAGAAAAGACCAAGATAGTTGTACCAACCGAAAATAATCGGTTAATACTATGATATTTGGACATATATATATATATATATATATATATATATATATATATATAGGTATATATATATATATATATATATATATATATATATATGTGTGTGTGTGTGTGTATATATATAAACCGCCAGGATTATCTAAAGCTAAAACATAAGGAATGCTCAATACCTATGTTGAGCAAATGATAAAGTTAAACCTAATGATATACCTCCTTACAGTTTCACTTAGTAGCTCATCAGGGCAATAATCTGACTCTCTCTCTCTCTCTCTCTCTCTATATATATATATATATATATATATATATATATAATATAATATATATGAAAGGATCAAACAATCTGTTTGAGATGGCGACAGCCGACAATTTTTTTTTGGGGGGGGGAGATTATGTGCTTAATTAAAGTCTTACCTAATTTGAGAATTAATTAGTTATGTCAGCCTGGCAGGTAGGGTTCGCACAAAGCACTGTCCTGTCTATAACTCTGCTGATGAAGCCTAATAGGCTGAAATGTACATACAGAGATTGACTTTTTCTCGATTTGTTTACGCCTTACATCAAAACCGATATGCACACCTAATTCATTTAATTATAACTAATTAATTCTCAAATTAGGTATGACTTTAATCTCTCCCCCCCCCAAAAAAAAAAAATATATATATTTATGCAATTATTAAAAGTGTTAAAATCATTCAAAACATCTCGAGTATTTATGTGTATCTGATATTTTGAATATACGTGTCGATGTGAAGAGAGACCAATGAAAAATCATTGATCTTTATATGATTAAATGAGGACCGAGGGGTCGACCCAATTGACAGGAACCTTATGCTCTGTTGTGTTTGTCTGGGTCATCCAACGACGACACCAGGAAGTGGAGGGAAAGTGGCCACCGAGGAATCCAACGACGTGTCCGGCTGTTCTTTTACGCGCCAACGGACTAATTCGGCGTGTGCCTTTGTCACTTCTTTTTCGCTCTTTTTTTTTTCTTCTGATAATTAAGCTCACAGACATTTTTCTCCGTTTGTGCAACAGACGGACGAGTGGAAGGTTGAAATGATATATCGACAAAAGTCAAAGGAATGGCTTCATCGGTTGTAGATATTATTCGGAGAGTTTATTGCGGTGGACGCAGAATCGGAAGTGCATTTAATTTGGCTTTCTTTACCCCGCTTTTAAGCAATTTTGTTAAAATGAATTTGTATAAATCGTATGAGGATATATTTATAAGAGAGTTCTATAATTTGCTTGAAGCATTGTGTATATATTGGTTAGGAGGTTTATTTCATTTTTAAAAAAAGAAATGCCATAACTAGACTGCTTCAGTTCCAGTGATCTTTTGAAAAAGAGATATTATCTCGAAAATTCAGGAATTAAATACAGGTTAACACACAACATCATTGTTACCGTATTTTTAGAATTTTTCTTTACACCTGCATTGTGATAGCCTTCTAAATCAACCTCCTAACCTATATATAATATATATATATATATATATATATATATATATATATATATATATATATATATATAAAACATAAAAACATAAGCACGTCCATTTCTGATACGAACTCTGATGATGAAGTTTATGCTTCGAAATTGATAAGCCAAAAATAACATCTTTTTGTTTTTATTTTTCATACGCATTGTATTGGCCTTCAAATTATTAATATATTATATATATATATATATATATATATATATATGTGTGTGTGTGTGTGTGTGTGTGTGTGTGTGTGTTAATTTTCTTCTAAACAAAAATTTTAGCCTTTGGCCTAAAAATTTCATATCTACAATATTGCACAAATGTGAATACACCTTTTTATCATAAATGTTCATTTTCTTCCAAATAAGTTAGGGTAACGAGGGGACAAATTTAGCCTTTGGTTTGTTAATTTCATAAGCATGACACTATCAGTTATCAACTTTATTTCTTCCCTACTCTAAATTCATCTATCTACAATATACATACTCTAAAAATAATACCAAACTATATAATTAAAAAAATAATACTCGCATTAGCTGTATTTTTAGTCCCTCAGTCACGATTTGTTTAGAGTGGTCTGTTGCTTGTGCTATGCAAAGCATACTCTCTCCATCAATACAACATAGCCCATACAGGTGCACCGTGTGCCACACGTTAGGTGTTTGTTTTGATCGCATGTTCTTTTATCACGGAGTTTGACCTCTCCGGGACATCAGGTATATGGATGGTTACCATATACCTAGTGGGTTTTGATGTAGTGAATTTTCCGTTTCAGATTGTTTATAAATATATGCGAAGAGTTAAAATTATTAATTCATTAATTAATTTATTGTAACACACAAAGAAAATGGGAAAATAAATAACGACTTATAAGTTCATGAGTATTTTTCAAAAATACTATTTTCCTTTTTTCTCTGGAGATCGGCATTAAATGACCCACTGAGGTTGATATGCCGTAAAACAAAACAAAACAAATTCTCTGGGGAGGAAAATATTTGTTCTCAATTTCTTTACGGCAGATGTCTCTGCAAACAAAATATGTAAACATTAAACTTCAGAGAAGTTTTTGTTTTTCATTCCAAGGAAAGAATCCACCTGCAAGACCGGGGCAACCAGTTGTATCTCAATCATCCATGTATCGACTGCCAAATCGCAATATGGCAAACATTACTCAAAGACTTTAATGTAAAGAATATGAATGATAGTATTGTTCAGACGAGATGAACAATCTGAAGAAAAAACACAGACATTGTTAAATGGATAAATCTGTTAAGTATTTGACGTGAAATAATCTATCCTCTAAACTCTGTGTAATAATTTTATCTTCTAAGGTTATACACACATCAACCACCCTCATACACACACACACATCCGCCCCCTCATACACACCAACACCCACACACACACACACACACACATATATATATATATATATATATATGTGTGTGTGTGTGTGTGTGTGTGTGTGTGTGTGTTAATGTTAGCTGTCAACTCGTGTTCGAGTAAGACCATTTCCTGTTTTTTTCCTTCATAGTTGAGTGCCAGTAGCATTTGACACTGTATCCTTGTGTTTTCTCAAATGAGTCACCAGGCCAGCCCCGGGGAGACACACTCTTCCACATAAACTACAAGTTGGAACTTCTCCGCTTTGAATGTTGAATATATATATTGACTTTATTTCTACCGTACCCTAACACACACACACACACACACACACACATATATATATATATATGTGTGTGTGTGTGTGTGTGTGTGTGTGTGTGTGTGCGCGCGCGCACGAGCGTGTGTTAGAGTAGCTTAGATATATCAACTCAATCCTATATCTACCCTATCCTAACACACATATACATACGCGCACACACACACATACACATATATATATATATATATATATAATATATATATATATGTATGAGTGTGCATGTGTGTGTGCGATAGAGAGTGTGTGTCTGTTAGGGTAGCGTAGATATAAAATCAACATTCGCCTCAATCCTGAAACCTTAGACTCAAGAACAATCTCCCTAGTTATATCGCTATGGAAAAGGGGATAGACTCCCTTGTTGTCCGAGTGAAACCGACAATAGACCACTCTGTCAATTTCTCTTCTCTTTACTAATAATGTTACACGAAATGCGTGTTTATTGTTAATTTTGTATATTGATCAATAAAATAAGACAGTTAAGCTATCTCCTGGTATTCGTATTTAAAACCTTACCATATTTATATAAATTGGAGGTAAAATTAATTTGAATATTTGTAATATTGTTTTCCAGTTGTTCAGTTACATTTTTTTAAAATGGCATCGCTATAGCTAAATTCAGCAAGAGATTAAATTCAATTTGGATTACTCGTTTAAGAAAGTCTTGGGCTTAAATGCATGTTTTTAACGTGCCATGTGTCTTAGCAAATTGACAGATGTACAAGTCTAGTCCAAGTTAATTCTGCATCAAATGTAATAGCAAGATGTTTAGCTTCAAAATTCTTTTCGTAACATTAGTCTTAATTAGAGATTAATTCAAATGGATGCGTTTGTTGTGTAGTGGTTATCGTCTTAGAAAATGGACACTGCAAACTGAGTTCACATCTTGGATGTGGCATTTTGTTGATTGGTTGGATTTTATTCCTTCGTTTATTTTATGCCAAAGTCGTTTTGTTTAAAACATTATTGTTCGATTTTCAAGTTTTTTTAAAACACATTCTAAACGCATTTTTTAATCGATTTAACCCAAAGAAGGGGCCCTAACAGGTACTACTAATGTTACACACTGGACCCGTCAAAGAACACACACACTTGTATTGAGGAAAATGTAAAATGAGATGTTTATTTTCTCCGGTTGTGTACAGCTGAGAGTCATTGGCAGGGTTACGCAACGTGGAGCCTTCGGGAGTTCTTTTCGAGTGATCTCGAACCTGATCGTCGTCTCTCTAATCGATCTCTACGGGCTTCTTTTATTGTAGTCTGACCCCCGGTGTCACGTCTCATTGTTCGTGACACCTACGCAGTTTTTTTTTGTAGACACGCCTCTTCGCCACGCAGGCTGTTTTCATTGGCTATGGGCTATGCCTACAGATTTCTGCACCGATATCATGTCAAATATTCACCTGCATTTCCAGGTGCAAAAGGTCAGGTCAGGGTCACATCCTGTTTTCGTTTCCAGGCTGCACCTGACCCCCATGCACTTCCTATTCAGCCTGGTCTTTGGGTGCACTGATCAGACAATTTATTACACTAATCCTGGTCAGATTAGATCTGGGTGTAATGGCAATGAAAGGGTACTCCATAGGCCTCAGAGCTCCAGAATTGTAACCTCACCACTATATGCACTTTAGAATCAAATCCAGGACATTAAGACCCTCACTCATTGCATTCAAGCATATATTTGATAAAAGGGGTTGGGAGTTTCCATAAGAGCTGTTGAGGAATACAGACGGGACATTCATATAGGTCCTAAGGTTTGGCATGTCCAGCCGATTGGTCTGATGGAGTCTCTCCAACCGACCTGGGCTAGACGGGTGGTCGAAGAGGCCCCCCTGATCAATCAGCTGGTCACGTCAAGCCCCAGCACCTATTGAACCAACCCTATTGCCCTTATGGCAAACCCCGACACTTGTTATCATATATCTGATGGAGGATGTTTCTGATGGCTTTGGTGTCCTGGGTTTGACGTTAAACTGCATCTAGTGGCGAAGTTCCAATTCTGGAGCTGTGGGGAATATGATGTACTCCTTCATCATCATTGTTCCCAGCTTCACTCTGTCCCAGAGTGGTATTACCTATTAGGATCCCATCTATAGGCTAAACAGGAATGAAATGAGTTTTAAAAATGTGTTTAAAAAAAACTTCAATTTAATAAAAATGAATAAAACCGAAAATAAACAGGAATGAAATGAGTTTTAAAAATGTGTTTAAAAAAAACTTCAATTTAATAAGAATGAATAAAACTGAAAATAACCTAAGGTTTGACATGCCGTAAATTTCAACCATCCTTGAAAGTCAATATTTCAGCGGAGTTTGAATTCATAGTTTTCCTTCCCCTAACCGTTTTGCCATACTAAGGGTAAAGTGCCTAGTCTGTCCTACTACTTATCCATAGCTGTGGGTCGAATATGTGGATGCATACCTTTCCCAATAGGATTAGCCCAATCTTTAAGTGAAGCTAGTTTTAATCCACATTTTTTTTCTCCTGGAAAAGATTGCTTGCTGATCAAAGTCTAAATAGCCCAGTCGGCTCTACTATTTACCCAGAATTGTAGTTCAGCTTAATATAAAAAGCATCTATGCCCTTACCCAAGGGTTTTAGCGAGATGTTCAGGATTTGCACTTGGCTGACACGAGTCGATTTCCTCCAACCATAAACATTATGACACGTGTACATTTTAATGTACCAGATTTCTGTTACTTCTTCCTTATTTCTTTCGGCTTTTCGCTGATATTTTTTTAAATCCAACCAGCAAGTCTATTTTTCCGTCTTTCTTTTCGAGTGTATCCCGATTTTCATTTCAATTTAGAAAGAAAGGAAAGGTTCTTATTAGAATTTCATTGTTATCGCTGTTACATCAAGCATTTAGATGATTAAAAAATCACGTTCACTGAATCGCAGACCCCACAAAATTATCATTAAGTTGTGACTGTAATTGATTTATATTTAAAGCAATATGAGTTCCTTTGTGTAATACACATCTTGCTATTTTACACACTTTTTGCAAGGCTGCACACACAGACATACACACAGACATACAGATGGACACACATACAAATATACACACACAAACACACACACAGACACACACAAAAACACATCATATATATATATATATATATATATATATATATATATATATATATATATATATATGAAGTAGTCAAACAATGTGTTTGAAATGGCAAAGGCCGACAATTTGTGGGAGATTATGTGCTTAATTAAATGGGCTAAAATGTACATACAGAGATGACTTTTTCTCGATTTGTTTACGTTTTACATTTAAACCGATATGCACACCTAATTCTTTTAGTTATAATTAATTAATTAACAAAATTAGGTATGACTTTAATTAAGCACATGATCTCCCCCCCCACACACATATATATATATATATATATATATATATATAATATATATATATGACAAGGGCGGCGGAGCTGTTGTCATGGATACAACAATATATATATATATATATATATATATATATATATATATATATATATAATAGAGAATAGAGAATGTATGAGAAAAGTATTGGCGTATAAAGACGCTCAATGCTAAAATAGCAGAGCAGGTTTATAATCAAATATTATATATTATGGATATCTCATTACTATTAGTTTCATGCTTACTGCAATCATCAGACGAGACCGACAAAATGTTAGATTTTAAGATTTGGAACACCAACGTTTTTTTTAAACATTTTAACCGTCTCGTCTGATGATTGCAGTAAGCATGAAACTAATAGTGACGAGATATTCATAATATATAATATTTAATTAATTAGTTATATATATATAAGTAAGTAAAGTCGACGGGGCGGCCTAAAGTCGGTATCAGCCAGTCAGTGAAGGAGTCTATCCCCTTTTCAATAGCGCTAGACCGAGGAGATTGTTTTTTAGCATCTGAGGTGGAGCGCCACACCTACCATCAGCTCCTTACTTTACCGCACAGATCCCTGTACTACTCATACGCTGAGTTGGCGAGGACCGGTATCGAACTAGGAACCTTGTGGTTTCTAACCGAACGCTCTACCGACTGAGCTACATCTTCCTCATTCTTTCTTTATGATAAAAATGGAATGGTCCCTTATTTAGATAAGGTGACGAAATTTACAAGGAATTAAATTTCGGTGGATAAGTGAAACCAGATAATCAGTACTTACATTTATGCATTTGATCTTGGACGATTTGCATGGTCTCATTTTGAACCAGAGGGTGTTTCAATATGATAACGGCCGGAAAACGACCAAGAAACAACAGTATTAATACATAGATACTCTCCAGTATTTGCTGTATACAGAATTTCTTATGCCTCTTTTATTAGAAGATCACTCTTGAGACTCAAGTGCTCGTTTTCCGTCCGTTTAATTCATGAGTGAGTCAAGAATCTTATCATTTTTTCTTATCAGTAAAATGAAAAACAAAATGAAAATAAAGCTTATATTCGCCTGTCGGTATTTGGCGGGAAGAAAAGCCAGTAATTGAAATCTTTTAAATATGAACAGACTCGGAGATTCGATCAGATTGAATCAATAAAGAATCTAATAACGCAAAACAGAAAAATTCCTCTTATCTGTAATTTCTAATTGTTCCGTGAGGAGGAGGAGAAAGAGGAGGAGGAGAAAGAGGAGAAAGGAGAGAGGAAAGATGAAGGGGGCGTGCTTTTTTTTCTGTAACATGATTTGGCAGACATGGAAACTTTTTTTCCTTGCATGATTCCACCGATTGTTGAGAATTGCTATGAACTCAAGGATGGGGTAAAATATTCCACTTTCTCGATATTCTGAGGTCGTATAACTGACTGGTTAGTGATTAGAATCTCTTCACTCAAAAAGGAGTAAAAAACATTACTACCAGAAAGTTAATCAAACATGGCCGTGACGTAATGAGAAGGTTAAAGTTGTTTTTTTTATGCCACTATTAGATGCTCATTTAGCCGCAGATTATAACTCAAGTAGATTATCATCATCATCATGTCACGCTGTTAGCACGGATATCCATGACAGTCTCTCTCCATCCGTCCCTATCGCTCATCATTCTCGGGAGGTCCTCTATGCAGCATCCTGCATCCGCACAGAGCTGGTCAATGTACGTCTTTGCGGTCGGCCCACACTGGTGTGCCCATGTTCTGGCTTCCACTGGAGGACGTCGCTTATGAGTTCGTCCTTGCTTCTCCAGCAGTGATCCGCGGGTATTGTCCGTCTTACTCGGATGGTTTGGGTGATATGTGTCAGGTGGCCGTACAGCTGCTTTCTCGTGGGGTTTGTTTCCACGTCTTGTTCATGATCACCCGTAGCATTCTTGTGCAGCTCCCATCTAGTTTATTCTCTAGTCGCTTCGTTAGGGTCCAGGTGGTGCAGCCATACAGCAGCACTGATACGACAACGGCCTGGAAGAACTGTCTCTTTAACTTGTCTGTGAGATTGGATTTCTATATGACCGATAAAAAAAGTAGATTATACATTTGTCAAATTACGAGAGTTAATAAAAAGTTTTGCAATATTTTAGAGGAACAGTTCAACAGCCCCAGATGCTTTTCTAATCAAATTAATAAATAATAATAATTCCTTGTAATTAGTAAGTAAAGTAGGTGGAGTGCTCTATTGTTTGTATCAGCAGGAGAGCGGAGGACTCTATATTGCATACCCTTTACTTCTCTACTTACTTCTATTCTTCTATTCTTCTTCTGACGTCTTTGATATGTTAAGTACTTCTAGCGTCTCTTCTAGCGTCTGGACTTCTCTTGGGACTTCGTGTCTGGTCTTCCATTGGGGATTTCTCTTTATCAGAAGCCCTGTGTCATTGGTAGTTTTTAGATAATAACACAAGACTTCGATTTACTTAGTTCACATTTTATTTCGAAATCCCCTCCAGACTACCTGCGCAGATCGAGTCGGAGCGTGCAATACACGACTCACCACCGTCGTGGCTTCTGGCCGACTGACTAAAATCTATTTCTAATCTAAACCGGAAGAGGGTCTTCTCCACCGATTCTCACGGTATCCACTGGAAGGAAGGATTAGGACAGGTCAAGCCTTGTCATTCAAATCCTTCAAGGCCGTGGGCTGCAACTTATAACAGCCATTTTGATTTCTACACTACTCTACATAAATATTAAGAATCTAATAATTATGTAACATTTGACTTGAAAACTGCAACACTACAAGAAAGACCTAAGTTTCAATATGGAGGATTAACTAAGTAATCTCAGATTCGACTACATACTGACTATACTCGTTGCGTTAGCGGCGCCTTTTTCGATTGGAGTGGAACTGTTTTGGCACTAATATGTTTTGGTGCCTTTGGCATATCTTAGATAAATTAATAAGATTGTAAGTAATGGCCAAATATTGATAATTAAAAAAGAATGATTTATTACCAAATATTCCAATTTGATTGGTCCGCCCTCTTTCTCGAAAATCGCTTTTGTTTAACAAGGATCCGCCTCGCTTTCATAGCGGTTGCAGTCGCGTCATGACAACCATAATGGATTCGAGAATAAGGGAATAATAATTCGAAAAAGAGAACGAGAAATCGTGCCCGTCTCTATTGTACCAAGTCTTTTAAGTCAATTGATTAACGGCTTCACGTGATATGTTAAATGAAACTGTCGTTATTTGGCCTTAAGGACAGCGAAACGCGAAAATGAAGATATGAAAAAACAAAACTAAAAAAAAAAAAAAACTAAGTTAAAATAAAATAAAACTAGTACAACTGAAAGGGAAAGCTGAAATAATAATTGAATGATAATAATAGTAAAGTAGGCGTTGTAGACTATTGTCAGTATCACCACTAGACCAGGGAGTTAGTTTTGCGTCTAATTTGGAGTGCCAAGCCTATCATTAGCTCTGCGCTTTACCGAATAGATCCAAGTTTGTGTACTCACGCGCTGAATTGAAATGCTATGAACCTGGAAGCTTGTTGTTCTGG
This sequence comes from Doryteuthis pealeii, assembly GCA_023376005.1. NCBI lineage: Eukaryota > Metazoa > Mollusca > Cephalopoda > Myopsida > Loliginidae > Doryteuthis > Doryteuthis pealeii. The sequence continues at coordinate 94,291,695 of CM042156.1, read as the reverse complement.
GTCAGATGTTCTACCGATTGAACTAAACCGACCACCCCCACTACATTGACCCCTCATTAATTTAATGCATTTCATACTTCTTGACAAACCAGGCAAATATTACAGGGGACCACGTGAATCAAACTGATTTACGATAGTCAAAAACGCTTAACGATTTTAATACATTTCAATTTTTTAAAATTTAGAGCCTCCGCAAACAAAACCTAACCCTAACCCTTAACCCTAAGCCTGGAACAATCTAACGCATTGTTTTTCAAACTTTTATTTTGCTGTCACCATAGCCAGAACAACAATTTGAATCACGACTCATTAAACTTATTTATCGTCATTACTCCCAGGTCGCCTCTGACCAAGACTCAGGGTCCCATCTATGGGTTGAATAGAAAGAATGAGTTTTTAAAAAATGTTTGAAAGTTTTTGTTAGAAAAAAAAGTTGAATACCATCAAAATTAATAAAATAAAAATGTCTTCGGCATAAAATAACCCTACACGGTTTGACATGCCGTAAAATACAACCAACCAACCAACCAACCATTAAACCCAAATATAATGATATAAAATGAGTAAATAAAAAGATAAATACTGATCACAGTTTTTTCTATTGACAAAAACCATGCGAATTCCTCATGATCCATTTATATTTTAATTATGTTTATCCATTGGTATGAAAAGATAAATATTATTTTAAGAAAGAAGTTTACATTACAATAAAAGTAAGTAAAGTCGACGGGGCGGCCTAAAGCCAGTCAGCGAGGGAGTCTATCTCCTTTTCAATAGCGCTAGACCAAGGAGATTGATTTAGCATCTAAGGTGGAGCGCCACACCTACCATCAGCTCCTTACTTTACCGCACAGATCCCTGTGCTACTCATACGCTGAGTTGGCGTGGACCGGTATCGAACGAGGAACCTTGTGGTTTCTAGCCGAACGCTCTACCGACTGAGCTAACCCGGCCCCATTACAATAATTAAGCCTATATAATGTTTTACTTTTATTTGTGTTTACTTATTTTGTTTTATTTTTCTTATCTCTTTTCGGGAAACATTTTTATTTTGCGATTCAAGTTATCTTTTTCGTGACTCACGAAAGGGTCGGCACCCATAGTTTGAATATTACTGGTCTAACGTATATTACTCGACGGTTACTGTTGTTTGTTCTCCGTTATTTGATCCATTAAGCTACCTTCAAGTCAGAGGTAGATTTTAGATCAACCAATTGAAAAACCGGGGGAAAATATCGACCAGAAAGTTCGGGGTGAATATTTCGCGATGTGAGTAGAAGCTATAATTCTTTTTTTTTTTCATCTGAAATGCAGAATCCAACATTCTCAAAATCCCCGATAGGTTCTCTGTCAAATAGCGGAAACACTTCTTAATGGTGGGGATGACATGTCAACAAACGTAATTTCGAAACTGACAGTCGGCGACCCGTTTTAAGAAGTATATTTTGGCACACACAAGCTCTACTCTTCTTTCCACGGGAAAAATGACACGACCAAATGTACCTGATGTTTGTCGAAAATCTATTTGCATTAATATATGAGATTCTGAACTGAGGCGAGAATCAAATGGCTTTGCCCCGACCTTATCCTCTCCGGATGTTTTGTGTAGACTTTTCAATGGAGTTGGCGTAACATAGAAAAGTAATTTAATCATGGACAAGATGGGGAAGAATACATTGATAATCACGACCAACGGAAGTTACCTAAATTGTATGTCAACGATTTACATTTAGAAACAACGGCCACTGTGAAACAGATTGTGATAACTTTAAATTTAACTATACTGAAACGGGGCGATGTTAGCAGACTTGTTTTCCACTGGGAAAGTTTACTATCATTTAACCTTGGTAAATTTGTTTCCGGCATTGAAAAGTCGAACTTCGATTCCAAGGGAGGTTTCCTAGATAAATAATCGCAAATGATACAGTCATTACATATTTCATTTTATTTTCTATTGCAAAGGATCAAACACGCTATTCAGTAGGAATTGATCTGTGAGACTATCCCGCTAACGATTACACTACGATAGGACACCGTTTGTATTTACCCAAACCATTTGCTATGGGTAGGATGTGACCCAAGGTCGCAAGTGTTATTTAACCAATCCGTTCGTCATGGGTAAGATGTGATACAAGGTCGCAAACGACACAGTCATTTACATATTTCCTTTTATTTTCATTTGCGGGAAAGTCACGTTGAACGCACCGGTTCCAACTAGATAATTGAAGTTAAGTAGCGATTGGCCTGTTCAATACTCAAATGGGTGACCATTTAAACAACAGCAAGTGCTGTAAATAAACACATATCAAAATTTGATAAGGCATAAAATGAACCGATCGGGGTTGATGCCCCGTAAAACAAAACAACCACCCATTGACCTTTTAATTTTCTGTTGTGAAGGTTGATATTTACCCAACCCTTTTGCAACGGGTAAATATTTTTCCAAACTGTTTGTCACGGGTAGGATGTGACAGAATTTCGCAGGTAAGAAGCATCCAGCGGTGATCGAACTCACTATTCAGTTGTAATGGATCTTCGACTAGCTTGCTAACAATTACGACACGATGGCATGAATTATTATACACAGCCATTTCGCCACGTGAAGGATGTGGAAAGTATGGGGCTTTTAGCAAAGATCGAACTTGCTATTCTATAGCAATGGATCTGCGATTCTAGCTTGCTAACCAAACACCAAAGAACGGACAGGCCATTTACTCAAATCATTTTCTGCAAATATGGTCGCAAGTATTGGGCTTCAAACTATCTTTATCTTAATGTAAATTATAAGAATTTTCGGTAATAGTTATCAATGATAAACGAGTTATTGTTTCACAGGTGTTTTTCTATAATAACACGTATATAAGACGAAAGGAATCTAATTTCTTCTCCAATGCACATAAATCCTTCTCGGCTTTTTTTTGCAATTAATAAGAGAACATCCCCATGTACGTAAATATAAAAGAGTAAATTGGATATATAATTAAAGGTGTTTTGTTTCTCTTTATTCTAAAGAAGATACTCTTCTTCTCTAATAGAAATCAAAAGAATATCAATAGATAAACACAGGAGAATTGAATATGGAAATATATTTAGTTGATTGGTTGGTTGGTTGTTTTAATGGTATATCAACACTTGTGGGTTATTTAACGTTAGATTTTGTTATATAATATATATGTGTGTGTTAATGTATGAGTAGTAGCTTACCGGTGGGTACGAGTGCGATCGTTGGAGCGCACAGTATCCAGGGGTTAAGACTGAGAAAAAACAAATACAAGTGCTCAATACAATGTAGAGGAAAATTTATTTTTATAATGGATAAAAGTAACCTACTCGAGTTTCATCGTCTGATTCGTCAGGGTTACATCCGTTGAATTAATCGAGTTTTCGATTAATCTCAGTTGGTACAATACATGCTAATTGGCATGTATTGTACCAACTGAGATTAATCGAAAACTCGATTAATTCAACGGATGTAACCCTGACGAATCAGACGATGAAACTCGAGTAGGACTTTTCGTTTCATTGGCAATTCAGTCTCGAAAGACTATGATAAAAGTTTTGTATGCCCTAAGGTTGCAGCGCCTCCTGTGACTATGAAGTCCTATGTTTGAGAAACATTCTCGGCCACAGATTTTGCATTTGTAGGTTGTCCCTGTAGATGATGATGTTCCGATGCTTTGTGCCGTTGCTTCTTATGGACCTCTTAGCTTCATGATGTTGTATCAGGGTGAATTCTGACGTGTACAGGCCTCTAGATTCTGCCGCCACCGAGGGGTCTTGAGCCAAATTTTCCAGCTGGAAGGGACAATGCCAAAGCACCTGAGATCATTTTGCAGACATCCTTGAATCGCAGTAGGGGGTGACCAATCTGTCTTTTACCAGGCGTAAGCTCTCCATACAGGATGTCTTTCGGTATTCGTCCATCATCCATCCGACGTACATGACCCAACCATCGGAGACGACGTTGTCTCAGTAGAGAGTACAGATGAAACTCGAGTAGGTTACTTTTATCCATTATATATATATAATATATATATATATATATATATATATATATAAGAAAGTCGTCGGGGCGGCCTAAAGTCGGTATGAGCCAATCAGCGAGGGAGTCTATCCCCTTTTCACTTGCGCTAGACCAAGGAGATTATTTTAGCGTCTGAGGTGGAGCGCCTCGCCTACCATCAGCTCCTTACTTTACCGCACATATCCCTGTGCTACTCATACGCTGAGTTGGCGAGGATCGGTATCGAACTAGGAACCTTGTGGTTTCTAACCGAACGCTCTACCGACTGAGCTAGGTTTTACATATCTATTTATTAGGTAACAAAGGAACATTCACGACCATATTGGTTTCATGTGATGCAATCATCAGGTGAAGATGTTTCAAATGCAAGGAAAATAAAAAAAATTTCAGAAAATTCAATAGACATGGGATGTACACACATCCCATGTCTATTGAATTTTCTGACATTTTTTTAATTTTTTGCACAAAGAAAAAAATAAACAAAAACTCCAAATACTAGAAGCTTTATACATCAAACAATACAAACCATCCTTAAATAAAATTCATTTTCAATGCAGTACTCACATTTTAAAATGCCTATAAGACTTTTCCTATCAATTCTCATCCTTCCAGCCTTCAGTATTTCCGTTTGGATATTTCGTAATTAGAGTGGGGGCATGAATGTAATTTTAGATGTTGTGTAATGGAGCTATTATCTGTCATATGAAGAGTTAAACAGCGTGATACACACACACACACACACACACACACACACACATATATATATAATATATATATATATATATATATATATATATATATAAATTGAAAAGGGCTTAAAGTAAGTAAGTCCTGAGTTATGCAATCCTTTGGTAAGCGAATAAGTCCTATCCTGCGTATTGTTAAAGATCCATGTGATTTAATCCTATGTCCGTCGTCCACGAAAGTCGAGGTAGTTATGGCCAGTACTGTTGGTTTAAGTATTGTATCAGCAGCAGAGTACTGCCAGTGATTGGCCAAGAGAGATCACATGGTTCTTGCCGAGTCTATAAGTAAAAGCAGGCGCCTAGCACACACCTTATATATAAAAAGTCAACACACACAGACACAATAATATATTATATATATATATATATATATATATATATATATATATATATATATATATATATATATATATATATATAGCTACAGAGATCCTATCATACAAACTTTCCAAGTAAGACGAATAAGACTGATAGCACTGCTGGAGAAGCCAGGATCAAATCATAAGGAACGTTCTTCTATGGACATCTACACATTTACACACCAGTTTAGGCCGACGAGCAAAATCTTACATCAATCATCTGTGATTCTGGAATTTGCGCGGATGACTTGCTAGGGCGATGATCAATAGGGACAATTGGTTATCTCCCTTGTAATGGGAACCTGTACTCTCATCGCGATTTCTTGATGATAGGTTAAAATTGTTATGCTTCAAATTCGGTTATAATCATCCGTGTATAATGATGGAAAATAATAGTTTAAATTCTGTTTTAAATTTTCAAATGCTCTACTAAATGAGAGTCATTTCTTTTATTCTGCTTTTGCATAGACCTTTTTGAGTCATATATTATTTCTCAGCCCATTAATGTGATGCAATAATCTTGATAACCACCGTCGCCAACCGAGTACGTTCTTATTAATTTATTTCAGCACTTTTCTTTCTTTTCATTTACAAATAAACAAGAATGCGGAGCAATTTATTCATTTTTATTTTCGCCAAAGAAAAACAAAATATTCATATATTTTTTTCATCTGACTTATTTGTAATTGTCTAAGCGTCTCTACAATGGTTTTCTGTATAGGAAATAGACTAGATGATCCAGGTTCAGATGCTGGTCGAGGCTGTTTTCATTTCATATAGCGCTTCATACCCTAGGAAAGGCATGCATCCAACTATTCTAGCAACAACTATGGGTAAAAACTAGAGAAGACTTGTCTATTTAAACTTGGTTTGGCAACCAGTTTAGGAGAAAGAAAACACTGAATTCAAACCTGTTAAACTCCATTTAAGAAACTGTCCTTTGTCACTTCATACTCATCGGGGGCTACACTTACACACACACACACCTGAATATATATATATATGTATATGAGTATGAATTATAGGTGGAATGAAACATCACACAATGCTGTTAAAGAGAAAACATTATAATGTAATATATATTATATATATATATATATATATATAATATATAAATATATATATATAATATTATACTAGCAGTGGCTACCCCAAAGCCCGGTTAGAGAAAACATGGTTTAATAATAGTTTGCAGATCTATTACTACTGAATAGCGAGTTCGGTCCTCGCAGGATGACCCATTAAAAATAACCACTTAAAAACCATTTTAATTTAATTCTAACTGGTGGGAGGTCAGGGAATGTTCTTTTCGTCAGATTTGAGGGAATGATATCATATGGCTAAACTTACAAATCGGTCGAAAAATTATAACATACTACAGCCGGGTTAGCTCCGTCAGTAGAGCGTTCAGCTAGAAATCAGAAGGTTCCTAGTTCGATACCGGTCCTCGCCAACTTAGCGTTATAAATAGCACAGGTATCTGTGTGGTAACGTAAGGAGCTGATGGTAGGTGTGGCCCTACACCTCAGAGGCAAAAACACTCTTCTTGGTCTAGCGCTAGAGAAAAGGGGATAGATTCCTTCGCTGATTGGCTGATAACGACATTAGGCTGCCCTGAAGATTTTATTTAAAGGTGACCTAGAAAAAACAGAACCCAAATTATTTATTTTCCCATTAAACTAACCCTAAACCCCTCCTCTAACTCTAACCCTAAACCCTAGTTAAAATTAACAGTTTTATTACAAAATTTATGCGTTCTGTTTTTTCTGGGTCACCCTAAATTTTCCGACCGATTTGCAAGTTTAGCCCATCACGTAAATATAAGTAAGAAATTTTAATTCAATGATTAAGTAATTTTTTAAATAAAATATAAATGACGCGATTTACTAAATTTCAAATTAATATTTGAAAAAAAAAAAAGAATTAAATAAAGTAATCAAATTTATGTAAAACGATAAATAATCTTATAACATTATTAATTCAAAACGTAGTCGATCGAATGTCAAATTATTATAGTAAAGTATACTATATCATAAATTTGATAACAATTTGAGTTTTCAGGTATTCCGTGAAATGTATTAGGTAATCTAATGTATTATCTCTTGCGCACTATTCTACATTAGTATCATGATTTTATTTGTATTTCTAATATTGAAATAAATAAATTAACGCGATTATGAAAAAAAAAACGGTTTTGTTTACAATTGACGAACCACGGGAATTTATTAAAAAACGTTGATTTGTCGTTAAATGTTTTCGTTTGATTTGTTATCTAATTCACTTTAGAAATAATTCAATGAATGAAAAGACATACTAGTTACATATTTAGAAAAGATCTTTTTTGTAACGAAATAAATATTTTAAAGATAGGAACAGAAATATGCGATAAATAAGATTTGATTTTATGTTAAAATTTAAGTATGAAAAAATGATACTACGAATTCTAGGCTGACTGAAGCAAAATATAATTTTTTTAACTCGCTGTAAAAAATAATTCAATTGATAAAAACTCAAGTAAATTACATATTTAGAGAGATTATTTCATTCTCTTTCGAACCATATAAATATCTTAAAGACGAATTGAACCGTAAATAGGCGAGAAAAAAGAATTTGTTTTTTTTTCTTGAAATTTAGAATGAAAAAAAAAATATACATATCAGCTCTCTGAAGCAATTTTTTTAACTCGCCGTAAAAAAATAATTCAATTAAAAACGCATAAAAATTGCATATTCAGAAAGATTATATTATTTTCTTTTCAACGATATAAATATTTTAAAGATTGGACCAAGAATAGGTGATAAATTCCTAGCAGAACGGCTTAGATTGCGACATTTATTCGCTAAAATTATACATTTCTGCTGTAAATCACTATAAATCGCTGTAAAAAAAGGTCAATATCATATTATCAGCAGGTGCTGGTATATGGACAGTTCTGCAGGATTTCAAATCTGAGTGACTTCTCTTTTCTATGTTATAGATCGACACGTACATACCAAAAATTTACTCTATATATATATATATATAATACCGTTTCATGCTACGTTATATGTCGAGATGAGGAAACTGGCTGATCTTGGATCGTAAGTAAGATAAAGTAACAGTGGTCAACCCTTTGGAATTGCTAGCAATACATGAACTGAGAGAAATGTACTTTATTTAACAGGAGTAAAATAACCATTTACTAAAATTATCTAAGGTCGGTAGAATAGCAGAAGTATGCCAAGGGAAAATCGTGCTCACTAAACTGCTTATTTTGCTTACCACTAAAACACACAAGCCGCCCACACAAGTCAAATTGACATTTCTAATCCGAGGAGGATTTTAAAAGCTAGATTGTCTTGTTTAGTTGACATAAACATAAAATAAAATCCATAAAAGATGAGTATGTTTGACGACATCCTGTATATATAGTATATTATATATTATATATATATATATATATAAATTATATATATATGTTATAAAATGTTTCACTTAACACATTTTCTGGTGTTTCATATCCTTTATATTCTTATATATATATATATATATATATATATATATATATATATATATATATATATATATATGAGATAGATTGTAAAGAGAAAAAATTTCTGAGGTGGAGACAGAGGAAAAAAAAGTCAATAAATAAGGTAGAGAGCAGTCAAATTGCAGAGAAATAAAGAGTGAGAAGAGTTTAAGTTAAAGAAAAGAACAGATAGATAGAGAGAGAGAGAGAGAGAGAGAGAGAGAGAGAGAGAGAGAGAGAGATTTTATAAAAAACAGTTTTAAAGAATAAGTGAGAATAAAGCTTTAATACCGATAAAGAGACAGATGATTTTTTTTAAATACGTGTACGTGTGTTATAAACTTGGGAGAGAACTATAGAGACAGTGATTAACGTAGAAGTATTGATAAGATAGATAGATAGATAGAGAGAGAGAGAGAGAGAGAGAGAGAGAGAGAGAGAGAGAGACTGAGAGAGAGAGAGATTTAGAATGATATCGATCATAAAGTAAAGTAAAGTCGTCGGGGCGGCCTAATGTCGGTATCAGCCAGATTAAAAAAGATCGAACAAAAACTCGTCCGACAAGAATTTTCTGTTGAGTTCAACAATATATATATATATATATATATATAATATATATATATATATATCAACAGTGTATACATTCTGTGCAAGGATATTTTTTTGTTTTAATTAATGTGAAAAGATATAAAAACGAAATATGACTAAGGAGACATACTATATAAATAAATAATTTAGAAAATTAATTAGTTAATAATTAATGAATTTAGGCGGGCATATATGTTCAAATGTAAGGCTAAACAAATCGAGAAAATGTCAATCCCTGAATTGTTTAGCCTTACATTTGCACATATATGCCCGCCTAAATTCATAAATTATTAACTAATTAATTTTCAAAATTAGGTATGACTTTAATTAAGCACATATCCTCCAAAAATTTTCGGCTTAAAGCCATATAAAAATAAACACATTTGTTTGTTTACTTAACCTCATAAATGAATAAATAAATGGTTTGTAAGTTAGTCTCGGAGATTCATAACTATTGAATAGCGTTTTCAGTCTTCACTGGATGTCCCATACTTGCATCTTTGTGTCACATCCTACCTGTGATTAACGGATTGGATAAATACCTACCTTTGCAACCCAATGTCCACATCAAATATATCTTAAGCTCACATCTGCATTTAGAATTTGATAACTGACATAAACAATTTGTGCACGCAAAGCTTTCAAATTACGCCGATGATATATATTCTCACCTCATCATCATTCGGTAGCTTTAGGGTCGCACAGCTGCGAAAAGCAGAAAGTAAATTTACAGTTATTGTTTATCTTGATATATCTTGATAATAACACAGGTTTGCAGGATAAAGTTATTGAGGTTATTCACTCAGTTTTCTCTTAGACGAATGTTCTTTTATTACTTATTTATAACTACTAGCAAATATATGAACCCTTCGGGTGCAAGTTTTAATTTTAATGAATAAAATATTGTATTGAATTAGAAAGGCTAATGAAACTAAATAAGAATACAGATAAAAAGATTTGAAACAGAGTGCAAGTTTTAATTTTAATGTAATAAAATATTGTATTGAATTAGAAACTAATGAAACTAAAATAAGAATACAGATAAAAAGATTTGAAACAGAGTGCAAGTATTTAAGTTTTAATGTAATAAAATATTGTATTGAATTAGAAAGGCTAATGAAACTAAATAAGAATACAGATAAAAATTTGAAACAGAGTGCAAGTATTTAAGTTTAATGTAATAAAATATTGATAATAGAAAGCTAATGAAACTAAATAAGAATACAGATAAAAAGATTGAAACAAAGGAGTTAATAAAAGATTTGAAACAGAGGAGTATAATAAAAAATGAACAACTGAAACTTACACTTCCATCACTCTCGTCTTTCATTGATATTTTTTCTAATTTAAGTATTTAGTTATAAGAGGAAGTAAAGAATAAAATGACAGTATTTTATCTTGTTAATGATTTCATTTAAGATTCACTGAAGAGATTTTTGCTTATATTCATTAAAAAATAAACCAAACAGTTAGAAATCAATAATATTAAGTATTTTTTTGTAGCATTGTATCTTATCCTGTATTGATGAATAACTATATGTGTCAAAATCCTTATGAACCTGGTCGATGCTGGGTATTAGATTGTCACGAGAGTCCTGTTGTGAGTTAAATAATCTCTTTGCTGCTGTTGCTCTCTTCAATAATGTTGCAAGGCATTCGTCACCAGGATTTTCTCGTTATGTACAGTTCCTATTCATTAATTCAGATGGCAAATGTCATTTCCAGCCCTATCATACTCCAAATCATATCGAAATTGAGCAGTCCACTTTGGCTCTTACTTGGACTAGACGGGTGGTCGGAGCCCCACCCCCCCTTTTTGATTGAGCTCTAGCTCCTATATAGTTGTCTGAACCCTATTTACCTTATGGCAACCCCCAACCGTTTTCCTCATATATGTGCTAGAAGGCAATCACTGGGGCCCTAGTGTCCTTGGTTTTGCGTTAAACTGCATCCTATTAGGAAGTTTCAGTTTTGGAGCTCTGGGAATGTGGAGTATGATTTATCACCATTACTCCCAGGTCCACCCTGACCTGGAGTGGTAGTACCTAGTAAGATCCCATCTTTGGATTAAATAGATTAAAAAATGAGTATTACAAACGTGTACAAAAAAGGTTTGAAAAAGATTGAAAAAGAATGACTATCAAACAAGAATGATTAAAAGCGTCTTAGACATAAAATAACCCAACAATAGTTGACATTCCAGAAAATCCAACCAACCAACCAACTACTTTTTTACCTTGTCGGGTGTCTCATTCATTGATATCATCAGCATGCGCCTTTGTAATTACACCCGTGAGGAGATCATTGATATTAAATAAGACGTGTCTTTCCTCGGCTTATGTAATCCGACTTCCTTTGTGTATCTCGTTTATTTCTTCTATAATCGTTCGAATTATATATTCTCTTCAAGATGAATATTCTTCCTTTTACTCTCAACCTTTTTCTCTTATTCTCTACATTTTTCCTAACCTTTGAGATGTTCTCTCTTATTGTATTAAAAACTCTATATTCTCCGTGAAGACGTGTTCGTTGTGCAATTGGTATCATCATTAGAAAGGCACACTGTAAATCGAGTTCCAATCCCGACTAGGCTGTTAGCATTTCATATAGGGCAAATAACCTTGGGAATGGGATACATTGTACTATTCTCTCTCCAGCAATGGGTAAATAGACTGGGCTCTTTAACCTTTGTAAGACAACCAGTTTAGGAGAAGGAAAACTATGAATTCAAACCTGTTAAACTGGGAAATTGACATTGTGTCACATCCTACTCCTGCAGAGGATTGGTAAATATGTATAATCTCTGGAAAGGAGTTGCTCGTTGTATAATTTTTATCATTGTAGGAAATGTCCACTGCGAATCAAGTCCAAATCCAGGACAAGGCTGTTTAAATGTCCCATAATTCTAATAACCTTGAGAAAAGTATGAAACCAACTATTCTCCCTTAAGCTATGGGTAAATCGTTGGACAGACGGAACTTGATTCTCCTAATCATAACATCTTGTGTTTGTTATATTTTTAAAATATTTTCTTCTCATATATATATATATATATATATATATATATAAATATATATTATATATATATATATGAAAGAAAAATTTTAAAAATAAAGGAAAGAAAGTATACAACGGAAAAATAGGAATTTTAATTCAAATATTTTAATCAAATATCTTATTTTATTCATTCTATACTTTCTTTCCTTTATCTATTTTTTCAACATACCGTCGGATTCACTTCCAGTTTCATTTTTACATTTATATATGTATATATATATATATATATATATAATATATATATATATAAGTATATATATATATAGTTGTGTGTGTGTGTTGTGTGTGTATATATATATAATATATAGAGAGAGAGAGAGAGAGAGAGAGAGAGATGAGAGAGAGAAAGAGAGATGAGAACTTATATAGGAAATGGTATAATAAAATTGTAAAAATAGATAATATAATAGAATAATTATAATATGATATAGTATGATATAATCCAATCTAATCTAATCTAATATATATACACACATATATATATATATATATGTGTGTGTGTGTGTGTGAGTGTATACATATATATATATATATAATATATAGAGAGAGAGAAGAGAGAGAGAGAGAGGGGGGGCTAGGGAGAGATGAGAACGCAGATGTTTGAGGAAACTGAAAGATAAATTGATAACAAGAGCAAATTATTTACTTTCACCTGGTGGCGAAATCTTCCCGTTTAGACAAGTACGTTAGGCAGAAGGGGAAATTTGCACGTCGTTTTTAATCGATTTCTAAGGGTTCGGTGTGTTGAATTAGCTATTCTTCGTGGAGACGAGCCTAATCGATATGCATCGATTTGTATTCAACGCTTTTGCATGAAGACAATTTAGAAAAAGACACACATAAAAAAAAATAATAATAAGATCGAACAGATTACTCTTTCTAACATTCCACTTGACGAAGATCAAATTACAACGTATATCAAATTTCCAAGTTCCTACAAATTCTTTCAACAATTAAAAAGAAGAAGAAAAAAAGAAAAAAATATTTGTTGACAAAAGAAAGCGGCAGCGCGGCGGCGGTGGTGGTGGGGTATTAACTTTCTTTTGTACTAAAGACAGTCCCCAATTCTTTGGAGTACAAGCAACCTTGAATGCTGTGTTGGTGATGTCTGTTAACAGAACACTGAATTGAAAAAGTATTATTGATTATTTTCTTGATAGAAAAAAATATTCAAGTATTTTTGATCGAATTGTTCAACGCAGTAATTATAGACGAAATGAATGATACGGTTGTAAGTAGCGAGAGGTCTTAAGTTGATCAATAAAGCATTGATCGATATCAAACTGATTTTTGCTGGCTGATAGATTATTGAATTTGTCGATAAGATAAAACAAAATACACTAACTAAACTGTTATACGCATTACAAAAAATTGGCTTCAAATTTCCACTTGGTACTTGATCATGCTATTCTGTCTTATTTTTCATACATACATATTAGAGTAGGGATATTTGTCTCATACCCCACTGTATGGACTGGGCACAAGGCCTCGTTTTAACGTGGGCCCACCCACAAGCCGAAGCTCATGGGGAGAAAGAACAAAAATTGCGTCGATCCCCTCGGCATTCCCCCACAAGGGGGGCGCCTCAGGCGCTGGGCAATAAACCCAACCTTGCCCATAAAGAGGGATGGCCCTCTGGGATCGACGCTAATGATTGTACTTTAACCTTGTCCAGTGGCCGAAGAACACTGGACCCCCCGAGGGGAATAGTTAAGTCTCAAAATATAGTAACTGGAACAGATACTACACTCTGATCCCCACCTGCACCCGGTAAGGATTTTATTTGTCTCATACCCACTGTATGGACTGGCACAAGGCTCCGTTTTAACGTGCCCACCACAAGCCGAAGCTAATGGTGGGAGAAACAAAAATTGCGGTCGATCCCATCGCATTCCCCTCAAGGGGGCGCCTCAGCGCTGGCAATAAACCCAGCCCTGCCCCCAAGGGGCAGTAATGCCTGGAGGATGGCCCTCTGGGATCGACGCTATTAATTCAAGCACACCGATCCAGTGGCCGAAGCACACTGGACCCCCCGAGGGGAATAGGTAAGTCTCAAAATATAGTAACTGGAACAGAGACTACACTCTGATCCCCACCTGCACCCGGTAAGGATACATGCATATTAGAGTAGAATGAGCTCTTTATTTTTGATTCAGCAATCAGTTGAGGAGAAGGAAAATTCTTAATTGTACCCTGTTAGTGTCATATTCTACTCACCCGGAGGAGTTGGTAGATATCTTATTATAATGGAGATTGTGTGTTTTTCTGTCTGTAACCGAAACTATATTACGACTCAAGTCATAATTCCCTTAGTTATTGACATCACATTCTCAATGATTTTATTTTCATTTAAACCTCAGTTATTAATAAAATTGTTTTACATTATTAATACTGTTAACCATATCTGCATACTAATAGCCATGCAATTGTATTATATATACAACAAAATAGTTGTTTACAGTGTGAACGGAAGGTTAATTTGCATATTGATATTAAAAATGTGATTTTAATAAATATGTGCTTGGTATTATTAATTTCTAATTGTTTGGTTTTATCTTAATTTATATGAGCAAAAATCTCTTCAATAAATTTTAAATGAAATCCATTAACAAAAAAATAACTGTCATTTTATTCTTTACTTCCTCTTTTAACTAAATACTAAATTAGAAAAAAAAATAAAAAATGAAAGACGAGAGTGATGGAAGAGTAAGTTTCAGTTGTTCCATTTTTCGATTATACCCTCCTCCTGTTTCAAATCTTTTTATATGCATTCTTATTTAGTTTCATTAGCCTTTCTAATTTAATACGATATTTTATTACATAAAAACTTAAATACTTGCACCCGGAGGGTGCATATATTTGCTAGTGTATACAATATCATAAAAGTTATTTTGAAAAACACGATATAGAAAGTTATAGCAGTTTTGTTTTAGATTACCCCACTTTAATTTTTGTAGTCTGTACGCAAAGGTAGAAGTGCGAACTGATCTAACCCGGATTATCTTGACTTATAAATTTATATTGGCTGAATACGGAATGATTGTATAATGTTGTGCCCCGCTCCGGTGAAGTTGATGACTGGTTGTGTGACCGGTAACGAGTCACTCATAGGAACTCACGTGTTGCGAACGAGAAATAGTCACGCTCGAACCAAGTAGCTGTAATATGCAGAAAACAAGGAATTACTTAGATTTTGAGTCTAGTAAATTCTCCCCCACCTCAATTTCGGCGGGCTACGATGTGAAAAATGAAACGCTTAATCACATAGATGTATCGGTGTTTGACTTTTAACCATGGAAATGTATTTTAATTAGCATTCTTCGTACCTCATCGTCTTTTCCAGGTATTTCAATGTTATGAGTAATGGAGGTGCGTGATACCTTTCTAAAAATGTATTAGCGCTATGTGAAATGCAAACAGCCTCATCCAACTCATCTCGCCGTGTCCATTTCCTATAATGATATACTCCCAGCTCCACTCTGACCCGGAGTGGTAGTATTTTTTAGGGTTTTATCTATGGGTTAAATAGATCAAAATGATTTTTTTTTAATTTGACAAAATTGAGTTTAAAGAAAAATTGAATATCCAACAATAATGAAAACAACTTTGGCATAAAATAAACCAACGGTTAACATGCCGTAAAATCTAACCAACCTACAATAATAACCATTACACTACAAATACCTCCTTATATTTTAGAATAAGATTCAATTACCATCGAATTGGTAAGACACAGCAACAAGCGGTCGTAACTTAATACGATCCTGTCTTGTTGCAGCTCTGCTGCGGAATGACAGGGTATTTATGAAGCTCCACAGCATCATAGAAACCAAGCAGCCAATCAGAACTAAAGGAATGAATCACCCGAAATACATGAATGGACTGTTCTTGATTCCCATAGGTACCA
>CM042156.1:94260503-94263003 GCA_023376005.1 Doryteuthis pealeii | reverse complement strand
GTCCGAATAACGCTAATAATACTAATCTCCAAGCCTCATCTCAAACATTCAGAGAAATAGAATATATATATGAAAAATATATGGAAATTAATCCGACAGTATGAAATATAACATTTTATATATATATATATATACATAATTTTTAGGCGCTTGATTTTGAAGGCTATCACAATGCAAGCGTTATTAAGAATGAGGTAACTAGGATGTTGTTCATTTACCTTTGATTTATTTTCTTATATTTCCGAATAAAAATCCCTTCGTCAGAATATTCGGAAGCTTCTAGGGAGATGGTGACTGTTGCACAAAAATTGAACATTTGGGTGAGAGCGGGGTTCATATTCCAATAATAATGAAAGAATTTCATTAATTTTATGTGGATTACTAAATTAGTAGAATTAATAAAATACTAGTTAGTGATCCTCAGCCACCGCCTTTTAGTACTCCTAAGTTGAAAAATGTTGGGTATTTACCATAAGAGAAATTTTGATAAACCGGAATATCGGATGGGAGATCTCTGACAGATCATCTGCTAAGCATAGTTAGGGCAGAAGTGGAGTGTTGAATGTCACGGAATCACTTAGTACACACTAGCAGCGGCTACCCGGCATCGCCTGGGTAGAGGGTGATTTTTTAAGTTAGTCTCACAGATCCATTATTACTGAATCGTGAGTTGAATCCTCGTGGGATGCCCCATTTACATCCCTATGTAAAAAATAGACCTTGCATTGATCCAGCTAGTCTGAAAATAAATGTTAATGTCTACTATCTAAAATATTAAATGAAAAAAAAACCCATGCTGTTATCTTTTAAAATTTATTTTTTAATTATCTTCACGAATATAAATCAAATCTCTATTATTTTTGCTCAAAAACCAAACCCTGGTGATATTTAATGTGTATATATATTTACTTTGTCGTTAATTGTTTTATTTTCGAAGTTTCCTCCGGACATACAGATACACACAACTGCCTTTTATATATGTATAGCTTAATTCTGTCCCAAGACATTACGAGGCACCACTCACGATCAACTTTTAGCTACGATTGAGGTTGGGTGCTTACCCTTCAGCATAGTGTATTCTACAACCCCCAGTCCACAAGGCGTTATTTGGAAGACGCCTCACGCAATTCCCAGGGATATTGTTGCGGAGTGAATGCAAATTACTAGACCTCTTTCACCTCATCACGTTTGTTTAAAAGATGTAAAAATAGTTGCATGTGTGAACGCTAAGTTTCTTTTTATTATTTACAAATGGCTATTATCTTTGTTATACTACCGCTACTTTTTTTTTCCAATTAAACTAACAGGATGTGTTATAGTCACGCAAATCCGACTTTACACGTTTAAGTTCAAACTGATTTTATTTTGATTGGAGGGTTTTTAAATTGCACATAACAGACAAAGGAAAGAAGAATGAAAAGAATAGAAAAGAAAAAAACAAAAACATAATCCAATTTAACTTTTCAATTTCTCTCGCTAAAACGTCAACCAAATCTATTTATAGAACTTTCATCAAATAACAATAGACAGTGACATGCTTAGCCTCAAAAACTATCGATAATTGATCCATTGTTTTCATTCAAGAGCCTTGAGATTTTGCTGGAGTTTTTTCAGTTTTGTACCGTGACTATAGTATTGCGTAGGTCCTTATAAATCTTTAGACGCTACTGCTTAGGGTTCCGTGAAAATCCTTTTTCCTCATCACAACTGTTATGACCTGTTTAAGGGTCAATAAATAATAACTCAACACGGGTATAAAATGTAGGGAACAGATTGTATTCAGCAATATATATCAACGTACAATGGAAGGGTTTCCTTGTTTCAGCTTACACGAAGAACTGTTTCTGGTATTACTCGTTTGAGTAGCTTTACTCTGTTAAATATATACCCTTTGGGTAAGTCCATGTTCGTGTCATAGGTGAGTCACCTACAACAGAAAGTGTTTTTTTGTTTTTTCTTGAGTTTTTTTCCTGGAAATGCATTGATACGGATCTGTGCACAATTGATTATTCTAAGGTGG
This sequence comes from Doryteuthis pealeii, assembly GCA_023376005.1. Lineage (NCBI taxonomy): Eukaryota > Metazoa > Mollusca > Cephalopoda > Myopsida > Loliginidae > Doryteuthis > Doryteuthis pealeii. The sequence goes on along the minus strand of CM042156.1, from coordinate 94,260,983 downwards.
CCGATTTCTCTTGACCAATGGTTACGCAGAAAAGGCCGTGACACACTGTTTCACGGTGGAATGCTTCAATGGACGCCACAAAAAAGGATACACAAATCAAGTATAAAATAATCTATTGTAGTATAGAATTTGGGAACAGAAATTAAAATGTAATTTTCTTTCATCAAACTCGGGAGATTATAACTAGGTTTGGAAATCTTAAATGAGGGGAGTCACCGTGGCGTAGTTGATAACGTACTGGACTAACCTGCTGTATTGTGACATCGTAATAAGCGATTTCGAATTCCATTTCGTTTACTGTCGGACTAGTATCCATAAGAAATGTATGAATATCTCCATCTGTGGGCAAAAACATGCCACTACTGTGCTTCTACAAGGATAGTTATGGCATTAAATAACGTACGAGAGTTTATATGTCATTAATGTAAGAAACCGAAACAAACCGATCTCTTTTATAAACAATTCATGTACGTTTGAAAT
>CM042156.1:94235503-94255503 GCA_023376005.1 Doryteuthis pealeii | reverse complement strand
TTTGATTTTATTTTATTGTTAAATCCCCACCATACATCTGCACAGATCGACTTACATCCTATCGGGCTCGGCTCCTACCTGCTAACTGACTGAGACTTACTTACTATCCTTAAAACGGAAGACAGGGTCTTCTATGCCTTCGGGTTCTCACGATTTATCCCTGGAAGGCAAGGTGAGAGTAAGGTCAAGTGCTGTCACTCACTCTCAAGGCCATCATCTGCACTAATCGCCATTATGTTTCTATACTACCTTATATAAGTATTAGGGATCTAATAATTATGTAACATCATGCAGAAAAATTAAGGAAGCAATTTGATTGTTTTTCTAGTTTTTATAAGAAGTGGTTCCGTGTGAGGCTCAGAACTTTATGACCGAACCTCGTAGGTATAAAATTCTATCATTTTTTCTGAGTAATATGAGATATGTTGTTTGAACTACTCTCCATATTATTGATCGACCTTGATTTGATTCGAGTTGCTTCAGAAATTCAAATATATTTCTATATTCACTGAATAGATTTACTCATAGATTATTCAATTGATACAAAGATTTTGGAGAAAAGTAATTAAGAAATTTAACAAACGTAATTTGTAATTTAAGCTTTCATTTGATTCTCTTTTTTAGTCGGCAGATAAATCGATTTTGTCGTGTGAAGCCGATTCTTTCCGACAATGAAAGTAAATCAAATGAATCAAACATCTTCTACGAATATTTTTATAGTAAATATCGAGAAAATATAAAACATAAAACTATTTTGAAGGACAAATCTCGTAAAACAAAGTTACCGATAAAATTTAAGAAATCAAATCGAAAATTTTAAATCTAGAAAGAAATGTGTGTATTTAATATACAAGGTGTGTCAAAAAAGTATCGTGATTTTTTGTACTTTTTGGCACACCTTGTATTCTAAAAAAATTAACGTTCCATGTATTGTTCATTTCTATCTTGGTAAATATAGCTTCACACTCAGCACTTCCATGACACTGCTTGTATTCTGAAAAAAAAATACCGTTCCATTCATTGTTCATTTCTATCTTGGTAAATACAGCTGCAATTCCGATACCTTTATGACAAACATACACACACACACACACACACACACACACACACACACACACACACATATATATATATATATATATATATATATATATATATATATATATATACCAAGCCCTCTGCACGAGTATCAAGTGACACAGTATCAGTTTCTTTAGCGGAGTTTAACAGGTTTGAATTCAGAGTTTTCATTTCCGCAGAGAGATTGCTGTATCAAGGCTAAAGATATTTAATTAATAAATAATTTTACCTAATCAGCCCGTTCATATCACTGCCGATTTAAAAACATCAGCTGATTCTTTACTGGACTTACAAAAATTTACGTAATGTTTTCCCTTTTGTTCCAAAGTATTTCTCTAGCTTTTTTAACGGAATAATTTCTAAACTGTTTATACTCGGTTGTTTTCATATTAACAACATTTCTATTGTTTGTATCTAAAAAGAAATTACAAATACGATTTTGCAACTCGGTTTCAAGTTCAATTTTTAACAAAAGAAAATAAGAAATGATTAATTACTAAAATAATTAATTGAGATGTTTAATTATTTTACAGAAGTGGACAATATTAATGCAGTTCTACGTTAAAACTCTTTAAAGTTCGGGGAGATCAATGACCACAATAGGAAATCAATTTTTTTAAAGTGAATAATAAACCTAAAATCATTTTTTCAGAAGTTATTTTTATTGCCTCATTATAATAAGTAGCGAATAATATTTTAATTTCTTATTAAAATAATATTTATAATAACATTAATGGACCGATTGATGCGCTCAGGAAATCATCTGTCTATCAAACTGGAAAATTTATTAAAATGAAAAAGAGAACAAAATGATATCATTAATTCCATTGTATATTTATATAATTAAGCATGAATTCTTTTCGCTTGCCCAATACAATGAACTTTTTGTGTCTAGTGTGTCTAGGTTTATATTTGTTATTTGTATATTAAATTATATTTGTATATTTGTATTAATTTGAAAATAATTTGAAAATTTGAAGAAAAAAGAATTATACAGTAGTACATTGACTTACGAGCCTAATTTGTTACGCTTGTAATTCAACTTCCTCGTATATCAAATCTATTTTTTTTTTCATTGAAAAAAACTGAAATGCTATTAATCGGTTCTGGCACCACCAAGAAAAAAACACTCTAATTTCTTTTGAGACTGGTAAATATATTTGGTCTTTTATGTGGGTGTTTTTTTCTTTTTATTAATAAATATTTTTGGTGATGGATCAGATTAAAATTTTAATCAAGAGTCAGGATTTTCAAAATAGATAATTGTTTAAAAATGAAAGAAGTAGAAAATAATTTTGACATTTATCTGTTAGTGTTGGCAATACTTCCCCCCTCTCTCTCTCTCTCTCTCTCTCTCTCTCTCTCTCTCTCTCTCTCTTTATACATATATATATATATATGTGTGTGTGTGTGTGTGTGTGTGTGTGTTCATTATAATTTCAAACTGTCCAATAAGATTAATATTTCGTTAACATCAATCAATATTTTCGGCAACAGTATAAAATCGATTATATTATCTCTATCTCTCTCTCTCTCTCTCTCTCTCTCTCTCTCTCTCTCTCTCTCTCTCTCTCTCTCTCTCTCTCTCTCTCTATCTATCTATCTATCTATCTATCTATTTATTTATATATTATCTATTGCTATCTTTATCTTTCTCTTTCTCTATCTATCTGTATATATCTATTTACAAACACGCATACCATCTCTCTCTCTTTCTCTCTCTCTCTCTCTCTCTCTCTCTCTCTCTCCCTCTCTCTCCAACCCTCTCTATCTCTTTAATGTCAGATAAAATCTTAATTTACAATATCAACATATTCGTCTTTAAAAAATAATGTTGGCACCTCTCATTTCACAACTTCCAAATATTTGGAGACTCTTATCTACACTTTTCCTTACTCCCGACTTCACACTTTACTTTATCCACACATTTTCATTTCCACCACTTACTGTAATATAACACTGATTCATTTCGTTCATTTATAGATACTTAGATAAGGTGATAGATATCAGTGTCTGGACAAGATTTCAGTCTGAGATGATTTTGTATTTCACACCCAACATAAATTCCCTTCTGAAACACTGATTTTATTTCTTAGTACGTATTGTTGTAAAAAGAAAATCCCTATTCTGCCTCTAGAGTATATTTGCTATCTTGGTTTGCTTTGTTTTGTTTTACGGCATATCAACCTCAGTGGGTCATTTAATGCCGATAAAGTTTTGAAATAAATCAATTCTTAATGGATAATACATTTTTTTGATAAATACATTTGTCTCTTTAACCTATAGATGGGACCCTAACAGGTACTACCACTCCGGGTCAGAGTGGACCAGAGAGCAATGGTGATGAAGGGGTGCTCCACATTCCCCAAACCTCCAAAACTGGAACCTCACCATCAGATAGAGTTTAACATCATTCCCAGGACATGAAGACCCTCAGGCACAACCTTCTAGCACCCATATGATAAAAAGGATTTGCTATATAAAAACTACTACTTTCTTATTGAATTTAAATGCTTTTTTGTTGTAAAATCATTATCAACCAATGTACAATAGCATTCTGAAAGGTTCTTGACCCGACCAATTACAACAGAACCTAGAGTCAAGTAAAGTGCATGCTATTGTTGTATACTCTTTACTTATTTCTTACTTCTATTCTTCTTCTGGCGTCTTTGATATCTTAAGTTCTTCTAGCGTCTCTTCTAGCGTCTGGACTTCGTCTTGGTGGTCGGTCGCACTTAACTCATTTCTTCTTATAGATCAGTCCTGTTACCAAGACATTCATTAATCACAAAACCGTGTTATTTATCTTAAGCTTTTTATTTACTTATCTAAACATTTCAAATAACTAAACATCTGACTAACATAGCGCGCGTATGCAGTGAGTTCCAGTTAAGGCAGGACATCTTCTCTGCCCGACGTCCAAACTGAAACTGAGGAGCCAACCAGGTCCCACGTGACTTCACGTATTTCGCGGACTTTCTGTACTATTCCATGGAAAGTCCCGCCCGTGATATGAAAAGGGCCGTCCCTTTAGAAATACAGGGGATTGACAATACTCTTATGCAACCGCATAGATTATGTAACACTATTATACATAATCATCCGCTCTTTAACACACTAACTTTATGGTTTCTCAAGTTTACTTTATGCTTCCAAGAAGTCTCAATGAAAATGAACAAAAAAGCAGAGCATAGATCAAACAGACAACAATTATATTTCCCTTGCATTTATATAATCTGAAATGTCCTATTTTTCCAGTAATCTTTTCATTAATTTCAAACCATTTAAAATCTCTTTTTCCTTCTGATTTCTGATGCGCCATATAAGTACTGTTTGTTTAAAGTCCAGCAAATAAATAGGATGTCAAGAAATACACAATTCCAGGTTAATGTTCTTCAATATCGCTTTTATGAACCAATATTGCCAAATATATACACCATCATACGTTTAACGGCATACTAACTTTTTATGGGTTATTTAATGCAACACATTGATTTATTTGTAAACGTTTGATTGGTTTGGTTTATTTGTTTAACAGACGATTGCCACCTTGTCGGTAATTTAATTAAAAATATGATTTATTTTTAAATGTATGATTCGTTTTGCTTATTTTTTAAAGGCATATAGACTAATTATGGGTTATTCAATCCCAAACATTGACTGATTTGTAAATATTTGATTACAATCATAACTATTTATAGGCTTAGCATTTATATTCATGGCATATCAAGCCATTCAGGTTTATTTAATGCTGAAGCATGATTTGCTTGTAAATTTTAGATTACAACTAGCAGCGGCTACCCGGCGTCGCCTGGGTAGAAGGTAAAGTTAGGGTAGAAGGTAAAGTAAGTCCCACCGATCCATTATTACTAAATCGTGAGTTGAATCCTCGTAGGTTGCCCCATTAAATACCTTTGTAAAAATGGTCTCCTTAATGCATCAAGAACAAAACTTACTATCATTACTGATTTCTGATGCGCGATATAAACACTGTTTGGTTGGTTGTTTAAAGTAAAGGGCTTTATAAATGAGTGTCTCCTTAATGCATCAATATGACAGAGAACAAGAAAGGAAAATGAGCAAGACATTGTCTTGCCTGCCGGGATCGAACCCGCGTCCTCCCGCATGCAAAAATAAATGCGATTTAGGCACTGGATGGACGCAAGGTTCGACTGATGTGCCCGGATGTTTGGGTAATATTTCCATAAAATAAACAAAGCGAGTGGAGCGTGGGATGACAAGCAGAGAAGTTTTCGGCTTACGTGAGTCAAAAAAATATTATTTTGACGACGACGACGGATTTCCAGCTGCTGGTCGAAGACTGTGTTGACCAAAAGAAAGTTTGGCCTGCAAGAAGACAGTGAACTCGCTTCTTTTTGCCCCCCCCCCCTCAGCAAATACTTTTTGAAGCAAATATCTATCTCCCCCTCTATTTTCCCCTTCTATAATCAAGAACAACACTTACTATCAATGGATTGTGAGAAGGGAGAAACTTCACCTTTTTTTTGTATTGTAGACATACCAGTGAAACTAACATTTATCTCTAGAAGAAGTATGTATTCACCAAGAGTTCCTTTCCTTTTGGTCTAATGCGTTTTGTATTGTTTACAGTCAGTAAATCTGATTTGTGTATTTCTGTCACGTCCTGACAATTTATGTTGGGGTAACTGGTATGGTATTGGTTCTTTTTAGCAGAGATTCAAACCTGTCTATTTATCTTCTTGGTTGATTTACAAAACTCCGCTATTGAGAGACTAAGTATTCCATAAGATTGCTTAGAGCTATAACACTGGGCAACACAGATATTTTGCAAAAGGGATAAAAGCGTAATTCCGACCATATCGAGAATGAATATTATAAATCCATAATCAGAATCTCTCTAGAACGAATGTCTGAAATGTTGTATAATGTGCAGAAGATATGAATTGTAGATAGACGAAAGCTCCATCGAACGCATTACATCAAACACCACACCAAGAAGAACTTTGTAAACGTAATAATACATGGTAAATTTGAATTGCACAAACTTAAAGTAAATTTATGACGCCTCAAATATGAACGCAAACGTATCTATTTGGCCTGATAGCAGAAAATATGTCTGATAGCAAGTTCAAAGGTAAAGTCAATCCATTTGAGCCGACAACATGTGATTCATTCGTGCTGGCAGTATAGAACTACCAGGGGCCTCAATATTGCATAAAACTATTCAGATTTAATAAGCGTGCTAACAGCGTATCACAGAATAAGATGACGTATGTACGTCTTTTCTTACCTCAAAGCTTATCAAATGGTCTTAAGTGCTATCAGTGATGGGCAAGGTAAGATATTCTATCGGAACATAACTACGATGGAATCGTCGTATCAAGATAGAATTGACCATAACATAATTGAGTGACTACAGCTGGTTTGTACAATGCGAGGCCACCTTAAGCGGCAAGGAAATATACAAGTGTCGAAAACATCTAGGAAGTTATCAAAAATATAGAATCTTTCCTTTATTAAGTTATTTCGCATTTTGGTCTCAATTTTCTTTTATCTTAAAGATACTACTTAGCAACAGATATTAAGATATTTCTCTGAATGTTTGAGATGAGGCTTGAAGATTAGTATTATCTGCGTCAAGACATTAGGTTTATAAGTTCCCAAAATTCACACTCAATTGTCCAATTGGATACATGGCCTAGTGGATAAGGCAGTTAGCTTAAGACAGTTCTAAGTGACAGTTATCTCTGGAACCCGAGTTCAATCCTGAGGGAAAGCAGTTAGAAAATAATTAATTAACACAACTCCTATCCCAGCTATGATTAGCGGAATGAGAACAGGATACCCCCGTGGAATAAATAAAGGGTTAGGTTCAAAGTTCCGTGATGGCTCCCGAATACGACAAGAAAGTTCCCGAGTTCGAAAAGAAGGTTCCCGAGTCCGAGAAGGTTCCCGAGTCCGAGAAGGTTCCCGAGAAATACCTGAAGAAGGCCGGAGGGTATATCGGCCGAAACGTTGTACAAATAACTATGAAGATGGGGACAATAGTCCGAATAACGCAGATAATACTAGATATTAAGCTAGTCAATATTTTCACCATTAAATTTACATAAAGCAACCAATTATGGTAGAATATCTAGGCTATATTTGTATTAGATTAGCAGCAAACCGTTGAATTACTTATTTACAATATCTTATTTAGTATGTGTGAGATTATATTATTGAACTATATTCAATTATATACTTTGATATAGATCTAAGCTTGTATAGAGTAGACTGGACGAGGCTGATAAAATCCTGCAAAGTGCTAATACCCTTGGGAAAGTTGTGCATCCAACTATTCTCTCACCACCTATTCAAAAGAAAAAGGTATTGTACAATTATTGCTTTATAGATTACAATGATAAAAACTTAAACAATAATAACAGATCAATCATAAAAGTCACTGAAAACTAAGAAAATAAGGACACACACACAAACGCTCTCTCTCTCTCTCTCTCTCTCTCTCTCTCACACACACACACACACACATATATACACCCACTTCCTCTCTGTCAATGTCCATCTACAGTTAGTATCTCTTCAGGTCAGTCTTTTTCTCTCCTCCTCTCTCTCTCTCTCTCTCTCTCTCTCTCTCTCTCTCTCTCTCTCGCATTGTTTTCATGTCTGTCTACTGTTCATATCTTTATCTAGCTAGCTAGCTAGTTATCTCTCACCGTCTATCAGTCTATCTATCTGTCTACATGTATGTCTATCTTTAAGAATATAAATAAAAAAGGGTAATAAACAAAAGAGTAATAAACAAAAGGGCAGACTGACAAAGTAGAAAACATTTGGAAAACCTGGTGGTTGTAATATTGAAGAATGATTAAAGTTCCAATTACCGTCGAACTGGGAAGACAAGGCAACAAACGGTTGTAACTTAATACAAGCCCGAATAGTCACAAAGTCTACTGCAGAATGACAGGATATTTATAAGACTCCACAATGTCATTCAAAACAAGCAGTCAAACAGCCAATCAGAACTCAAGGAATGGAATCACCCAAATCACCCAAATTCATGAATGGATCATCCTTGATTTCTATATATGCCAGCTGTCTTGGACACTGCTTAAGTTGTACTTAGTTAGCCGCTGTTATTCAAACCAACAGTAGACTTACTGACTTCAAAAGAAAAGAAAACCTATAGAACATATATAGAGAATATATATATTTGCCAACCCCTCCGCACGGTTAAGTTGCAACACAAAGTCAATTTCTCAAGCGGAGTTTAACAAGTTTGAATTCAGAGTTTCCCTTCTCCTAGACTGGTCGCATAACTAAGGTTAAAAAGCCCAAGGGTGTAACCGTTATGTGAAATGTAAACAGCCTTGTCCGGGATTTGAACTCAGGTCGACAAGTACATTTCCTACGACTTTGACCATTACACAACTGGCGCCACATAATAATAAAAACGATGACTAATTATATGAAATCAACCAATTTACTGTTATGTACTTTATTATTCTGTAAGATTATTGTTTCTTCTAATGTCTGTTGCTGTTGTCTTTGCCTCTCCTTCGTATCAACCGGGTCGTCACCGGGGTCGTTTCTCTCCTTGGTTCTTATCATATTAAGAACACGGAGACATATTCCGTATACAAATCTATTTTTTCTAATTCCTCGCTACAATAACTCGCATACAAGGAGAAAACGTTTAGCATAGACGAAAGCCGTCAAGTCCTTATAGACGCTGGTTCGATTCTGAGTTATTCTAAATCTTAAATGTTCAGGTGACCTCCTAAGCTAATCAAAGTGGCTCGCCTCGGGTGACCCGGGGTTCAAATGTTGTCTCTAAGACTCTATGAACTTCTCCATAACTGTTATGGTTAAATCTTAGCTACACTTCATTACAAAAATGATAGGCTATGTTTATTCGTTATAAAACAATACGAATTCTAAGTAAACACCGTCACAAAACAAATGTGTAAACTGGGCAAAGAAGTAGGTGGAATCTGAATTCGAAACCGGAATTTTTATTGATGAATGTAAACGTATATTGGATGTGCCTGGTGGTTGAGATTCTAAAGGGTGTCTTTTATGGAAATGGTCAATTTCAAATACAACGTTATGTAGTAGCTAACCTACTGGAATGCGATATCGTAGTAACCGAGTTCGAACTCCAGTTGAACTATCATGTTAACTGTCGGACTAAACAGTACAGTTTTCTATAAGGATGTTTTTTGCATTAAATAACTAAGGTTGATGTGAAATCTCTACTAAAAAAAAATCTTTGTGTCTGCTCGCAATCCCGTCTCTCACAGTCTGTTCGCCAACACGTCGCTCACCCTGATTGCCAAGAAATTCGGCTCATTTATTTCTCCACTCCACTCCCACAAACCACCTCACTTCCGGTCTGTACTCTTATAAAAGAGTACAGACCTTCGGGCGCCATTTCTTTTCCTATCCCGAGGTAAGAGGAGTTTCATTTGTTTTATCTTTATATCACAGTTGATATGTCATAAAACAGAGAAACCAAATCAACCTTCAAATACAACGTAGCGTAGTGGCTAACGTGTTTTACAAGAACATCGTAGTAAGCGAGTTCGAAATCCACTTGCGCTATTATGTTCACTTTTGTATTAATACCCTTGTAAAAGGCATGAACGCGCTCATCTTTCAGCTATGAGTTAAATATAATATCTACTGCTCTCCTAAAAGGATGACTTTGGCATCAAAATAACACAAGATGGTCGGTATGCCATTAAAACAAAATAAAACAAAAACAAAATCAAATATAACAGCGTGGAGGTGGCACAATCTTTTGGAATAGTATTTTAAACAGAATAAAATACATGTCACCTCAACGCTGATGATTCGTATGAAGACAAATCAAGGGGGGGGGGTAATTGTCAGATATTGGACAAGGGTTTTCTTCAGTTGTATAGATTACAACCAATGATCCTAATGTTAAAGAGTATATTCACGCAAGACGCATTGAATTAATGGAATAGACCCTAACCTCTGTAGACATTAATCTAATAGAAAAATACGTGATCAATCATTGTAAGAAATATATAAGAATGAAAAACGATATTCAAGCAAAGATCTCAGGAAAGCAATAATAAAATTGCACGTAATGTTAAAGCTGAAACAATAGAAAAATTAACAAAATCAATGAGGGAAAGACAGATAGGTGTTATGGATATCAAGGAGTTTAGATTAACATTTAATATAATAAGATAATAATTTATTCATGTACACACACACACACACACACACACACATATAATATATATATATAATATATATATATATGTATATATGTATCTTGAACCTCGTCATTGTTGCACACTCCTTACATCACTTGTGGACGTTTTTTTATATCTAAGCACGACTTGCCATACTCTGTCGTTAATTGGGGATGAATTTCAATCAGTTTACTGCATTTTGCATTCGGAAGTAAATAACTGAAACACTTGATGATAGCGTCAATTAGGAGTTCCATCAGAAACGACTGCCAAACCAAGACTGGGGGTGGCAGCTAGGCGCGCGCAGGGGCAGCTAGGCGCATGCACACCAAACACAGCCGTATTGTCAAGAGTCCCTGTGGGAATATTTTCTAATATAAGGTGTCCTGCAATACACCATCTAAATTTATAGACTAGGCGGTGTCACGTGGTCTATTCCTCCGCCAATCAACAGCCATAATGCGTGACTGATTGACTACTTAATCACTGATACATTCCATAGTCTATTTGCAATAATTGACGAAGGAACTTACAATACTAAGGAGAACCAAAGGATTACCAAGGATTTCAGCAGGACAATCGCTCTTGCTTGAAACCCTAAAGGATGACCCATAAAAACGTAACAGACCCACAAACAGTTTGCCTACAAACACATCATTTTAAAATTGCCCTTGCATTTAGATAAATAAAACAGTAAAGAATAAAATCATAGTTATATGTTTTTACCAATAAAATTATATGACGTATAGACAGAATTCTTGTTCATATTTGTTCAAACAAAAGTAAACAATTAGAAATCAATAAGAACAGTCAAAGATTGGTTGTATATATAAATAAAATTACATACTGCTAACTTTCCAATAGATTAGGACGGTGACGTGACTCCTCCAACCAATTAGAGAACAGATCAACATTGGGTTCAATGCCTGCCTGTCAAACCTATCAGAACCCCTCTATCTTACCATAACTTTTCCATTGTGGACTAGACTGTTGGCATTTTACATAGCGCTAATAACCTTGGGAAAGGTACGAGTCCAACTATAATCCCTCCAACTATGGCTAAATAGTAGGGCAGACTGGGCTTGGTATGGTTACCGGTCTGGGAGAAGAAAAGCTCTGAATTCAAACTTGTTAAACTCCATGTTTCTATCCATCCTTCCTTCTTCTCACTATTCATTTCGTTGGAAATTCTCCCAGGTTCACTCTAACCCGGAGTGATTGTACCGGCCACATATGCAAAAATGCATCAAACATTCATTTTTACAACTTTACACTACAGAACACTGCACTGCTGCAATCTACCAGAATATTCAGAAGAGTCTTAGAGACCTGAGGAGACTTGCTGATGTGAAAACTCAAAAAGAAGAAATAATAATAATAATAATAATAATAATAATAATAATATATATATATATATATTATTATTATTATTATTATTATTATTATTATTATTATTATTATTTCTTCTTTTTGAGTTTTCACATCAGCAAGTCTCCAAAAAGATATTGAATGAATATCACAAGAAGTTAGAGGAGAACACTAATATAAACTTGAATAGCCTCAGAACTAGAGACAGCAACTGAATACAGGGAAATGCAATTGTAGAGAGACTCAACAATGCCCCTTAGATAGAAACTGTCTAGCCAGCAACATAATATACGAAGCCCAAATATCAGCTCAAAACGACCCGGAAAACACCATGCACTACCTCGGGATTACTGCAGGACCATTTTAACAAAGGTACTACACCCACAGGCATTCCTTTAACAACCCCGCACTATCTAACCAAACGGAATTATCCAAGCATTACTGGTCACTTAAGAACTCAAGCGACGACCCGGTGGTTAAATGGAAAATAGTCAGAACCTCAAACTTAGAAAATGAATTTGTGAGAATATTTCTGAATGCAGATTCAGACTCGGGGAATTGGGGTTAGCCTCGTTTTTTAGGGAGCAGATAAAATGTCAGTTAAAATCTGTATCATTTTTTGTTGGTCTGTGTAATTTACAAACAGCTTGAGTCTGTTTGGAGTTAAGATTTGATTGAGTGCAAGTTAATTGTCATAGAACAAACACATTTTCGCCTTGACTAATCAATTTCAATTCGTTTTAAATAACAATAACCAAAAAAAAAACCAACTATCACGGCATAAATTGTTGACAATTTAATTGCATTTAAATTTTCCGGGAAACAAAACGGAGAGATTAGTTCAAGTGATTCACACAGATACCAGGCATCAATTAGCTGCCTCCACCGCGCAAACAAGAAATATATTTTTCTACAGTTAGATAGGATTACTTGAATGGTGGCTGGGAAGGAATTGTCAATGGCTTTAATTTGGTGAGGACCGGTATCGAACTAGTAACCTTGTGGTTTACTAGCCGAACGCTCTACCGACTGAGCTAACCCGGAATAGTATTGCACTGGGCAAATTATGATCAATTAGGCCAACAATAGGAGAAGCCAGGATATAAAAAATCTCCGAAGAAAGCAGTAATACTGGCTCGGCTGTGCATTAGCCATACGTTATTTACACACTCTTTTATTTTCAAACAATGTTTTCTATTCAGAATTATGCAATTGCCTAACCGCTTGGCATAAAATAATGAATTAGATATAAAATACATCCTCGAAATTATCTACAAAAATACACCTGTTAAGTACCAACTTTTGTCTCACACTCTAACAGTTTTGGCATTAGATAACCCACAGGGTTGATATGCCTTTAAACAAATAAATAGTTCTAAAAAAAAGATTTGTTTTTTACAATTAGTACTAAATTACAACACAATAATTTTCAAAATTTCATCAAATTCAAATTTTGCCTATGGTTTATTTTGTTTAATGGTATATCAATCTTTTAAGATAATCTAATGCCAAAGCCATCCTTGTAGAATAACAGTAATCGTACTATTTAAACCATAGCTGGAGAAATAAGAGGGTTTAAACCTTTCCCAAAGGTATTCATGCAAAAATTAATGTAATAGTGCAACTGAACTTCTAACATTGCTATACTTACTTTCCAAAGATCAAATGGAACAGGCAATGCATTATCAGACTGTTGGACGAACATGGCTCTTCGCAGTAAACCGAATTATCCAAACTATACATAACAACATCCACAAAACTCTTCCTAATTGAACCCACTTTGGGAGACTGGAGACCAACTTTAAGAAAGTCTAAAAAGGAACAAATCATTGTATCCCGATTATGAATTGGTCACACAAGACTAACTCACTCCTATATACTCAAACAAGAACAACAGCCACAGAGTGAAACATGTTAAACACCTTTGACTATTAAACACTTATACAAGGAATGCAGGTTTTTTGATCACATCAGAAAGCGTTATTTTAATCCAAACAATATGAAAGATATATCTGAAAATGTCAAGATGGAGGACATTTTGTCCTTTCTGAGGGAAATAAAAATATATCATAGAATATATACATGAATTTAATCAATACCATACAACATAATCCCAACGGTGCTAACACATTGTTAAAACCAATTATTACAAAAGTATAAATATAAATACACAACATATATTAATTCCTAACCGTTAGGCATGACATAACCCCTAACGGTCGATATGCCGTTAAATCAATCAACCAAGCAAACAACCAAACTATACGGGGTAAAAATAGTGAAATGGCTCTCCGTTGATTTTCTAAAATTCGAATACTAAGTTGCTCTTCTGACTGGGTATATATATATATATATATATATATATATATATATATATATATATTATTATATTTAGTTTTTTTCCGTAGTTAGGTCTTTCCATGTGTGGTTTAACCAAGCTGATGCAGGTAGACCATAAGGAGAGCTCAAATGTGCCTAATACCAGTGAGTAAAAGCACAGAGCAAGATATTTAGTAAATGAAGAAAAACTCTAAACTTGCTTCATTACAATAATTTATTTCAACCGTATTAATACGGCGTCTTCAGGTAATCACAAAACATGACTCTTAGCTAAGAGGTTGAAATAAATTATTGTAATGAAGCAAGTTTAGAGTTTTTTTCATTTACTAAATATATATATATATATATATATATATATATATATATATATAATATATATTATATAATATAAAACCTTCGTACGAGCAGCATGTAACACAAGGTAAATTTCTTAGGCGTAGTTTAACAGAATTAAATTCAGAGTTTTCATTCTCCTAGACTGGTTGCCTAAGCAAAGTTAAAACGCACATTCAACCTTACTATTTACTCATAGCTGGGAGGTAAACAGTGTGCTGCATACCTTTCCCAGCTAGAGTAGAGAATATTGGCTTTTTAACGTTTACTCTATATGCAATTCAAACGGCTTTGCCAGAATTTGAACTCAGATCACCAAGTTCATTTCCCACGACGCAAACGATTACACCACATGAATAATATATGAAATGCATAAGCTGTCATTAAATTGCACTTTAGGATTGCTAGTCCTAAGTACCATGTTAAAACTGGGTTGGTCACTTAAGGAAACGAAATCAAAGGATGATAGTACAATGTTATTATACACTACAGAATAGCAAGTATAGATTAGAACAGTTAATCATATATAATAGAATGCATAAAACTCGCATAAAACGAGATACCACACTAGGAACGACTGGGTAGGAAAGGTGATCCATTGGGAATTGTGCAAGAGATTAAAATTCTATAATATCAAATGATACATGCAAATAGCATTTTTTCTTGAAACTTGGCCTCATTAAATTATCTGGGATTTTGAGATATAACTGTCCGGTTGCCTATCCTACTTAAAGAGCTCAAATTACCAAACTAGTACCCCATAGCTGTGGGAGAATAGTTGGATGCGTACCTTTGACAAGGGTATCACGGCCAAGATTTGAACTCAGGTCACCGGGTCCAATCTCTACGCGATAATCATTACATCACGGTCTCCAGGCCGGATGTCTAGAGAGCGGATTCTGTACTACTACTTGCCAATTACTGCAAGGGGAAACTTGAGTTCATGAATTTTCAATGATTTTGTCCGAAGTAAATGCAAATAACGTCGACTGAATCTTTATCTAGGCTAACCACTTCTCTTATATGCTAATCCTTTCTAAAATGAACCTCAGGAATACACCCTGCGTTTTCCAGGCTGAATATGACAAGTCTAATTAAGAACCTAATTAAAGAGTAGGCATTTTAATCAGAAATGGAAATGGGTTCGGAAACAAAGCATATGATAAGGCTTCATCTAGAATTCATCCTCGAGGGTCACAGAGGGCTCCATCAATGAACTCGCGCAGGTGTAGCTATTAAAGTGTCCTTTGTTACCATAGTGATTATGCACACAAAGATTTTATATATCAGTGATTTATAATGTATTCATTCAAACAAATTGATACTTATCGTTCAACTTCTATTGCTATTCTAGAATAATTATCACCCTTATTGCATAATTAAT
The DNA here is from genome assembly GCA_023376005.1 of Doryteuthis pealeii. Taxonomy (NCBI): domain Eukaryota; kingdom Metazoa; phylum Mollusca; class Cephalopoda; order Myopsida; family Loliginidae; genus Doryteuthis; species Doryteuthis pealeii. The sequence goes on along the minus strand of CM042156.1, from coordinate 94,239,786 downwards.
GCATGAATTGATCTCTATATGTATTTTCGTATGAGAAATGAATAAAATATGGATGAATTATAAAGGAATGAACAAATTTTTTGAATAATGACCTTACAGATGATAGTTAAAGATAAATGTCTTTTGAAATTCAGCAAGCCCACAAACAACAAATAAACAAAGAACAGGAAATTGAGAGCAGTCAACGCTGTAACCCGCATATCTCGATTACCAACGCGTACCTATTGCTACCATAGGTTTTTAGTATGAGGAATTATTGTGCTGTACAAGAATTTATCTTAAAAAATATTTTACTTGCATTCCTACTGTTTTCAATCTATGTGGTTGCATAAGATTATTGTCAATTCCCCTGTAATTCTAAAGGGATGGCCTTTTCATATACGGGCGGGACTTCCATGGAATTACAGAAGCCGCGAAATACGTGAAGTCACGTGGGACCTGGTTGGGCCCTCAGTTTTTTAGTTTGGACGTCAAGCAGAGAAGATGTCCTGTCTTAAGTGGAACTCACTGCATACGCGCGCTATGTTAGTCAGATGTTTAGTTATATGAAATTTTAGTTAAGTAAATAAAAGTGTAAGAAAATAACACGGTTTTGTGTTGGTGAATGTTGGTAAAAGACTGATCTAGAAGAAGAAATGAGTTAAGTGCAACCGACCAAAGACGCTAGAAATACAAAAGAAGGAGAATAGAAGAAAGAAATGAAAAGGGTATACAAACACTACAATGGCTGATTTTTTTTTCTTCGAAAGATTCTTTTTTTTTTTTTTTGCTACGTTACGTGCTTTCATTAGACTCATTTAAAAGTTAAGAATTTTTCGTTCCAGTTTAATTTTTCATTAATGTAATCTTGTCATTATATTTCATTTAAGTTTATTCTTTCATTATTTAAGACTTAAAATTTATAGTAAAGATAAATGAACGAACCAGGAAATTGAGAAGCAAGCATAGGCCGTGACCCTACATACCTCGCTTATCAACGCGTACCCTATTTTACCAGAGGTGTTTAGTCTGAATGGGTAATTATTGTGCTGTAAAAAGAATAATTTTTTAAAATTATTTTCCTTGCATTCCTACTAATGCCTGATTCTCCTTCGTATTATTCTTGTTTGTTATTCTTTTTCTTCGTTACCCTTCTCTATCAACCCTATATATATATATATATATATATATATATAATATATTATATATATAGGATACGACTAAAAAGTTAATAGACACTCCAATTTTCAAACAATCTTCATTCAATTATCTAATTAACTTTTGTCTAATTTCCCACACGGCTGTACCAAATTTTCTTGATATTTTACCTGTATGATGGGACATTTCAAATTTCACTGTCTATTCACTTCCTCACTCATTCTATTCAAATAAAGTCTTATTATTATTTTAATATGAGTCCTTCATCCAGCGGTTTACAGTAGTATCACAGCAGTTTGGGGAGCCCCTATGCCTTGTGGGCAATAAGTTAAGAAACATTAGACAATATAAAATTGAATATCTTATTATAATGGAGATTGTGTGTTTTTCTGTCTGTAACCAAAACTATATCACTACTCAAGTCACATTCCTTTGTTATTGACATCACATTCTCCACAATATTAATTTATTTAAATCAATTATTAATAAAATTGTGGTTACATTATTAATACTGTTAACCATATTTACATATTAACAACATGCAATTATATTTTATATATACAAAAATAGGGTTTATTGTGTGAACGGGAAGGCTAATTTGCATATTGATTATTAAAAATGTAATTTTATTAAATATGTGCTTAGTATATTGATTTCTAACTGTTTGGTTTATTTTAATGAATATAAGCAAAAATCTCTTCAATGAATCTTAATGAAATCGATTAACAAGAAAAGATAACTGTCATTTTTTCTTTACTTCCTATTTTAACTAAATAGTTAAATTAGAAAAATAACAATGAAAGATGGGAGTGATGGAAGAGTAAGTTTCAGTTGTTCTATTTTTCTAATTTCCTCCCTCTGTTTCAAATCATTTATCTGCATTCTTATTTAGTTTTATTAGCTTTCTAATTTAATACAATACTCTATTACATTAAAACTTAGATACTTGCACCCGGAGGGTGCATATATTTGCTAGTGAGTTAATATCACAGTGGGTTAGTTTATATTCAACAGATTTTTATATTTCAGGCAACGTCTTGGTATTTGTCTATCTTTTCGTTTCTTTGATTTGTTTTTTTGTTCATTCTTACTCATTTTTAAGATTTGTCTTTCTTTATTTTATTCTGAGAATTGTTTTTGCTTTCTTTTTTTTTTTTTGCTATTTGCTTTATTGAACATTCTTTCACTCCAATTCGGTAATAACAACAAGGTATATATTTACGCATACGACAAAAGTTAATAGACAATCAATTTTCAATCAACCTTTACTCATTAAGATTATTTGGACAAATATATAATTGAACATGATGTTATCACTGGTCAACTCATGCTTCACAGCATTTTCCGTTCTCTGGCAAGGTTTAATATTTGTATTATTTTTCGTTTCCTTTCTTTATGTTATTTCTTTTTCTTATTCTTAGTCGTCTTTCAGTTTCGTTCTTTCTTTACTTTTTCCTCCTTGGAATTCTTCTTTTTTTTTATTTTTATTTTTTGTTCTTTGTGCTTTTCTTTTATCCTTCCTTTGATTGTTTTTTGATTTGTTTGTTTTTGTTTTTGTTTTACGGCATATACCTCAGTGGGTATTTAATGCCGAAAGTTGTGAATAAATTATTCTTAATGCTAATACGATTGTTTATCACTCATGTTTTCTATTCAACATAGATGAGACATAACAGGTACTACAACTACAGGTCAGAGTGGAAGCAGGGGATGGTGAGAGGGGTCGGGCACACTTCCGTAAAGACTCAAAACTGGAACTCACGCAATAAATAGAGGTTTAAAGGTCTTCCAGACATGTAGAACGTAGTCACGGCTTCTTAGTCCCATATGATAAAAAGGGGATGGGGCTTACGAGAAGGGCAAATAGGCCTTCTTTGATAACGCCCATATCACGTAAAGCTTCACCTTTTAAGAACACAAAAACAACACACACACACAACACCACAACAACCACATCAACACATATATTATATTATATATTATTATATGGTGTGTGTGTGTGTGTGTGTGTGTGTGTGTTTTTGTGTATACGGAATTGACAAAAGTTAATAAGAACCACGCGATTTTCAAACACTTTATTCATTATCTAATTAGACATTTAGACAAATATTATTGGACTTCCCATTGGATTTTAAGGTTTTTTGTCTTTCAGTTTTTTTGATTAAATAATCTGTGAGTTTCTTTTGTTAAGACATCTGATGAGGCGGCAGTGAAAGTAGAACACAAATCTTAAAATAACTTAGGATTTTTTTGTTTGTTCTGGTAATTATTGATTTTTGTTAAATCTGAGTCATATTTTTAATTTATCATTTCCTCCTTCCGAAAGTTGCAACTGGTGTCTTTACTGTTCTTGGTTGACTGGAGTCCTCAGGCTTTCAGAAATTTTCTGCTTATTCTTAGTGTTTAAATATTGTTTCTAAATTTTATTATTATTATGAATAATGTACCCATCCGGGTGCAAGTATTAAGTTTAATGGTAATAAAATATCTTTAATTAAATAAGACTAAGAATAAAGATGAAAAAAGAATTGAAAGAGGGTGCTATAATAAAAATAGAAAACTGAAACTATCTTCCATCCCTTTCCGTCTTTCATTATTAAATTTTTTTAATTTAAATATTTAGTTAAAATAGGAAGTAAAGAATAACATTACATTATATCTTCTTGTAAATAAATTTTTTTCCTTTAAGATTTATCTCCAAGAATTTTTGCTATATTCATTAAGATAAAACCAAACATTAGAAATAATATCCAGCACATATTTATTAAAATCTAATTTTTAAAATATCAATATGCCAATAACGCCTCCTGTTCATCTGTATGCCGCTATTTTTGCGTTATTATACAATTCACATGTTATTAGTATGTAGATATGGTCACAGTAATAATGTAAAACATTTAATTAATAATTGAAAAGGTTTAAAGAAATGAACATGGATTAATTTGAACGTAAATAATTAAGGAATTGTGACTTGAAGTAGTGATATAGTTTCGTTAACAGACAGAAAAAACCCCAATCTCATTATAATAAGATAATTATTATTGAATAATAATTTTTTTCAACACCGCCAAAGCTGTGGCTCACTGAGGCTGATGAAACAAGACTCATCTGGTCTCGAGACTCTTCTAGTATTCTAGCAGATTTTC
>CM042156.1:94191382-94235431 GCA_023376005.1 Doryteuthis pealeii | reverse complement strand
TGATTTTTGTACTTTGGCACACCTGTATTCTAAAAAAATTAACGTTCCATGTATTGTTCATTTCTATCTTGGTAATATAGCTTCACACTCAGCACTTCCATGACACGCTTGTATTCTGAAAAAAAAAATACCGTTCCATTCATTGTTCATTTCTATCTTGGTAAATACAGCTGCAATTCCGATACCTTTATGACAAACATCACACACACACACACACCACACACACACACACACACACACACATATATATATATATATATATATATATATATATATATATATTATATATATTATAATATATATATATATATATATACCAAGCCCTCTGCACGAGTATCAAGTGACACAGTATCAGTTTCTTTAGCGGAGTTTAACAGGTTTGAATTCAGAAGTTTTCATTTCCGCAGAGAGATTGCTGTATCAAGGCTAAAGATATTTAATTAATAAATAATTTTACCTAATCAGCCCGTTCATATCACTGCCGATTTAAAAACATCAGCTGATTCTTTACTGGACTTACAAAAATTTACGTAATGTTTTCCCTTTTGTTCCAAAGTATTTCTCTAGCTTTTTAACGAATAATTTCTTAAACTGTTTATACTCGGTTGTTTTCATATTAACAACATTTCTATTGTTTGTATCTAAAAAGAAATTACAAATACGATTTTGCAACTCGGTTTCAAGTTCAATTTTAACAAAAGAAAATAAGAATGATTAATTACTAAAAATAATTAATTGAGATGTTTAATTATTTTACAGAAGTGGACAATATTAATGCAGTTCTACGTTAAAACTCTTTAAAGTTCGGGGAGATCAATGACCACAATAGGAAATCAATTTTTTTAAAGTGAATAATAAACCTAAAATCATTTTTTCAGAAGTTATTTTTATTGCCTCATTATAATAAGTAGCGAATAATATTTTAATTTCTTATTAAAATAATATTTATAATAACATTAATGGACCGATTGATGCGCTCAGGAAATCATCTGTCTATCAAACTGGAAAATTTATTAAAATGAAAAAGAGAACAAAATGATATCATTAATTCCATTGTATATTTATATAATTAAGCATGAATTCTTTTCGCTTGCCCAATACAATGAACTTTTTGTGTCTAGTGTGTCTAGGTTTATATTTGTTATTTGTATATTAAATTATATTTGTATTAATTTGAAAATAATTTGAAAATTTCAAGAAAAAAGAATTATACAGTAGTACATTGACTTACGAGCCTAATTTGTTACGCTCGTAATTCAATTTCCTCGTATATCAAATCTATTTTTTTAATTGAAAAAAAACTGAAATGCTATTAATCGGTTCTGGTACTACCAAGAAAAAAATACTCTAATTTCTTTTGAGACTGGTAAATATATTTGGTCTTTTATGTGGGTGTTTTCTTCTTTTTATTAATAAATATTTTTGGTGATGGATCAGATTAAAATTTAATCAAGAGTCAGGATTTTCAAAATAGATAATTGTTTAAAAATGAAAAGAAGTAGAAAATAATTTGACATTTATCTGTTAGTGTTGGCAATACTTCCCTCTCTCTCTCTTCTCTCTCTCTCTCTCTCTCTCTCTCTCTCTCTCTCTCTTTCTCTCTCTCTCTCTTCTATACATATATAATATATATATATATGTGTGTGGTGTGTGTGTGTGTGTGTTCATTATAATTTCAAGCTGTCCAATAAGATTAATATTTCGTTAACATCAATCAATATTTTCGGCAACAGTATAAAAATCGATATATTATTTCTCTCTTCTCTCTCTCTCTCTCCCTCTCTCTCTCTCTCTCTCTCTCTCTCTCTCTCTCTCTCTCTCTCCCTCTCTCTCTCTCTCTCTCTCTCTCTATCTATCTATTTTTTTATATATATATCTATTGCTATCTTTATCTCTCTCTTTCTCTATCTATCTGTATATATCTATTTACAAACACGCATACACACCATCTCTCTCTCTCTTTCTCTCTCTCTCTCTCTCTCTCTCTCTCTCTCTCTTTCTCTCTCTCTCTCTCTCTCTCTCTCTCTCTCTCTCTCTCTCTCTCTCTCCAACCCTCTCTATCTCTTTAATGTCAGATAAAATCTTAATTTACAATATCAACATATTCGTCTTTAAAAAATAATGTTGGCACCTCTCATTTCACAACTTCCAAATATTTGGAGACTCTTATCTACACTTTTCCTTACTCCCGACTTCACACTTTACTTTATCCACACATTTTCATTTCCACCACTTACTGTAATATAACACTGATTCATTTCGTTCATTTATAGATACTTAGATAAGGTGATAGATATCAGTGTCTGGACAAGATTTCAGTCTGAGATGATTTTGTATTTCACACCCAACATAAATTCCCTTCTGAAACACTGATTTTATTTCTTAGTACGTATTGTTGTAAATAGAAAATCCCTATTCTGCCTCTAGAGTATATTTGCTATCTTGGTTTGCTTTGTTTTGTTTTACGGCATATCAACCTCGGTGGGTCATTTAATGCCGATAAAGTTTTGAAATAAATCAATTCTTAATGGATAATACATTTTTTTGATAAATACATTTGTCTATTTAACCTATAGATGGGACCCTAACAGGTACTACCACTCCGGGTCAGAGTGGACCAGGGAGCAATGGTGATGAAGGGGTGCTCCACATTCCCCAAACCTCCAAAACTGGAACCTCACCATCAGATAGATTTTAACATCATTCCCAGGACATGTAGACCTTCAGGCACAGCCTTCTAGCACCCATATGATAAAAAGGATTTGCTATATAAAAACTACTACTTTCTTATTGAATTTAAATGCTTTTTTGTTGTAAAATCATTATCAACCAATGTACATTATACAATAGCATTCTGAAAGGTTCTTGACCCGACCAATTACAACAGAACCTAGAGTCAAGTAAAGTGCATGCTATTGTTGTATACTCTTTACTTATTTCTTACTTCTATTCTTCTTCTGGCGTCTTTGATATCTTAAGTTCTTCTAGCGTCTCTTCTAGCGTCTGGACTTCGTCTTGGTGGTCGGTCGCACTTAACTCATTTCTTCTTCTAGATCAGTCCTGTTACCAAGACATTCATTAATCACAAAAGCGTGTTATTTTTTTAAGCTTTTATTTACTTAACTAAACATTTCATGTAACTAAACATCTGACTAACATAGCGCGCATATGCAGAGTGAGTTCCAGTTAAGGCAGGACATCTTCTCTGCCCGACGTCCAAACTGAAACTGAGGACCCAACCAGGTCCCACGTGACTTCACGTATTTCGCAGGCTTTCTGTACTATTCCATGGAAAGTCCCGCCCGTGATATGAAAAGGGCCGTCCCTTTAGAAATACAGGGGATTGACAATAATCTTATGCAACCGCATAGATTATGTAACACTATTATACATAATCATCCGCTCTTCAGCACACTAACTTTATGGTTTCTCAAGTTTACTTTATGCTTCCAAGAAGTCTCAATGAAAATGAACCAAAAAGCAGAGCATAGATCAAACAGACAATAATTATATTTCCCTTGCATTTATATAATCTGAAATGTCCTATTTTTCCAGTAATCTTTTCATTAATTTCAAACCATTTATAATCTCTTTTTCCTTCTGATTTCTGATGCGCCATATAAGCACTGTTTGTTTAAAGTCCAGCAAATAAATAGGATGTCAAAAATACACAATTCCAGGTTAATGTTCTTCAATATCGCTTTTATGAACCAATATTGCCAAATATATGCACCATCATACGTTTAACGGCATACTAACTTTTTATGGGTTATTTAATGCCACACATTGATTTATTTTAAACGTTTGATTGGTTTGGTTTATTTGTTTAACAGACGATTTGTTTAACAGACCTTGTGGGTAATTTAATTAAAAATATGATTTATTTTTAAATGTATGATTCGTTTGGCTTATTTTTTAAAGGCATATAAACTAATTATGGGTTATTCAATCCCAAACATTGATTGATTTCTAAATATTTGATTACAATCATAACTATTTATAGGCTTAGCATTTATATTAATGGCATATCAAGCCATTCAGGTTTATTTAATGCTGAAGCATGATTTGCTTGTAAATTTTAGATTACAACTAGCAGCGGCTACCCGGCGTCGCCTGGGTAGAAGCGGGATTTTTTTAAAGTTAGTCCCGCCGATCAATTATTACTAAATCGTGAGTTGAATCGTAGGTTGCCCCATTTAAATCCCTTTTTAAAAATGGTCTCCTTAATGCATCAAGAACAAAACTTACTATCATTACTGATTTCTGATTAGGATGTCAAAAATACATAATTCCACAGTAATGTTCTTCAATATCGCTTTTATGCACCAATATAACCAAATATATGCACCGTCATTCTGGGCTTTATAAATGAGTGTCTCCTTAATGCATCAATATGACAGAGAACGAGAAAGGAAAAAGAGCAAGACATTGTCTTGCCTGTCGGGATCGAACCCGCATCCTCCCGCATGCAAAAATAAATGCGATTTAGGCACTGGACGGACGCAAGGTTCGACTGATGTGCCCGGATGTTCGGGTAATATGCCCATAAAATAACCAAAGCGAGTGGAGCGTGGGGTGACAAGCAGAGAAGCTTTCGGCTTACGTGAGACGGCAGTCAGAAATAATATTTTGACGACGACGACGGATTTTCAGCTGCTGGTCGAAGACTGTGTTGACCAAAAGAAAGTTTGGCCTGCAAGAAGACAGTGAACTCGCTTCTTTTTGCCCCCCCCCCTCAGCAAATACTTTTTCAAGCAAATATCTATCCACCCCCTCTATAATCAAGAACAACACTTACTATCAATGGATTGTGAGAAGGGAGAAACTTCACCTTTTTTTGTATTGTAGACATACCAGTAAAACTAACATTTATCTCTAGAAGAAGTATATATTCACCAAGAGTTCCTTTCCTTTTGGTCTAATGCGTTTTATATTGTTTACAGTCACTAAATCTGATTTGTGTATTTCTGTCACGTCCCGACAATTTATGTTGGGGTAACTGGTATGGTATTGGTTCTTTTTAGCAGAGATTCAAACCTGTCTATTTATCTTCTTGGTTGATTTACAAAACTCCGCTATTGAGAGACTAAGTATTCCATAAGATTGCTTAGAGCTATAACACTGGGCAACACAGATATTTTGCAAAAGGGATAAAAGCGTAATTCCGACCATATCGAGAATGAATATTATAAATCCATAATCAGAATCTCTCTAGAACGAATGTCTGAAATGTTGTATAATGTGCAGAAGATATGAATTGTAGATAGACGAAAGCTCCATCGAACGCATTACATCAAACACCACACCAAGAAGAACTTTGTAAACGTAATAATACATGGTAAATTTGAATTGCACAAACTTAAAGTAAATTTATGACGCCTCAAATATGAACGCAAACGTATCTATTTGGCCTGATAGCAGAAAATATGTCTGATAGCAAGTTCAAAGGTAAAGTCAATCCATTTGAGCCGGCAACATGTGATTCATTCGTGCTGGCAGTATAGAACTACCAGGGGCCTCAATATTGCATAAAACTATTCAGATTTAATAAGCGTGCTAACAGCGTATCACAGAATAAGATGAGGTATGTACGTCTTTTCTTACCTCAAAGCTTATCAAATGGTCTTAAGTGCTATCAGTGATGGGCAAGGCAAGATATTCTATCGGAACATAACTACGATGGAATCGTCGTATCAAGACAGAATTGACCATAACATAATTGAGTGACTACAGCTGGTTTGTACAATGCGAGGCCACCTTAAGCGGCAAGGAAATATACAAGTGTCGAAAACATCTAGGAAGTTATCAAAAATATAGAATCTTTCCTTTATTAAGTTATTTCGCATTTTGGTCCCAATTTTCTTTTATCTTAAAGATACTACTTAGCAACAGATATTAAGCTATTTCTCTGAATGTTTGAGATGAGGCTTGAGGATTAGTATTATCTGCGTCAAGACATTAGGTTTATAAGTTCCCAAAATTCACACTCAATTGTCCAATTGGATACATGGCCGAGTGGATAAGGCAGTTAGGTTAAGACAGTTTTAAGTGACAGTTATCTCTGGAACCCGAGTTCAATCCTGAGGGAAAGCAGTTAGAAAAATAATTAATTAACACAACTCCTACCCCAGCTATGGTTAGCGGAATGAGAACAGGATACCCCCGTGTAATAAATAAAGGGTTAGGTTCAAAGTTCCGTGATGGCTCCCGAATACGACAAGAAAGTTCCCGAGTTCGAAAAGAAGGTTCCCGAGTCCGAGAAGGTTCCCGAGTCCGACAAGAAATACCTGAAGAAGGCCGGAGGGTATATCGGCCGAAACGTTGTACAAATAACTATGAAGATGGGGACAATAGTCCGAATAACGCAGATAATACTAGATATTAAGCTAGTCAATATTTTCACCATTAAATTTACATAAAGCATCCAATTATGGTAGAATATCTAGGCTATATTTGTATTAGATTAGCAGCAAACCGTTGAATTACTTATTTACAATATCTTATTTAGTATGTGTGAGATTACATTATTGAACTATATTCAATTATATATTTGATATAGATCTAAGCTTGTATAGAGTAGACTGGACGAGGCTGATAAAATCCTGCAAAGTGCTAATACCCTTGGGAAAGTTGTGCATCCAACTATTCTCTCACCACCTATTCAAAAGAAAAAGGTATTGTACAATTATTGCATTATAGATTACAATGATAAAAACTTAAACAATAATAACAGATCAATCATAAAAGTCACTGAAATCTAAGAAAATAAGGACACACACACAAACGCTCTCTCTCTCTCTCTCTCTCTCTCTCTCTCTCTCTCTCTCTCTCACACACACACACATATATACACCCACTTCCTCTCTGTCAATGTCCATCTACAGTTAGTATCTCTTCAGGTCATCTCTCTCTCTCTCACACACACACACACATATACACCCACTTCCTCTCTGTCAATGTCCATCTACAGTTAGTATCTCTTCAGGTCAGTCTTTTTCTCCTCCCCTCTCTCTCTCTCTCTCTCTCTCTCTCTCTCTCTCTCTCTCTCTCTCGCATTGTTTTCATGTCTGTCTACTGTTCATATCTTTATCTAGCTAGCTAGTTAGTTATCTGTCTCACCGTCTATCAGTCTATCTATCTGTCTACATGTATGTCTATCTTTAAGAATATAAATAAAAAAGGGTAATAAACAAAAGAGTAATAAACAAAAGGGCAGACTGACAAAGTAGAAAACATTTGGAAAACCTGGTGGTTGTAATATTGAAGAATGATTAAAGTTCCAATTACCGTCGAACTGGGAAGACAAGGCAACAAACGGTTGTAACTTAATACAAGCCCGAATAGTCACAAAGTCTACTGCAGAATGACAGGATATTTATAAGACTCCACAATGTCATTCAAAACAAGCAGTCAAACAGCCAATCAGAACTCAAGGAATGGAATCACCCAAATCACCCAAATTCATGAATGGATCATCCTTGATTTCTATATATGCCAGCTGTCTTGGACACTGCTTAAGTTGTACTTAGTTAGCCGCTGTTATTCAAACCAACAGTAGACTTACTGACTTCAAAAGAAAAGAAAACCTATAGAACATATATAGAGAATATATATATTTGCCAACCCCTCCGCACGGTTAAGTTGCAACACAAAGTCAATTTCTCAAGCAGAGTTTAACAAGTTTGAATTCAGAGTTTCCCTTCTCCTAGACTGGTCGCATAACTAAGGTTAAAAAGCCCAAGGGTGTAACCGTTATGTGAAATGTAAACAGCCTTGTCCGGGATTTGAACTCAGGTCGACAAGTACATTTCCTACGACTATGACCATTACACAACTGCCGCCACATAATAATAAAAATTATGACTAATTATATGAAAGCAACCAATTTACTGTTATATACTTTATTATTCTGTACGATTATTGTTTCTTCTAATGTCTGTTGCTGTTGTCTTTGCCTCTCCTTCGTATCAACCGGGTCGTCACCGGGGTCGTTTCTCTCCTTGGTTATTATCATATTAAGAACACGGAGACATATTCCGTATACAAATCTATTTTTTCTAATTCTTAGCTACAATAACTCGCATACAAGGAGAAAACGTTTAGCATAGACGAAAGCCGTCAAGTCCCTATTGACGCTGGTTCGATTCTGAGTTATTCTAAATCTTATGTGACCAGGTGACCTCCTAAGTTAATCAAAGAGGCCCGTCTCGGGTGACCCGGGGTTCAAATGTTGTCAATAAAACTCTATGAACTTGTCCATAACTGTTATGTTTAAATCTTAGCTACACTTCATTACAAAAATGATAGGCTATGTTTATTCGTTATAAAACAATACGAATTCTAAGTAAACACCGTCACAAAACAAATGTGTAAACTGGGCAAAGAAGTAGGTGGAATCTGAATTCTAATCCGGAATTTTTATTGATGAATGTAGACGTATATTGGATGGGCCTGGTGGTTGAGATTCTAAAGGGTGTCTTTTATGGAAATGGTCAATTTCAAATACAACGTTATGTAGTAGCTAACCTACTGGACTGCGATATCGTAGTAACCGAGTTCGAACTCCAGTTGAACTATCATGTTAACTGTCGGACTAAACAGTACAACCACAGTTTTCCATAAGGATGTTTTTGCATTAAATAACTAAGGTTGATGTGAAATCTCTACTCAAAAAAAATCTTTGTGTCTGCTCGCAATCACGTCTCTCACAGTCTGTTCGCCAACACGTCGCTCACCCTGACTGCCAAGAAATTCGGCTCATTTATTTCTCCACTCCACTCCCACAAACCACCTCACTTCTGGTCTGTACTCTTATAAAAGAGTACAGACCTTCGGGCGCCATTTCTTTTCCTAGCCTGAGGTAAGAGGAGTTTCATTTGTTTTATCTTTATATCACAGTTGATATGTCATAAAACAGAGAAACCAAATCAACCTTCAAATACAACGTAGCGTAGTGGCTAACGTGTTTTACAAGAACATCGTAGTAAGCGAGTTCGAAATCCACTTGCGCTATTATGTTCACTTTTGTATTAATACCCTTGTAAAAGGCATGAACGCGCCCATCCTTCAGCTATGAGTTAAATATAATATCTACTGCTCTCCTAAAAGGATGACTTTGGCATCAAAATAACACACGATGGTCGGTATGCCATTAAAACAAAATAAAAACAAAACAAAATCAAATATAACAACGAGGAGGTGGCACAATCTTTTGGAATAGTATTTTAAACAGAATAAAATACATGTCACCTCAACGCTGATGATTCGTATGAAGACAAATCAAGGGGGGGGGTAATTGTCAGATATTGGACAAGGGTTTTCTTCAGTTGTATAGATTACAACCAATGATCCTAATGTTAAAGAGTATATTCACGCAAGACGCATTGAATTAATGGAATAGACCCTAACCTCTGTAGACATTAATCTAATAGAAAAATACGTGATCAATCATTGTAAGAAATATATAAGAATGAAAAACGATATTCAAGCAAAGATCTCAGGAAAGCAATAATAAAATTGCACGTAATGTTAAAGCTGAAACAATAGAAAAATTAACAAAATCAATGAGAGAAAGACAGATAGGTGTTATGGATATCAAGGAGTTTAGATTAACATTTAATATAATAAGATAATAATTTATTCATACACACACACACACACACACACACACACACACACACATATATATATATATATATATATATATATATATGTGTGTATGTGTGTGTGTGTGTGTGTGTGTGTGTTGACCCTCGTCATTGTTGAACACTCCTTACATTACTTGTGGACTTTTTTTTATCTAAGCACGACTTGCCATACTCTGTCGTTAATTGAGGATGAATTTCAATCAGTTTACTGCATTTTGCATTCGGAAGTAAATAACTGAAACACTTGATGATAGCGTCAATTAGGAGTTCCATCAGAAACGACTGCCAAACCAAGACTGAACGTGGCAGCTAGGCGCGCCGGTGGGGAGGGGCTAGGCGCATGCACACCAAACACAACCGTATTGTCAAGAGCCCCTGTGGGAATATTTTCTAATATAAGGTGTCCTGCAATACACCATCTAAATTTATAGACTATGCGGGGTCACGTGGTCTATTCCTCCGCCAATCAACAGCAATAATGCGTGGCTGATTGACTACTTAAACACTGATACATTCCATAGTCCATTTGCAATAATTGACGAAGGAACTTACAATACTAAGGAGAACCAAAGGATTACCAAGGATTTCAGCAGGACAATCGCTCTTGTTTTTGAAACCCTAAAGGATGACCCATAAAAACGTAACAGACCCACAAACAGTTTGCCTACGAACACATCATTTTAAAATTGCCCTTGCATTTAGATAAATAAAACAGTAAAGAATAAAATCATAGTTATTTATTTTTGCCAATAAAATTATATGACGTATAGACAGAATTCTTGTTCATATTTGTTCAAACAAAAGTAAACAATTAGAAATCAATAAGAACAGGCAAAGATTGGTTGTATATATAAATAAAATTACATACTGCTAACTTTCCAATAGATTAGGACGGTGACGTGACTCCTCCAACCAATTAGAGAACAGATCAACATTGGGTTCAACGCCTGCCTGTCAAACCTATCAGAACCCCTCTATCTTACCATAACTTTCCATTGTGGACTAGACTGTTGGCATTTTACATAGCGCTAATAACCTTGGGAAAGGTACGAGTCCAACTATAATCCCTCCAACTATGGCTAAATAGTAGGGCAGACTGGGCTTGGTATGGTTACCGGTCTGGGAGAAGAAAAGCTCTGAATTCAAACTTGTTAAACTCCATGTTTCTATCCATCCTTCCTTCTTCTCACTATTCATTTCGTTGGAAATTCTCCCAGGTTCACTCTAACCCGGAGTGATTGTACCGGCCATATATGCAAAAATGCATCAAACATTCATTTTTACAACTTTACACTACAGAACACTGCACTGCTGCAATCTACCAGAATATTCAGAAGAGTCTTAGAGACCTGAGGAGACTTGCTGATGTGAAAACTCAAAAAGAAGAAATAATAATAATAATAATAATAATATATATATATATATATATATATATATATATATTATTATTATTATTATTATTATTATTATTATTATTATTATTATTTCTTCTTTTTGAGTTTTCACATCAGCAAGTCTCCAAAAAGATATTGAATGAATATCACAAGAAGTTAGAGGAGAACACTAATATAAACTTGAATAGCCTCAGAACTAGAGACAGCAACCTGAATACAGGGAAATGCAATTGTAGAGAGACTCAACAATGCCCCTTAGATAGAAACTGTCTAGCCAGCAACATAATATACGAAGCCCAAATATCAGCTCAAAACGACCCGGAAAACACCATGCACTACCTCGGGATTACTGCAGGACCATTTTAACAAAGGTACTACACCCACAGGCATTCCTTTAACAACCCCGCACTATCTAACCAAACGGAATTATCCAAGCATTACTGGTCACTTAAGAACTCAAGCGACGACCCGGTGGTTAAATGGAAAATAGTCAGAACCTCAAACTTAGAAAATGAATTTGTGAGAATATTTCTGAATGCAGATTCAGACTCGGGGAATTGGGGTTAGCCTCGTTTTTTAGGGGAGCAGATAAAATGTCAGTTAAAATCTGTATCATTTTTTGTTGGTCTGTGTAATTTACAAAACAGCTTGAGTCTGTTTGGAGTTAAGATTTGATTGAGTGCAAGTTAATTGTCATAGAACAAACACATTTTCGCCTTGACTAATCAATTTCAATTCGTTTTAAATAACAATAACCAAAAAAAAAAACCAACTATCACGGCATAAATTGTTGACAATTTAATTGCATTTAAATTTTCCGGGAAACAAAACGGAGAGATTAGTTCAAGTGATTCACACAGATACCAGGCATCAATTAGCTGCCTCCACCGCGCAAACAAGAAATATATTTTTCTACAGTTAGATAGGATTACTTGAATGGTGGCTGGGAAGGAATTGTCAATGGCTTTAATTTGGTGAGGACCGGTATCGAACTAGTAACCTTGTGGTTTACTAGCCGAACGCTCTACCGACTGAGCTAACCCGGAATAGTATTGCACTGGGCAAATTATGATCAATTAGGCCAACAATAGGAGAAGCCAGGATATAAAAAATCTCCGGAAGAAAGCAGTAATACTGGCTCGGCTGTGCATTAGCCATACGTTATTTACACACTCTTTTATTTTCAAACAATGTTTTCTATTCAGAATTATGCAATTGCCTAACCGCTTGGCATAAAATAATGAATTAGATATAAAATACATCCTCGAAATTATCTACAAAAATACACCTGTTAAGTACCAACTTTTGTCTCACACTCTAACAGTTTTGGCATTAGATAACCCACAGGGTTGATATGCCTTTAAACAAATAAATAGTTCTAAAAAAAAGATTTGTTTTTTACAATTAGTACTAAATTACAACACAATAATTTTCAAAATTTCATCAAATTCAAATTTTGCCTATGGTATATCAATCTTTTAAGATAATCTAATGCCAAAGCCATCCTTGTAGAATAACAGTAATCGTACTATTTAAACCATAGCTGGAGAAATAAGAGGGTTTAAACCTTTCCCAAAGGTATTCATGCAAAAATTAATGTAATAGTGCAACTGAACTTCTAACATTGCTATACTTACTTTCGAAAGATCAAATGGAACAGGCAATGCATTATCAGACTGTTGGACGAATTTGGCTCTTCACAGTAAACCGAATTATCCAAACTATACATAACAACATCCACAAAACTCTTCCTAATTGAACCCACTTTGGGAGACTGGAGACCAACTTTAAGAAAGTCTAAAAAGGAACAAATCATTGTATCCCGATTATGAATTGGTCACACAAGACTAACTCACTCCTATATACTCAAACAAGAACAACAGCCACAGAGTGAAACATGTTAAACACCTTTGACTATTAAACACTTATACAAGGAATGCAGGTTTTTTGATCACATCAGAAAGCGTTATTTTAATCCAAACAATATGAAAGATATATCTGAAAATGTCAAGATGGAGGACATTTTGTCCTTTCTGAGGGAAATAAAAATATATCATAGAATATATACATGAATTTAATCAATACCATACAACATAATCCCCAACGGTGCTAACACATTGTTAAAACCAATTATTACAAAAGTATAAATATAAATACACAACATATATTAATTCCTAACCGTTAGGCATGACATAACCCCTAACGGGTCGATATGCCGTTAAAATCAATCAACCAAGCAAACAACCAAACTATACGGGGTAAAAATAGTGAAATGGCTCTCCGTTGACTTTTCTAAAATTCGAATACTAAGTTGCTCTTCTGACTGGGTATATATATATATATATATATATATATATATATATATATATATATATATATATATATAGTTTTTTTCCGTAGTTAGGGTCTTTCCATGTGTGGTTTAACCAAGCTGATGCAGGTAGACCATAAGGAGAGCTCAATGTGCCTAATACCAGTGAGTAAAAGCACAGAGCAAGATATTTAGTAAATGAAGAAAAACTCTAAACTTGCTTCATTACAATAATTTATTTCAACCGTATTAATACGGCGTCTTCAGGTAATCACAAGAACATGACTCTTAGCTAAGAGGTTGAAATAAATTATTGTAATGAAGCAAGTTTAGAGTTTTTCTTCATTTACTAAATATATATATATATATATATATATATATATATATATATATATATATATCCAAAACCTTCGTACGAGCAGCATGTAACACAAGGTAAATTTCTTAGGCGTAGTTTAACAGAATTAAATTCAGAGTTTTCATTCTCCTAGACTGGTTGCCTAAGCAAAGTTAAAACGCACATTCAACCTTACTATTTACTCATAGCTGGGAGGTAAACAGTGTGCTGCATACCTTTCCCAGCTAGAGTAGAGAATATTGGCTTTTTAACGTTTAACTCTATATGCAATTCAAACGGCTTTGCCCAGAATTTGAACTCAGATCACCAAGTTCATTTCCCACGACGCAAACGATTACACCACATGAATAATATATGAAATGCATAAGCTGTCATTAAATTGCACTTTAGGATTGCTAGTCCTAAGTACCATGTTAAAACTGGGTTGGTCACTTAAGGAAACGAAATCAAAGGATGATAGTACAATGTTATTATACACTACAGAATAGCAAGTATAGATTAGAACAGTTAATCATATCATAATAGAATGCATAAAACTCGCATAAAACGAGATACCACACTAGGAACGACTGGGTAGGAAAGGTGATCCATTGGGAATTGTGCAAGAGATTAAAAATTGTCTATAATATCAAATGATACATGCAAATAGCATTTTTTCTTGAAACTTGGCCTCATTAAATTATCTGGGATTTTGAGATATAACTGTCCGGTTGCCTATCCTACTTTAAAGAGCTCAAATTACCAAACTAGTACCCCATAGCTGGTGGGAGAATAGTTGGATGCGTACCTTTGACAAGGGTATCAGCGGCCAAGATTTGAACTCAGGTCACCGGGTCCAATCTCTACGCCGATAATCATTACATCACGCGTCTCCAGGCCGGATGTCTAGAGAGCGGATTCTGTACTACTACCTTGCCAATTACTGCAAGGGGAAACTTGAGTTCATGAATTTTCCAATGATATTTGTCCGAAGTAAATGCAAATAACGTCGACTGAATCTTTATCTAGGCTAACCCACTTCTCTTATATCGCTAATCCTTTCTAAAATGAACCTCAGGAATACACCCTGCGTTTTCCAGGCTGAATATGACAAGTCTAATTAAGAACCTAATTAAAGAGTAGGCATTTTAATCAGAAATGGAAATGGGTTTCGGAAACAAAGCATATGATAAGGCTTCATCTAGAATTCATCCTCGAGGGTCACAGAGGGCTCCATCAATGAACTCGCGCAGGTGTAGCTATTAAAGTGTCCTTTGGTTACCATAGTGATTATGCACACAAAGATTTATATATCAGTGATTTATAATGTATTCCATTCAAACAAATTGATACTTATCGTTCAACTTCTATTGCTATGTCTAGAATAATTAATCACCCTTATTGCATAATAATGCATGAATTGATCTCTATTATGTATTTTCGTATGAGAACTGAATAAAATATGGATGAATTATAAAAGGAATGAACAATTATTTTGAATAATAAAGACCTTACAGATGATAGTTAAAGATAAATGTCTTTTGAAATTCAGCAAGCCCACAAACAAACAAATAAACAAACAGAACCAGGAAATTGAGAAGCAGTCAAACGCTGTAACCCCGCATATCTCGATTACCAACGCGTACCCTATTGCTACCATAGGTTTTTAGTATGAGGAATTATTGTGCTGTACAAGAATTTATCTTAAAAAATATTTTTACTTGCATTCCTACTGTTTCATAATCTATGTGGTTGCATAAGATTATTGTCAATCCCCTGTAATTCTAAAGGGATGGCCCTTTTCATATCACGGGCGGGACTTTCCATGGAATAGTACAGAAAGCCCGCGAAATACGTGAAGTCACGTGGGACCTGGTTGGGCCCTCAGTTTTTAGTTTGGACGTCAAGCAGAGAAGATGTCCTGTCTTAAGTGGAACTCACTGCATACGCGCGCTATGTTAGTCAGATGTTTAGTTATATGAAATATTTAGTTAAGTAAATAAAAGTGTAAGAAAATAACACGGTTTTGTGGTTGGTGAATGTCTTGGTAACAAGACTGATCTAGAAGAAGAAATGAGTTAAGTGCAACCGACCACCAAGACGCTAGAAATACAAAAGAAGGAGAATAGAAGAAAGAAATGAAAAGGGTATACAACACTACCAATGGCTGATTTTTCCTTCGAAGAATTCTTTTTTTTTTTTTTTTGCTACGTTACGTTGCTTTCATTAGACTCATTTAAAAAGTTAAGATTTTTTCGTTCCAGTTTAATTTTTCATTAATGTAATCTTGTCATTAATATTTCATTTAAGTTTATTTCTTTCATTATTTAAGACCTTAAAATTTATAGTTAAAGATAAATGAAACAGAACCAGGAAATTGAGAAGCAAGCATAGGCCGTGACCCTACATACCTCGCTTATCAACGCGTACCCTATTGTTACCAGAGGTGTTTAGTCTGAATGGGTAATTATTGTGCTGTAAAAGAATATATTTTTAAAATTATTTTCCTTGCATTCCTACTAATGCCTGATTCTCCCTTCGTATTATTCTTGTTTTGTTATTCTTTTTCCTTCGTTACCCTTCTCTATCAACCACCTATATATATATATATATATATATATATATATATATATATATATACGGATACGACTAAAAAGTTAATAGACACTCCAATTTTCAAACAATCTTCATTCAATTATCTAATTAACTCTTTGTCTAATTTCCCACACGGCTGTACCAAATTTTCTTGATATTTTACCTGTATGATGGGACATTTCAAATTTCACTGTCTATTCACTTCCTCACTCATTCTATTCAAATAAAGTCTTATTATTATTTTAATATGAGTCCTTCATCCAGCGGTTTACAGTAGTATCACAGCAGTTGGGGAGCCCCTATGCCTTGTGGGCAATAAGTTAAGAAACATTAGACAATATAAAATTGAATATCTTATTATAATGGAGATTGTGTGTTTTTCTGTCTGTAACCAAAACTATATCACTACTCAAGTCACAATTCCCTTTGTTATTGACATCACATTCTCCACAATATTAATTTTATTTAAATCTCAATTATTAATAAAATTGTGTTACATTATTAATACTGTTAACCATATTTACATATTAACAACATGCAATTATATTTATATATACAACAAAATAGCGGTTTATTGTGTGAACGGGAAGGCTAATTTGCATATTGATATTAAAAATGTAATTTTATTAAATATGTGCTTAGTATTATTGATTTCTAACTGTTTGGTTTTATTTTAATGAATATAAGCAAAAATCTCTTCAATGAATCTTAAATGAAATCGATTAACAAGAAAAGATAACTGTCATTTTATTCTTTACTTCCTATTTTAACTAAATAGTTAAATTAGAAAAAATAACAATGAAAGATGGGAGTGATGGAAGAGTAAGTTTCAGTTGTTCTATTTTTCTATTATACCTCCCTCTGTTTCAAATCATTTTATCTGCATTCTTATTTAGTTTTATTAGCCTTTCTAATTTAATACAATACTCTATTACATTAAAACTTAGATACTTGCACCCGGAGGGTGCATATATTTGCTAGTGAGATTAATATCACAGTGTTAGTTTTATATTCAACAGATTTTTATATTCTCAGGCAACGTCTTGGTATTTGTCTATCTTTTCGTTTTCTTTGATTTGCTTTATTTGTTCATTCTTACTCATTTTTAAGATTTGTCTTTTCTTTATTTTATTCTGAGAATTGTTTTTGCTTTCTTTTTTTTTTTTTGCTATTTGCTTTATGAAACATTTCTTTCACTCCAATTCGGTAAAATAACAACAAGGTATATATCTACGCATACGACAAAAAGTTAATAGACAATCAATTTTCAATCAACCTTTACTCAATTAAGATATATTGGACAAATATATAATTGAACATGATGTTATCACTGTCAACGTCATGCTTCACAGCATTTTCCGTTCTCTGGCAAGGTTTTAATATTTGTATTATTTTTCGTTTCCTTTTCTTTATGTTATTTCTTTTTCTTATTCTTAGTCGTCTTTCAGATTCGTTCTTTCTTTTACTTTTTCCTCCTTGGAATTCTTCTTTTTTTTTATTTTTATTTTTTGTTTCTTTGTGCTTTTCTTTTATCCCTTCCTTTGATTGTTTTTGATTTGTTTGTTTTTGTTTTTGTTTTACGGCATATCAACCTCAGTGGGTCATTTAATGCCGACAAAGTTGTGAAATAAATTCATTCTTAATGCATAATACAATTGTTTATCAACTCATGTTTTTCTATTCAACCCATAGATGAGACACTAACAGGTACTACCACTCACAGGTCAGAGTGGACCAGGGAGCAATGGTGATGAAGGGGTACGGCACACTCCCTAAAACCTCCAAAACTGGAACCTCACCATCAGATAGAGTTTAAGGTCATTTCCAGGACATGTAGACCGTCAGTCACCGCCTTCTAGTACCCATATGATAAAAAGGGGATGGGGCTTACGAGAAGGGCAATAGGCCCTTCCTTTGATAACCCATTCACGTATAAGCTTCACCTTCTTAAGAACAACAAAAACAACACACACACACACACACACACACACACACACACACACACATATATATATATATATATATATATATATATATATGTGTGTGTGTGTGTGTGTGTGTGTGTGTGTGTTTGTGTATACGGATATGACCAAAAGTTAATAGACGCACCGATTTTCAAACAACCTTTATTCAATTATCTAATTAAGACATATTAGACACATATAAAATCGACTTCCCATTGGCAAATTTTTAAGGTTTTTGTCTTTCAGTTTTTGATTAAATAAATCTGTGATGTTCTTTTGTTAAACATCTGATGAGCGGCAGTGAAAGTAGAAAACAAATCTCTACAATCAACTTAGGATTTTTTTGTTTGTTCTGGATGATTAATTGGATTTTTGTTACGAATCTGACTTCATATTTGCTTAATTATCATTTCACTCCTTCCGAAAGTTGCAACTGGTGGTCTTTCACTGTTCTCTGGTTGACTGCAAGTCACCTCAGGCTTTCAGAAATTTTCTGCTTATTCTTGCTGATCTTACCAATATTGTTGTCTAAATTATTATTATTATTACTAGCAAATATATGTACCCTCCGGGTGCAAGTACTTAAGTTTTAATGTAATAAAATATCATAAATTAGAAAGACTAACGAAATAAGAATGAAAAAAAAAGAATTGAAACAGAGAGGGCTATAATAAAAAAATAGAACAACTGAAACTTACTCTTCCATCCCTTCCGTCTTTCATTACTAAATTTTTCTAATTTAACTATTTAGTTAAAATAGGAAGTAAAGAATAAAATTACAGTTATTTCTTCTTGTAAATAATTTTCTTTTAAGATTTATCTCCAAGATTTTTGCTCATATTCATTAAGATAAAACCAAACAATTAGAAATCAATAATACCCAGCACATATTTATTAAAATCTAATTTTAAATATCAATATGCAAATAAGCCTCCCCGTTCATACTGTATGCCGCTATTTTGCTGTATATATAAATACAATCACATGTTATTAGTATGTAGATATGGTCAACAGTAATAATGTAAAACAATTTTATTAATAATTGAAGGTTTAAAAGAATGAAACCATGGATAATTTGACGTAAATAATTAAGGGAATTGTGACTTGAGTAGTGATATAGTTTCGGTTACAGACAGAAAAACCCACAATCTCCATTATAATAAGATTATTATTATTGATAATAATTTTTTTCACACCCGCCAAAGCTGGTGGCTCACTGAAGGCTGAGTGACAACAAGACTCCTCTGGTCTCGAGGACTCTTCTGAGTATTCTAGCAGATTTTAACAATGCTGTAATATCGATTCTTCCTCTGATTTCCAATTCACCTAAAAAAATTCCAGATCTTTGAGGACCGTTCCAATAGCACCAATTATAATTGGTACGACCTTCCCCTTCGTGTTCCATAGTTTTATCAGTTCTCTGACACGGTCCAAGTATGTGTCTGTCTTTTCGCTTTCTTTCCCTTTCACTCGGTGGTCGGCCTGGATGGCTCACTTCTTGTCAATCAATACTAGGTCTGGTCTCCTGGCCGGGAATTTTTATTATTATTATTATTATTATTATTATTATTATTATTATTTCACTCCTTGTAAGTTTTTTCAAGAATGCTGAGGTCTTTATGGTCACGATTCTTCCTCTGATTTTCAATTCAGCCATTCTCTTTCCCAACTCCTATAGGACCGTTCCTAGTGGGCAAACTACTATTGGTATTACCCTCACCATCTGTTCCACATCTCTTCCAGCTGTCTGATTAGGTCCAAATATTTGTTTATCTTTTCGCTTTCTTTCTTTTTCTCTTTGTCGTCCGCTGGAACAGCAAAATTCACTATATAAAAAGTTATCTTCTACTTGTTAATTAACGATATATATGGTTTCCTGGTGATCTAATGTATCTCAAATTCCCAGATAATTTGGTGAGTCTCTTGTTTAAGGACGGTATCTGGTTTTTGCATCTATCATTTGTTAGTATTGTCAATTTCTTATCTCTTCTATAATTCTTGAGTCGTGTCTCATATTGTACTCCGTCTGAGTCTGTTTTCTACATTAACGTATCATGTCAGTAACCGTTTCATTCCTGTCTCCACATAATATAATATTGCTATTCTATTGAGTATTATCATTTTTTATTACTATTATTTCCCTTTGTTTCATTGAGTGACCAACTAAGTGTCATTATGGAACCTAAGTCTAGCTACCATATGATGTACGTATTGATAGCTTAAGGACTGCATATATTATTCATTATTGAACCTGTTAGGGTCCCATCTATGGGTTAACTAGAAAAATGTATTCATAAAAAAATTGTATTATCCATTAAGAATTGATTTTTTTCAAAACTTTATGGGCATTAAATGACCCACTGAGGTTGATATGCCGTAAAACAAAACAAACCAAACCAAATCATTATTGACGTGTTGTGTAATGGTTATCGTCGTAGGAAAAGAATCCACTGACCCGAGTACAAATCTTGGACGAGGCTATTTACATTTCCCATAGTGCTAATACCTTTGGAAAAGGTATGCCTTCAAATATTATCCCTCCAGCTATGTGGAAATAGTAGGGCATGCTGAGCTCTTTAGCCTTGGTTAGGTGACCAGTCTAAGAGAAGGAAGATTCTTAATTGAAACCTCTAAAAGCCCGCTTAAGAAATTGACCTTATGTCACATCCCATCGTCACTGAGTGGTTGGTAAATAATATATATACATTAATCATTTTTTCTTTGTTTAAAGCTCTTTTTATTGTATATTTAATTTTTGTGTACATTTTCATATGTCTAAATCTTAGTAAAATATATGAGAATAATTTAATCGAAATATTTTATCTCTTATAATTTTCTTCCGGGCAGCCTTGAATAAGTCTATTAATGAATTGATTAATTTACACTTAACAAGGTAACAATAATGTCCTACATTGACACCTGCGCCTAAAACTAGAAGACTTGGCCAATTAGTATGAAGGTCTCTAAAATTGACTTAACGTCCCCTCCTTTCACCACAAAGATACATAACCTTATTTGGAGCCATTCCAAAATATAAACCCATTTGATATTAACAAAAAATAGCCTACCTTCGGTAAAGTAGGGTCAACCACTAACATTTATTAATACGCCTGAAGTTAATAAGAATGTTTCTACCAATTTATTAATACATGTGAATTTATTAAAAACGTTTTGGCATTAAATAACCCACAAAGGTTGATATACCATTAAGCACCAACCAACCAAACAAACAAGCAAACGGAAACAGATATTTCAACCAAACTATCTTTATATAAAGAATGCTTATCCTATCTTTATTTCTGTCGGCATTAAATTACCCACAGTCGTTGATATGCCGTAAAACAAACCAAATCACAGCCATTCGTAATTTTGTGTTCGACATCAGGTTTCTTTCTTTCTGTAATAAAAATTAAAAAAAAAAAAAATTTAAAAAAAACAATTTCGAGTGCTGATTTTAAAGTCAGACAAAAATCCCAACTTTTCTTAGCCCAAGTTAAAGTTAGTAAATCTTTGTAACGATAAAACACTGGTTGTTCTTAACATAGTAAAAGCTGTGCAGACCGAAATAGGAGGCTACATTCATTGAAACGACACATTGCCTTTTATAGCCACGAGACAAAAGTCTCTATATTCAGTGTCCAGTGTGAATAGAATTCACTCTACCCCACTTGAGGTCTAAAACTCTGTTCACTGCTAACAGATATTTTGCTGTGCGCATTTGGTTGCTTTGGTCGTCTCGTTCGTCTACCGTTCACGTTTTCCCATCCATGAGATTATTTTAAGAAGACAACTGCTAATTCAAGATGGATAAAGCTGACTTGTTAACTATAATGTTGACATTTATCTTCTCTTTCTCTCTTCCACCCTCTCTCTCTCTCTCTCTCTCTCTCTCTCTTTTCTCTCTCTCTCTCTCTCTCTTTATATATATATATATATATATATAATATATATATATTATATATATATATATATATATATATTTGTTTCATATCTCTCTTCGCCTCTCTTGATAAAATTGCTTCCTGTGAGTTTTCTTAGAGAACAAAGTGCAGTCGTTCTATTTATTCATTCATCGATCAATCGATATATCGAACTAAGTTATATATTTGCCGATTAGCCTGTATGTGTCCTTTCTCTTATGTTTTCGACGCTTACCTTCCTATTGATCACTCTATTTCGATCCATTATCTATATATCAATTAATCAATCAATCAATCGATCAGTCTATCTATCTATCTATCTCTCTCTCTCTCTCTCTATATATATATATATATATATATATATATATATATATATATATAGAGAGAGAGAGAGAGATAGATAGATAGACAGAGAGGTGGATATGTTTCCTTGATAGGATTCAACCAAAATTGAGAATTCAAACTTACATATATAGATTTGCGTATATATTTATTACATATACGCATATAAATAAACAAGACATATCAATTAATCAATCAATCAATCGATCAGACTATCTATCTATATATATATATATATATATATATATATATATTTACAATGGAAAGGAGTAACCTACTCGAGTTTCGTCGTTTGATTCTTCAGGGTTACATCAGTTGAATTAATCGGATATATATATATATATATATATATATATATATATATATATATATATATAAATGTTGTTCTGGTTCCAACGGGAGAAAATTTAATATTTTATAAAAAAGAAGAAGGTCCGCAAAATGTATTATGTTCTCAGAAAGATTTTTTTATTCTTTTTATCTTACATACGCGACACGTGTTTCTGATCTGTTGTCTTCTTCAGGCATTAAGTTATTTATTCGCAGACTATGTCCGATATTTGATAGGTTGTGTGTGTTTCTGCAATTTTTCTATTATATATATATATATATATATATATATATATATATATATATATATATATATATATATATATATATATATATATATATATATATATATATATAATATATATATATATATATGCCGTTACAATCAGCCCATTAATCATTCAACCAATGCACGCTGTATTGGAGGTATTTACCTCGCCCTTTAACCAATGTTAGGATGTGACACAAGGTCGCAAGTATGGGGCATCCAGTGAAGAGCGAACCCACTATTCCGTTGTAATGGATCTGTGAGATTAGCCTGCTAAACACTTAGGGACACCCTATTCCATGCTGTTCTGTATTGTTGACAGCATCGAACTAGAAGTAAAAAGACACTGTTTATGGATTGTGGGAAGAAACATTTGTTTTATCCCAAAATATTTGCTCTTCATTTTCACAAATATTTATTTTTTGTTGACATTTTCACATTCTAAATATTAATTTACACGTTGACTGTGAAAAAAACCTTAAGAAAATTAGCACTCAACAGACCTCGGCTTCTCATACTTAAAAAAATAAAGACCAATAAAATCTATTCTCGACATTATAATACCATATTATCGTTACTAGCAAAACAATTCACCCTCAGAGGACAAATAATTAATTTTGAATATGTCAAAATATCATACTACATAGAAAAGACAAACGAAATTAAACTACGAGGGTAAATCAAAATTAATGCCGTTTTGTTTAGGAGACACTGGTCCTCTTTGAATCACGTCCCTACTTCTCCACATAGGGTAGTAAAAACGTGATGCCATTTTGTTTAGGACAGGTATTATTACCAACACATTACCTGTATCATACATCAAAATGAAGCCGGTCCTCCGTGGATCACATCCCTACTTCTCCACATAGGTGATTCAAAAAGTAATGCCATTTTGTTTAGGACAGGTATAATTACCAACACAGGAACATGTATCATACATCAAAATGAAGCTGGTCTCTGTGGATCACATCCTTACTTATATGTGCTTGTGTGTGTCAGTGAATTTTTTTTCTTTTTGCTTGTATGTGATTGTGTTTGCGTTCGTGTGTGTGTATGTCTGTGTCTGTAAGAGAGTGAATTTTTGTTTAGCTGTGGATAGGAGTGTGTGTGTGTGTGTGTGCGTTGTGTGTGTGTGCGTGTGTGTGTGAATGACTTTCTCATTAATTGAGTGTTAGCGAATGGAAATTAATAAATAAAACAAACCGTTACGTAGCCATTAAATTTGCATAAGTTTATGTTAAAACAAAAAATAAAACCCATAGAATTGCAGAACTCACGCTCCAACTAAAAAGAAAAAAAAGAGACAGTTTATTATTTCATTCTGCAGAGCACCCTCTAAGAATCACTAGGTTTCAGGTTTGATATTAACCCACACCAACTCAGCGCATTAGTAGCACAGCTTGGATCTGTGTGGTAAAGTAGATAGCTGATAGTAGTTGTGGTCCTCTACCTACGACACAGAAGCGATCTCCGTAGCCTAGCGCTAATGAAACGGGGATAGGCTCCCTCGCAGTCCGACTGATTCCGTCAATTTTGTTCACTTCTATATCAGTCTACGGGTGGTTCAATAAACAGATTCTTTTTTTCGTGTTCAGCATCAATTTTATACTTTCCCCAGTGTGTCATTTGTTAATACAATCACTCATCTTGTGTCCTTCTAGCTATTTCTTCTTTTTGTCTCAGTTGACAAGTCCGGAATTTGATTAAAATCCCCCCTAGAAAACACTTGAGCGAATCCAACTGCATCCGGACTGTTCTCCCTATTTTACTGAAGGAGCCCCCAACCCCACATCATACACACTTCAGGATTCAGAAACCTCACTGTTCGTGATCAAAAAGAAAAACTTCACATTCCTCTTTTCAATCCAAACTACTGTACCCACCTCGG
The DNA here is from genome assembly GCA_023376005.1 of Doryteuthis pealeii. Lineage (NCBI taxonomy): Eukaryota > Metazoa > Mollusca > Cephalopoda > Myopsida > Loliginidae > Doryteuthis > Doryteuthis pealeii. The sequence goes on along the minus strand of CM042156.1, from coordinate 94,210,435 downwards.
GGTGTCGGAATCTCGTTCCCTAAGGGGATAAATCGATTCTCCTATGGGAGGTCACGTATTTTTCTGGAGATTAAAGTGAGATAGATTAACTTTAAGTGCTAGATTTGATCCATACGGCAATTGGTGGCTATTCTCTTTTAAAAGACGCAACTGTCCTCATCGACAAAATGGTGGGAAATTTTTCCGGCTCTAATTCTTCAATGTCGGGTTTTATTATGTGGAAACCAGACAAAATCTCACGCTGCCACGTTATTTCATCTCGGCAACCGAGAAATTGATACCTACTTCACAGTCTTCATGATTCTTTCTTGCAGTTATGCAAGCTGCGTGCGGGAAATCACCTCCATTTCTTTTTAAAGTGAATCATTCAGACTAATGTCAAAACTCCAGGCAAGTTTTCCAGATTTTGATAGAGTGTAACGATTTTTTAACCGACATTGAAACGGCAAAGAAATTACTACGTGAAACAAGAAAAAAAATCAGGCTTTTTAAAGATATTTCTAGTTATTTAGATGTAAGAGGTGTTTTAACTATTAGCTTTTACTGGGGATCAAGTGACAACAAGTATATTCAAGTTTCCTGCCCTCTCCTCATTATTATAATTTATTTTTATCACTGGTATTTGGTGGCTTAATTAAGTCTCCTTAATATCCAAGCATTCTTTTCAGTAATACATACACACACACACACACACACACACACACACATATATATATATATATATATAATATATATGTGTGTGTGTGTGTGTGTGTTGTGTGTGTGTGTAGATATATATATATATATGTATATATATATATATAATCAACACTAGTAGTTTGTGGAGGTTATTATTATTATTATTATTATTATTATTATTATTATTATTATTATTATCACTCGTATTTGGTGGCTTAATTGAGTAGGTCTCGTTAATATACAAGCATTCCTTTCAGTAATACATACATACACACACATACACAGATATATATATATGTATATATATATATATATGTGTGTGTGTGTGTGTGTGTGTGTGTGTGTATGTGTGTGTATATATGTATATATATATATATATATATATATATATATATATATATAACACTAGTAGTTTGTGGGGGTTATTGTTATTATTATTATTATTATTATTATTATTATTATTATTATTTCACTGCTTGTGATTTAGGGGTGGGCACCAGCTCAAGCTGATGGTCATTCACTGGAGTTCGCGAGATAACAAGTGTCCTCAGGGTACAGGAATCCTCCGGATATTCAAGCTGATCTTAACAATGATGTTGTCTGGATGGTCTCAATTCTTTCTCCAATTCCTCTAATCTGTTTTCTAAACTCTTGAGAACCCTGGTATCACTTTAACACTCAAATTGATTTTTCAATATTCTAGTACGCTCCAGTATTTATTATTATTATTCACTCCTTTTTGAGTTTTCAAATCACCGTTAGCTGTTGGTCTTTACTGATTATTATTATTATTATTATTATTATTATTATTATTATTATTATTATGTTTTCACACCTGCCATAGACGGTGGGGGCTGAATGACAGCATGTCTCCTCGAGTCTTCAGGACCCTTCTAAGTATTCTAGCCAATCCCAAAACTACTGTAGTTTGAATGGTCTCGATTCTTCCACTGATTTCCAATTAACCCACATTTTTTTAGAGCTTAGGAGACCATTCTAAAGGCACCAATTTATCATTGGTAAGAACTTCACTTTCATGTTCCACAGTTTTCTCGATTTCTGGCTTTCTTTCTTTTTCGCTCGATGGTCGGCCGGGACGGCAAAATCCACCAGATGACAGATTCTCTTCTTGTCAATCAATACCAGGTCCGGTCAGTATTTAAAAACTCTCCTCACCATAGTAGATGATGTTGTCTGTTTCAATTTCCGGTATTCAATTCTCCAAACCATTCCCTTTCATTTCATTTATTTATCTATTTATTTATTTACTGCTCAAACGGATCATATGATTATATTCTCACTTAAATGCTGTTGAAGCCTTCCTCGTTCTTTTCAAAAGTTTAAGTACTTTTTGCAGCTTCTCCTTTCTTTAAATTCTATTATCTCGTCTGCTGAAACAATATCATTTACAATCTGATAAGTATTTATCTTCGAAATGAAGGCGGCTATACACTAGATTTCTAGACAGCAGACAGTATTCTGTTTGAGATCATTGGCAATTCAGTCTCGAAAGACTATGATAAAGTTTTTTGTGTGCCCCTGAAGTTGCAGCGCCTCCTGTGACTATGAAGTCCGATGTTTGAGAAACATTCTCGACCACAGATTTTGCATTTGTAGGTTGTCCCTGTAGATGATGATGTTCCGATGCTTTGTTGACGTTGCTTTCTTATGGACCTCTTAGCTTCATGATGTTGTATCAGGGTGAATTCTGACATGTACAGTCCTCTATGGAGATTCTGCCGCCACCGAGGGCGGTCTTGAGCCAAATTTTCCCAGCTGGAAAGGACAATGCCAAAGCACCTGAGATTATTTTTGCTGACATCCTTGAACCGCAGTAGGGGGCGACCGATCTGTATTTTACCAGACGTAAGCACTCCATAGAGGATGTCTTTCGGGATTCGTCCATCATCCATCCGACGTACATGACCCAACCATCGGAGACGACATTGTATCAATAGAGAGTACAGGCTGGGGATTGAGCTCTCTCTAGGACTGCTATGTTAGTGATCCTGTCCCTCCAGGTGATGCCCAGTACACGTCTAAGGCAGCGAAGGTAGAAGTTATTTAGCCGCCGCTCTTGGTGGGAGTATAAGGTCCATGTTTCACTTCCATATATGAGGGTGCTGATAACACATGCCCTATACACTTGTACCTTTGTACGGATAGTGAGCTTGCTGTTGTCCCACACTCTTGTTGTGAGCTTCCCTAAAGTGGAGGCAGCTTTTCCGATCCGGCAACTGAGGTTAGTATCTGTTTGAGATATCCATTCTTTTATTATATATATTTACCAACCACCTCCGCACGAACAGGATTCGAAACACAAGGTCAATTTCTTAAGTGGAGTTTAACAAGTTTGAATTCAGAGTTTTCCTTCTTCTAGTCTGGTTACCTAGCCATGGTTAAAGAGCCCAGTCTGCCCTTGTATTTACCCATAGCTGGAGGGATAATTGGATTCATACCTTTCCCAAGGGTATTAGTGCCAATGTGAAATGCCAACAGCTTCGTCTAGGAATTGAACTCGCGTCGACGAGTCCATTTCCTACGACTCTAATCATTGCACCACGCACCTCCATTCTTTTATTATATAACAGATTCTTGTTCATAGCATACATTTTATTTAATAAGGACTTTTAGTAAGTACCTAAAACCATATAACTGTATTAAACAATAACTATTCTTAAACAGAAATTATTGCTTAAAACCATACAATTATTAGTATTATATGGCAATTCTTGATGGAGGTACCATGCCTGTAATGGTTAACATCGTAGGAAATACGCACAGCAACACGATTTCAACTCCTGGCGAGACTGGGAAAAGGATGAATCCAACTATTCTCCCTCCAAATATCTGTAAATAGTACGGCAGGCTGGGTTCATTAAGCTTGGTACAGCAACATATTTGTCGAAGGAGATTTCATAATTCAAAGCTGTTAAAAAGAGACCATGTGTCACATCCTGTTCGTGTGGAGAGGTTTGGTAAATACTAAGATTATTATTAGTTACTTGAAACCATATAACTTTGAGCAAACACAGGACTATTATTAAGCATAATGATTACTGGAAACCATATAATTATTATTATAATCAGATTAGATAGGAATGCATGGTCATATTGTTACATAATCTATGCGGTTGCATAAGATTATTGTCAATCCCCTGTAATTCTGAGGGGATGAACCTTTTCATACCATGGCCGGGTCCTTCCATGGAAAATTACAGAAGCCCGCCAAATATGTGAAGTCACGTGGGACCTTTTTCAGGGTCCCCAGTTTGCAGTTGGACGTCAGGCAGTGAAAATGTACTGCCGAACTGTGACTCACTCTGCATATGTGCGCTATGTTAGTTAGCAGATGTCTGGTGGGGATTTAACAATAAAATAAGATCAAAAGTAAATCGAAGTCTTGTGTTTATTATCTAAAAACTAACAATGACACAGGGCTTCTGATAACGAGAAATCCCTAACAGAAAACCAGACCGAAGTCCCCAAGTTAACTCCAGACGCAAGATGTTAGAAGATATACCAAAGACGATCAGAATACCAAAGACGGCCAAGATATTGAAGAAGTAAAAAGAAAAGAAGACGCTATGGCAACAATATAACTATGTGCAAAAAATCTTTAGAAATAACTACACAAAGATTAGAAATATAAACGTACAATAAACGAGATTACCTAACCCCTTAGCATAAAAAAAAACTTTAGAGATGTTGATATGCCGCTAAAATCAATCAATCAATTAATAAATCAATCAGTTTTACCTTGTTTCCATTTTTAGAAGGATAACGTTTTGATTTCTATTTCTACTATCTTGTACAGTTTCTTTGATTTTATATCTCAAAAATAGTTACTAATACTAGCAAAATAAGAATACGCCCTCTGGGCGACATAAAATAAATATTGCCTGACGGGATGGGACTTGAAGATTTAATGTCAGAGAGTTTGTATCATAAGTTAAGTAAATTCATCAAATTTATTAAAGGAGTAAAAAATTGAATAAATTCATTAAAGAGTAACAAAAAAAAAATTGAAATGGAAATTTAGTTCTGATAATTTTAAATATATATTAAAATAAAACAAACTATATATAGATAGATAATACCAGGTATGTATTTATTTATAACTAACATTGCATGCTCAAATTTTGAGTATATCTATTTCTATGTTATGACGATTTTAGGTAGTGTGATGTAAGCAGTGACGTAGTTTTTGTTACAAAAAACCGGAAGCGAATCTCCATTATTAATAGAGATATATTTGGTACCTGTTTATGGTTGAATTCTACTTCTTCTCTTCTTTATTGTATTAATTTATTATATGAATAGCGGTGTTTTTGTTTAACTTTCCATAGGCGAGTGTTGGTATCGAACCCGGAACTTTGTGATTCCTAGGCGGACCTTCGTACGGAAACCGGTCTCGGAGAAGGAAAGTTGAATTCAAACCTGTTCAGTAATATAGGCGGAGTGGCCTATTGTCGGTGTCAACGGCTAGACCGGGAATATTGCTTTTACGTCTATTGCCACACCTACCATCAAGCTCCCCACTTTACTTCCACTCACCTAAACCGTGCTACACATACGCTGAGTTGAGTATCGAATCTGGAACCTTATGGTTCCGAGGGGTAAACTCCGCGGCGGGTGGTTCGTGGTGGCGGGTTGCTTTTGGTAAATATATATTTGGCCCTAATTTGATAATTAAGTATATCCCCACGGAGGAAGATATATTTTAAGTGAGGGTACACATAATGTGGGTTACACAGATGCTTTACATTCAGTTTTATGAGGATTTTCATGTAGGGGTTTTAATTTTTTCCTGATGCTTGTGTTATTTGTCTTATTTTGTTTTTTGTTGCTTTTGTTTTTCTTTTGTTTGTGTGTGTAAGAGGGGGTTACTGGGGGAGTGCATCAACAGCATTGAACATTTCTAGATTGACTGTGATTGTTTTTCCTGTGATTTTGAAGTCTATGTCTTTCATTACAATTCGTGAAAAAAATCTGAATTGTAAAATTGCTTGAATGATGAAAATGAAGAGAAGGACACATCCTTGGAGAAATCTCATTAAGATGTTTTCCGTTCCGAACTGCCTAGCTGTAATTTGTTCTACTCCCTAGTCTCTCACTTTTCCATTCTAACAACAAATATTATCATTTCAAATTGTAGGTTTATTTGTCGATTCAAGTGAGCAGCAAAAAAGGTTTTGAGTGCTACCCATATTGCCGAAAGAAAATTCATCTTTCTATTCGATTTTAGGAAAGTGATTACAATGTTCAACAAGAAAGATTATAGTGTAATGTTTATCACCGATGGATATGAGCACAGTAACCCGAGTTCAAATACTAAACGAGGGAAAAACTCTAAATGCAAACCAGCTTTACTCCTCTTAAAAAATGACCTTTTCTCACATCCTCTCGGTGTTGGGGGAATTAGTTTGGTTTTGGTTTTGGTTTTGGGTTTGTTTTGTTTTACGGCATATCAACCTCAGTGGATCATTTAATGCCGATAAAGTTTTGAAATAAATCAATTCTTAATGGATAATACAATCTTTTTTATAAATACATTTTTCTATTTAAACCATAGATGGGACCCATAAAAGGTACTACCACTCCGGGTCAGAGTGGACCAGGGAGCAATGGTGATGAATGGGATGCTCCACATTCCCCAAACCTCCAAAACTGGAACCTCACCATCAGATAGAGTTTAACGTCATTCCCTGGACATGTAGACCCGCAGCCACCGCCTTCTAGCACCCATATGATAAAAAGGGGTTGGGGCTTGCCATAAGGGGGTAGGAATTGGTAAATACTTACTTTATTTGGTTGTATTTCACAAAAAGCTAAGGAAGCGTATGTATTTAACTATTCTCCCCACCTTTATCGATAAATAGTAGGGTAGTGTAGCCTTTTTTAACCTTGTTATAACAACTGGCTAGCGTAAAAGAAAAACTCTGGCTGCAAACCTGTTAAACACAGCTGAAATTGACAGCATGTCATATCCTGCTCGTGTGGAGGGGTTGGGTAAATACATACAGTATTTAACGCGATGCAGTAAGAGAGAGGATTGTTGCCAATGCCTCCTTAAAGATGCTTTTTAAATTGTTAGCTTTTAAGTAGGCGTAAATTTGCGAGCAATCTGCCGAAAAAAATAATCCTCTTGTTTGGGCGTTGGTTGAGCCTATTTGATACCTGGTATTTTTTGCGAACTTTTTATACTCTTTGTCTGCGTTTTCTTTTCCTGAAAATTTGAATGCCATAAAATTGACATCAATTTATGTTGCGAGGTTTATTGTTATTTAGGCGAGGATTGATTAGTCAGGGAGAAAGATTGAATTTTCTATGACAATTAACTCACACTCAATCGAATTTTAACTCCAAAGATACTGAATTAGTTTTGTAAATTACATTAAGCAACAAAAATTGATACTGATTTTAATTGAATTTTCATGTGCTATTTAGATAAATAATTCTACAGGTATTTAACCAACCAATTTGAAACAGGTAATCGAACTTGCTATTCAATAGAAATGGATCTGCGATACTAGGTTGCTAAGCTTTACACACAGATGGGACGCAAGATAAATGATACTATATAAGACTAAAATTTTTGCAACCCCTAATTATTTAAGCCCTCTAATGATGTAACAACAGGTACAGTGGATCTAGGAGTAATGGCAACGAAGTCGCAGTCCGCACTAACCAAATCTCCAGAACTTGGGTTTCCCCATCAGATACAGTTTACTGTTATACCCAGTACACCCCCCTTTTCGGAGGGCTTTACACCTGCAAAGGGAATTGTAGCCTAATTATGATGGTCTACCGGGAATTTGGGGATTGAAAATAAAACGGTATTCGGCTTTCTGAAGAAAGAGAGGAAAAAGAAATAAAACAAACAAAGATAAAAATTTAGAAGAGTAAAACACTCAACGGGCTGCAAGTAATTTGACAGACGAATGACCCGGAAATAGATTTAAAATAAAAACGGAAGTTCCGGGTTTTGACTGAAAACGGATGTTACCCCCGGGACGTGAAATGAAGGAAGAGAAAAATCACAGATAAAAATTATTTGTTTTACAGTCTATAACACGTAGGAAATTTATTAATTAACATCTGTATCCGTAAAGTGACAAATTTGATCAGTCCTGAATATGCGCTCTTGTTAATGGGATTTATTTCATTTTTATAATTAAGAAATTTATAGAATATTTTATATGTAAGTTTAGGCTTATTCTTAGGGGGAAACTTAAAATAGGTGACAATTTACAATTTTGATTGTTTTATAAAAGTTCACGACGGTTCTTCCAGGCTGTGGTTATATCAGTGCTGGTATATGGCTGCACCACTTGGACCCTAACGAAGCGTCTTGAGAATAAGCTAGATGGAAGCTGCACAAGAATGCTGCGTGCAGTCTTGAACAAGTCATGGAAGCAGCAGCACATGAGGAGGCAGCTGTACGGTCACTTGCCCCCCATCTCACTAACTATCCGAGTGAGACGAACAAGGCATGCAGGAACTGCTGGAGAAGCAAGGACGAGCTCATAAGCGACGTTTCCTGTGGAAGCCACATATGGACATGCAGGTGTGGGGCGCCCAGCAAGGACCTACATTGACCAAATATACGAGGATGCTGGTTGCTCCGCAGAGGACCTCCCAGGCGCAATGAATGATAGGGAGGGTTGGTGAGAGATTGCCATGGATATCCGTGTTAATTGCCATAAAAATTCACCGCCCTGTCGGCTGGGGCGCTAGAATGCACCGACTGCACCTCTGCAGAGGGGTAAGACTCCCCCAATGGGGACACCTGTTGGCCGTGGGTGGCGACCCGTGATGCTTAAGGTAGAGCCCAGGTGGATGAGCAGTTCATGACTTTTCAATACTCCACTTTGGCCCTATCTTGGGCTAGACGGGCGGTCATGTCAAGCCTAGCACCAATATGATTTTTCCAACCTGTTGCCTTATGGCAAGCCCCAACCCCTTTTTATATATGGGTGCTAGAAGGCGGTGGCTGCGGGTCTACATGTCTGGAATGACGTTAAGCTGTATCTGATGGTGAGTTCCAGTTCTGGGGTTTGGGGAATGTGGAGACCCTTCATCCATTGCTCCCTGTCCACTCTGACCGGAGTGTATACTGTCAGGGTCCCATCTATCGGTTAAATAGAAAAATATATTATATAAAAAAATTGTATTATCCATTAGAATTTATTTATTTCAAAAATTGTATCGGCATTAAATGACCCACTGAGGTTGATATGCCGTAAAACAAAACAAACCAAACCAAACCAAACCAAACCAAACCATAAAAGTTCAAAATAATGGTAACGTGTTATGGTTTTGGAATCTTGTCCATACTCACTTTTATCTGTATGTAATACACTAGTCGTTGGTCTGGTAGACTTTCTGGTCCTTTCTGTTTTTCAGATAGAAGACCAAGGGAAAGATACGGATATAAATTTCTCTTCTTGAGAACAGCCTCTCCTTATAATGACCTTAGATTTACCACTTAAAATAATGAAGAGAGAGTTGACACAATCCTTAATGCTGACAATTTCCCGTCCTTTTCATATTATTATTATTAAAATTATATCGTCTTATTCCGTTTCATTTCGGATTCAACGAATAACTAAATCACCTTGAACTTCTGTCGATTTTAATATCCGGAGTAAGTAAACGGCTGTAGGCATTCGATAACTGTTGCTTTCTAAAGAATTAAAGAAGGGCGCTGATAATAGGTTTCCCATTTTAGATTGGGTTTGAAGAATCCTTTATCTTTTCTTCTTTCTTTTTTCTTTTCTTTTTTTTTTTTCTTTTTTGTGTCTTCAGTGCGGTTATCTATCATGGGAAAGAGTAGGAGATTGCAGTAGGAAATGATGGAAGGAATTGAAAGTAGAAAATAAGAGTGGAAATTATAGAGAATGGGTTAATTGAAAGGAACAGATTGAGGTGAAGAGGTTGAAAAGAAAGAAAGAAAGAAAGAAAGCGAAAGAAAGGGAAAATAGAACGAAAGAAAGAAAGAAAGAAAGAGAGAAAGGAAAAGAAGAAAGAAAGAAAGAAAGGAAAAGAAAGAAAAAAGAAAGAAAGAAAGAAAGAAAGAAAGAAAGGAAAATACAGTGAAAATTATAGAAAATGGGTTAATTGAAAGGAAAAGATTGGGGTGACGAGGTTGAAAAGAAAAAAAGAAAGCGAAAGAAAGAAAAATAGAAAGAAAGAAAGAAAGAAAGAAAGAAAGAAAGAAAGAAAGAAAGGAAAAGACAATGAAAAAATGAAAAAAGCATATTAGAAGCGAAATAAAACATGAAGAAACAAATACATAAATTGGGATTGTGAGAGAAGAAATATGAGATGAAAGAAACAAAGAAAATACAGAATGAAAGAATTACAAAGAGATATTGGAAAAGAATAAAACTTAAAGAAACAAATAAATACGGATTGTAGGAGACAGAAAACTTTAAGAAATTAATAAACAGGGATTGTGAGTGAAAGAATACGAGATGAAAGAAAGAAAGAAAGAAAGAAAGAAAGAGAAAGGCTGTGAGAAAGAAAGAAAGAAAGAAAGAAAGTGCGCATAAAAACAAGAGGAAATAAAATAGAATTCAAAAGGAAAGAAAGAGGAATAGAGTAATAAAATTCCAAAAGAGGAAATAAGGAAAACAGAAGATGATATTAATTGATAGAAAACAAATAAATTACAACAGAGAAAGAAAGAAAGAACAAATAAAGAAAGTGAAAGAAAGGAAAATAGAAAGAAAGAACAAAGAAAGAAAGAAAGAAAGTGAAAGAAAGTGAAAGAAAAAATTAACTCGAGACAAAGGTAGAGTAAAAAAAAGTAATAAAGGAAGGTTGGAGAGAAGAGAAGAAGAAGAAGAAGAAGAAGAAGAAGAAGAAGAAGAAGAAGAAGAAAATGAAGAAGAAAGAAGAAGAAGAAGAAGAAGAAGAAGAAGAAGAAGAATGTGGAGGAAGAAGAGGAAGAATGAGGAAAAATAAAAATAAAATAATAATAATAATAATAATAATAATAATAAGAAGAAGAAGAAGAAGAAGAAGAAAGAAGAAGAAGAAGAAGAAGAAGAAGAAGAAGAAGAAGAAGAAGAAGAAGAAGAAGAAGAAGAAGAAGAAGAAGAAGAAGAAGAAGAAGAAGAAGAAGAAGAAGAAGAAGAAGAAGAAGAAGAAGAAGAAGAAGAAGAAGAAGAAGAAGAATGGAAGAAGAAGAGAAGAAGAAGAAGAAGAAGAAGAAGAAGAAGAAGAAGAAGAAGAAGAAGAAGAAAACTGTGGAAGTTGAAATCATTAAAAGAAGAGAAAGGCATTAAAAATGAATCTTCAATGAATCTCTTTGAATAACATCCCCATCTTTATTGTTTTATCAGGTCGTAACTGTCATATCCCTTGTTTAATACACCAATAATTCAGATTAAAGGATGGTACAATAAAAGGTTTACGTTACACTAAAATGTGATTACCGGGGCAGACATCATTTGAGAAAACCTGTAATGAGTGCGGCCTCGAAATTAATGCGACAGTTAAATTATGACCGTAGCGGTAAATTAAAAAAAAGGATAATTGGATAAGCCGCACTACCCGAGAATGAATTAAGTTTGGCTTAAGAACAAAGAAAGGCATGAGCTGCTTGTTCCTTATTATGAGTTTCTGTTTGGTGTACTTCATTTTATGTTTGTACCAACATATTCTCATATTTCAGTATTGAAAATTGTTGTAGCTCGAGTATCAGAGTTAATAGAGAAATAATAGGAAGAAACAAAACGACTATTAAGGATAGGGGAACAAGTTTACTAAGCAAGATACAAGGTGAACAGGGTAACTGGCAATTGCTAGGTTGAATTAACAAGTCTCGTAGGATCTCATTGCTTCTCTCTTCAGAAGTTCTATCAGAGATTATTTAAAGAAAAAACAGCCGATTATCATTATTTAGATACTATACGACAAAAATTTGAATTCAAAATCTAAAATTAAATTTGGAAAATAAAAAATAAAAATTTCAAGTATTTAATTTAGATTTCCAAAATGAAACTTTTTTTCCATCCAAATTTTGTTTTTTTCATTTCATTCTTGCTTTTTCACTCACGCTGTCTCATCGAAAACCATTATTACTGAAAAGCGAGTTCAATCCTCGTCGGATGCCTCTTACTTGTGACCTTGTGTCAAATCCTACCAGTAGAGTATTATGTTTTTAATCAGGCTTTCTCTGGATTGAGGTTTAATTGCGCTAGAAAATTCCCCGTATTATTATTGAAGTCTGTTAGTCCACTGTTGGTTTGAATAACAGCAACTAGCTAAGCAAACTGAAGCAGTGTCCAAGTCAGTTGGTATTTATAGAAACCAAGAATAGTCCATTCATGCATTTGGGTGATTCCATTCCCTGAGTTCTGATTGGCTGCTTGGTTTCTATGATATTGTGGAGTTTTATAAATCCCCTGTCAGTCTGCAGTAGAATTGCGACAAAACGGGATTGTATTGAGTTACAACCGCTTGTTGCCGTGTCTTACCAATTCGACGGTAATTGGAACTTGGCTTGATTATTCTTCAATTATCACCCAATGAAAATTATGGATTCACAATTTAAAATTTAAAACGTTTAATTTCTATACTCATTAAATATAACCGACTTATTGCGACAATTCTCCAAAGTAACCTACTGTATTGATATGAGTGCAAATGTTTTTATCATATCAAAAATCATTTACAAGTAGCAATATCTAAAATATATAAAATTGACTATAAAATAAACAACTTTTCTTTAAAATTCGGATTTTCTTTCTAATCTTGTATTATAAAACCGTCCTGACTTTTCGTTTTTTGTTATATTTTTCTGTACTCTGTATTTTATACGAGGGTTGTTAAATGTTTCTTCTCGTTGTGGGATCCAATTTAAGATTTGCAATATTCACGAGGTCCACTGGACCGGAAAAAGATTAACACTGCCGGCTCTAGTCTTTAGGGTGCGAGCGGTCAGAATCCCGTATGTAATTAATAAATATTTCCGTTTCTTAACTAATAATATAGGTATATACATGAATAACTGTCACTCAAGCCAATGGGCAGGCACATCGATAGATATAAGTAAAATGAGATGAATATATAAATATAAACAGACTGAGATAGATAGATAGATAGATAGATAGATAGATAGAGAGAGAGAGACAGGGTGCGTGAAGGTATGTAGAGAGAGAGAGAGAGAGCGATGGAGATGAAGATATTGAAATGAAGATATTAATACATGGATATATATATATATATATATATATATATATATATATATATATATATATATATATATATATATGAATATAAACAGACTGGCATTGTGAGAAAGAAAGAGAGAGAGAGAGACACACAGAGATTGAGAGAGTGAGTGTGTGAGATATACACACACACACACACACACACACACACACACATATATATATATATATATATATATATATATATATATATATATATATATAAACAACTGGAAATGGATAGATATAAACATATTGGAATAGATAGATAAAAAAGAGGAAGATAGATTGATAGATATAAACAGACTGAGAGAGAGAGAGAGAGAGAGAGAGAGAGAGAGAGAGAGATGGGGGGGGGGCAATAATAAGAAAGAGTGAAATGAACAGATAGAAATGGATATATATATATATTTACCAACCCCTCCGCACGAGCAGGATGTGGCACAAGGTCAATTTCTTAAGCGAAGTTCACCATGTTTTAATTCAGAGTTTTCCTTCTCCTAGACCGGTTGCCCAGTCTGCCTTACTATTTATCGATAGCTGGAGGGAGAGTAGGATTTATACCTTTCCCAATGGTATTAGCGCTGTGAAATGCAATGACCACATCCAGGTTTTGAACTCGGGGCGACGAGTCCATTCCTCATGACTTTAACCATTACACCATGCGCTTCCAATATAAATGGATATATATGCACAGACAGACAGACAGATATATATATATATATATATATATATATATATATATATATAATATATATATATACATAGGGAGGGCAACAGAATAAATTTTTTAACGTACACCTCAAAATGCATTAGTAAGTGTATATATCTTATTATAATGGAGATTGTGGGTTTGTCTGTCTGTAACCGAAACTATATTACTATACAAGTCACAATTCCCTTTAGTTATTTACATCATATTCTCCATGATTTTATTTTTAATTTAAACTTCAATTATTAATAAAATTGTTTTACATGATTAATACTGTTGACCATATCTACATACTAATAACATGCAATTGTATTTATATATACAATAAAATAGCGGATTACAGTGTGAATGGGAAGGCTAATTTGCATATTGATCTTAAAAAATTGATTTTAATAAATATGTGCTTAGTATTATTTAGTTCTAATTGTTTGGTTTTATCTTAATCAGTATGGGCAAAAATCTCGGGGATAAATCTTAAAGGATTAACATGAAAAGATAACTGTTATTTTATTCTTTACTTCTTATTTTAACTAAATAGTTAAATTAGGAAAATTTACCAATGAAAGACGGGAGTAATGGAAAATCATGGAAGAGTTAGTTTCAAAGTTGTTCTATTTTTCAATCATACCCCCTCTGTTCCAAATCTTTTTATCTACATTCTTATTCAGTTTCATTAGCCTTTCTAATTTAATATGATATTTTATTAGATTAAAACCTAAATACTTGCACCCGGAGGGTGCATATATTTGCTAGTAAGTATAATGGCATCTCTTTGTATGTTTAAATTATCATGTCATATTTGCAATGACGCACAAAAGCATACATCAACTACCTTATACAATTAGACACATGTGCTCTCTCACTCATACCTATACCCGCACCCACACTATATATAAATATATCTCCCTCTCCCTCTCTGTATATATATATATATATATATATATATATATATATATATATATATATATATGCTGCAAACCGAACAACAGCTTGCGGCCAAGTAAATGTTCATCGCATGATGAGGCTAGGCATGATTTCCTGGCCAATCCTTCATTAGCGCTAATGCAGAGCGCGCCAGCAGTATCTTAAAATTGCATAAGAGTTTGTCGGTTTTCAGTGACATCGTACGCCAAGATCAATATATATATATATATATATATATATATATATGTGTGTGTGTGTGTGTGTGTGTGTGTGTGTGTGTGTGGTCTTGGCGTATTTACACACATACAGATGTGTGTATTATAACAGTTAAAATTCTCCTGCGTATTATGTGGGTGACGATAGCCGAGCAGTTAAGCTGTCCGACTGATGCTGAATCGATCGGAGTTCTATCCCGACAGTACGTAGCTCACAAAATGAAGAGATTTGATAAGTCGAAACATATGTCTGTCAATGATATTTTATATATATATATACGTGTGTGTGTGGGGTGTGGGTGTATATTATAATATATTATATATATATATATATATATATATATATATATGAGCATATATCTCAAATCAATCGGCTTGTCACGTTAAGCCTTAGCACCTATATCATTGTCTCGACCGAATTCCTCAATTACTCTTATAGCGAAGCGTCAAGCCTTTTTGTAATTAATGTGCTTAGGGGTGCTGTCCTGGGTATGACACTAAACGGCATCGGATGGTGAGGTTTCAATTCTCTTGGGAGTGTGAAGGACCTTTTCATTGCCATTACTCCGAGGTCTATTTTGACCCGGATTGGAAGTATCTGCTAGGATCCAATCTATGAGTCAAATAAAAAAAAATTTAAAATGTGTGAAAAAAATTAGTTTAAATAAATGTAAATAGCCAACCAGAATGAATAAAACAAAACGTTGGCATGTCGTAAAATCCAAACACCAACCAATCATTATCCTCGTGATACGATTTACGCACTTATCGACATATGGGGCCAATTATAATAAAATGACTCTGCATTGGTCTCTGTCGTTATTATGTTAACACATCTTGGGTTCTGATTTATTTAGCCTTAATTAGTCCCGCTTTGTCGGTTGGGGCGTTAGAATGCACGACTGCGCCTCTGCAGAGGGGTAAGACTCCCCCAATTGGGACACCTGTTGGCCGTGAGTGGCGACCCATGATGTTTAAGGATAGAACACAGGTGGTTGAGCAGTCCATGGCATGCAATATTCCACTTTGGTCCTTACTTGGACTAGACGTGCGGTCGGAGAGGGCTCCCTCCGATCAATCGTCTGGTCACGTCAAGCCCAAGTACCTATAGCATTGCCCCAACCCTATTGCCCTTATGGCACACCGCAACATTTTTTATCATATGGGTGGTAGAAGGCGGTGGCTGAGGGTCTTCATGTCCTGGGAATGATGTTAAACTCTATCTGATGGGGAGGTTCCAGTTTTGGAGGTTTGGGGAATGTGGAGCACCTCTTCATCACTATTGCTCCCTGGTCCACTCTGAACCGGAGTGGTAGTACCTGTTAGGGTCCCATCTATGGGTTAAATAGAAAACATGTTTATAAATAAAATTGAGTATCCATTAAGAATGACTTTATTTCAAAACTTTATCGGCATTAAATGACCTACTGAGGTTGATATGCCGTAAAACAAACCAAGCCAAACCAAACTTAATTAGTGAACAGGTTTAGTAGAGAAACCCAGCTTAGAAATTGACATTTTGGTTGTGGCGAAGGTGAGTGGATAAAAAGATGCCATGTTTCTTATGAGATTATGTGAATAGAATGTCGACTCAACTATTTGCCAATAACATCAACAAGTATTTATCGTCAAAACGAACCAACGTAACAAGTTTACTAGAGTTGGTCCCGTGCGGGAGAGTTGTCAGAGAGAAAACGTATCTCGAATATTCAATGTATATTTGGAAGAGGGTAGAGTGGTCATTCCCTTTGAGACTCGGAGAATATCGTAAGGCTATAACAAGAAGTCAGATGAAAAAATAGGATTTAGCGGACGATATCTGGTGAGAGGTTGGTATGCACAACCCTGTCCTGTGACAGATTATGCGTTATAGACAATGAGTATTGTTTAGGCGAGAGAAAGGAGGTGGTATGGATTGGCTTTCTTTTCATTGGGAGTTGGAGGTATAATTTGGAATTAGCCAGAGATATCGACATGATGTTTATCAAATTCTAACGGGGAAGAGGATTATAGCAATGAATTCATTTATTTCGTATATCCACGTCCATTTCTTCGTCGCTATTGTATTTTTGTTTTGTTTTTTTCTTCTGTGAGTGAGTTCGTGTATGTGTATGTGTACATGCACGTGTATGTGTGTATGTGTGTGTGTTTGTCTGAGTTGTGTGTGTGTGTGTGTGTGTGTGTGTGTGTGTGTGTGTGTGTGTGTGTGTGTGTGTGTGTATGCTTATTTGGATCTCGCAATTTTGCTCATGTGTACGTATATGGAATATGGGTTAGTGTAATATACTGCAGCCGAGAACATTTAGTTAATAGCCATGTTTGTTTTTGTTTTTTTGTTTTTCTTTGTGTTTGTTTGTTTTCTATAAGAAGAACAGCTTTTATTTTTTTATTATTTCATTTACACTGGAAGGACAAATTAGTCAGAATGTTATGTTATTAACACTAAGAATAGTTATTAGAATAGTTCGAATAATTTCCCGAACTGCTTTTAATCCGTTACAAAGACAATAATATAAAGACAAGTTAACTATAAGGGAGAGTAAAAAATCATCCGCTCTTTCACCATGATACATATTTATTATGATCACAGTGCGGTCTCTGCATGAGTGCTAATAGATGGCACTTTAGTTGTTACTTGGTGTCTTTACAGTATAAACATCGCCGCTCCACAAGCAATATGCACCAGGGAAGTGACTCGATTTCTCTGGGCGGAAGGAGTGCCGCGGGCTGAAATTCATCGGAGGTTTTTAGCATACTGTGGGGACAGCGCACTACCACAAAGAAGTGTGTATGAGTAGATGGAGAAGTTTAAAAGTGGCAAGACAAGCGTGACACAAGAAGAGGGAGCAGGACGCCCGTCAAACTCCACCACTGATGTGAAAAGACAGCAAACTCGAGAGATGGTATTAGCGAACCGGTGAGTTGTCATGGATGAGGTATCTGCAGAGTAATCATGGTTCTTCATATCATTCACAATGGGTTCGGCTTCCATAAAATAAGAATGAGGATATTTTTGAGGATAATTAATCTCCCTCGCACTAATATTACATGTTCTATAATCGTCTACAAATTGCTGGAGATCCTAAACAAATCTTCATAACTATAAATCAAATATGAGTGTTTATTCCAGCATGTGTGTGTATGTGTGTGTGGGGGGGTGTATGTGAGTGTGTGTGGGTGTGTGGGTGTATGTGTGTGTGTATGTGTGTGGGTGTGTGTGTGTGTGTGTGTATGTGTGTGTGTGGTGTGTGTGTGGTGTATGTGTGTGTGCGTGTGTGTGCGCGTGTGTATGTATGTATGTATGTATGTGTGTGTGTGTCTACGCTACCCTAACTTAGATATGCATGGTACGTCAATGATATTGAAGACTTTTTTAATTATAAATATAGCAAATTGTAGTATCAATACACACACACACACACACACACACACACATATATATATATATATATATATATATATATATATATATACCAAACATTTTTATTTTTGCAACCCTTCCACTTCATTCACCTATATCTATTCACTGAAAACCCATGGTAATGCACAGTTTAGAGATAAAAGAAGCTGTGGAGAGTCATGATTTCCGAAATCCCAGAAAGATAGAGCAATGTGAATTTATATAGAGGTAAATTTATATATACACACACACACATATACATATATATATATATATATATATATATATATATATATCCATCCATCCATATATATATATATATATATATACATTATATATATATACTTATCCATCCATCCATCCATCCATCAATATATATATATATATATATATATATATATAATACATTTTTGCTGTCTACTTTTCTTTTAGTATTCTATAAAATATTCAATTAAACTTTTTCAATTTCTTGATGTGCTTGTATTTTGTTTTTGTAATTTCTTTGCAACTTTCGTTTCTCCAAAAAACTATTTTCTTTCTATTTACTTTTATCATTTTTCTCTTTTTTTGTATTCGCATTTGCATTAGTCATGTCTACCTTCCAGGTTATCAGGTAAAACAATAATGCAGGCCACAAAGAATGAACGAATTTGTTTTCCTTTGCAAAGTGCATTTCAGGACTCTTAGACGTCGAGTTTTACCTTGCATCTGGCATATACAGGGGAGTGAGCTACAAATTGTCACCGGTAACGCCTCGCTGTATCTGTCAGATAGAGGGCTGAAAACACCGTTTTACGATTTCGCGTCGCTGACTTCATCTGGCTCTGGAAAGACTTGGACGAACTGGCCCAACTATCAAGGATTCCTTCCATGAATATTCAACCTTCTAATACCTCGGCG
>CM042156.1:94163882-94186382 GCA_023376005.1 Doryteuthis pealeii | reverse complement strand
ATTAAGAATTTTAAAAAAAGCAAACAACGATCTTTAACGCACTGCAATAAAATATGCAGAAATATGTTAAATAAGAGCAGAATTATATTTTCTTTTTGTTTTCTTTTATTATATATATTTACCAACCCCTCCGCACGAGCAGGATGCAACACAAGGTCAATTTTTAAACGGAGTTTAACAGGTTTGAATTCAGACTTTTCCTTCTCCTAGACTGGTTACCTAGCCATGGTTAAAGAGCCCAGTCTACCCTGCTATTTACCCATAGCTGGATGAAGAACTGGATTCATACCTTTCCCAAGGGTGTTAGCGCCATGTGAAAAGCCAACAGCTTCGTCCAGGAATTGAACTCGGGTAGACGAGTCCATTTTCCACGACTCTAACCATTATACCACGTGTTTTCTTTTATTATAAGGATGAAAATCCTTCATCCAGGAATCAGTAAACAATATTAAATATGTTCTTTATCGTCAATCTTGAAAATTACCTCTATTCAATTAATTATACAGTGATATATTTACTTAGGGGCCGGTTAGCTCAGTCAGTAGAGCGTTCGGCTTGAAACCACAAGATTCCTAGTTCTATATCCGTCCTCGCCAACTCAGCGTATGAGTAGCACAGGGATATGTGCGGTAAAGTATGGAGCTGATGGTAGGTGTGGCGCTCCACCTCAGACGCCAAAACAATCTCCTTGGTCAAGCGCTATTGAAGAGGGGATAGACTCCCTCGCTGACTTGCTGATACCGACTTTAGGCCGCCCCGACGACTTTACTTTTTACTTATATTTATTTACGAGTGACCCAATTTACGAGGTTTTTTTTTCGATTTACAAGCTGTCACTCGGTTAATCTTTTGATTTCTGTCGAGGGCTAAAATTTGGGCTACGAGCGAGTTTCAAAATCGCTTATGTTAAATTTTGAAACTCGCTCGTAGCCCAAATTTTAGCCCTCGACGGAAATCAAAAGATTAACCGAGTGACAGTTTGTAAGTGGAAAAAAAACTCGTAAATTGGGTCACTCGTAGGTATTGCTCCCTGTTCCACCCTGACCTGGAGTGGTAGTACCTGTTAGGGTCCAATCTATGGGTTGAATAGAAAAACATGAGTTTATAAACAAAATTGTATTATGCATTAAGAATGGATTTATTTCAAAACTTTATCGGCATCAAATGACCCACCGAGGTTGATATGCCGTAAAACGAACCAAACAAAATCCAGTTTTGGTGCTCTTGGGAGTCCGAAGAATATCTTCATTACCATTATTCCCATGCCGAATCTAAACCGGTGGGGTATTACCAGTTAGGTTCCCATCTATGTGGTGTGCTGGGTAATACGTTAAGCTGCATCTAGTGGCGAAATTCCAATTTTGGAGCCCTGGGGAGTGTGGCGTACGTCAACATCGCCATTACTCATGGTCTACTCTGACCAGGAGTGCAAATACCGGTCAGGATTCTGTCACTAAAAACACATAATTCTCCAAATTTGATATGCCAAAGAAAACTACTATTTATGAAAAAAACATTATATTTGATTATATTTTGGTGAGCAACATTGCAGACCAACATATAATAAAATGCAATGTAATGTTTTTTTCAAGATTGACTATAAAGAAAATTCAATTTCCATCGATTAATCGTCGATAAAAAATGGACAGGGTGATACAAGTTCAAATCTTGAACGAAGCTGCTTGCATTTCACTTAGCATTAATACCCGTCTTCATTCTCCTAGACCGTTTGCTATACCAAAGCTAAATAGTCCACTCTGCCCTACTACTTACCCATCCCCAAAAGAAAAATAGTTAGATTCATACCTTTCCAAAGTGTATTAGCGCTAAATGAAATTCAAACAGCTTCGTCCAGGATTTGAGCTTGTGTCCATTTCCATCGACGATTGATATTGCAGACCATGACCTCCTTACATTTGTTTCATGAATTACATTATGTTGCAATATTAGTGTCGTGACAAAATTACACTCAGTGACAACCATTTTTAGTAGATGAAGGTATGTATTTGTTATGTTATGCACTAGATCCATTCGAGCATCCTTCTCGTGTGTTGTATAAATTATATCCTTTTCTGAGGTCGAAGCTCTGTTCATTGTTGGGAATTATTTCATTTATTTAGTTAAAATAAAGACTTTTTGATATGTGTTACAGACTAATCCTCATCATCATCATCATCATGTCGCGCATGTAGCACGGGCATCCATGACAATCTTTCGCCAACCCTCCCTATCATTCATTACACCTGGAAGCTCCTCTGCGGAGCAGCCAGCATCTTCACATAACTGGTCAATGTATGTCCTTGCTGGGCGCCCCACATCTTTGGGGAATTGAAGGTTACTATTTAAAAGGTGATTTTAAACATAAGTAAACAACACATTACGAAAGATAGTTGTGTTGCATAGCCTTTCCTCACTGGCACTAAATAATTATAATATTGCATACCTCTTTCTTTAATTCTATTTCTTGGCCGTCTTTTGGTATTCTGATCGTCTTTGGTAGTTCTTCTATCATCTTGACTTGGTCTGGCATCTTCTAAGATCTTGGATATCTTTTAAGGCCTAGCGTCTGGAGTTAACTTGGGGACTTTGGTCTGGTTTTCTATTGCTATGTTCCTGCTGGCTGGTCGTCCTGGATTCATTTCTTAGTCTTGTTACCAAAGACATTCATCAACCACAATAAATATATTACTTATACAAACTTTTATTTCCTTAACAATACATTTCATAAAAGGACCCAGCCATGTTATGAAAGGGGTCATCCCCTCAGAATTACAGGGGATTGACAATAATCTTGTGCAGCCGCATAGATTATTTAACAGTTGCAAATGTAATAAAATGGGAATAAACTTGCACTCAGACTAAATGAAATAACTTTTCCTATGTGCTAAGTTAGGGGGCCCATCATGTTATAATGGTTAGTAAGTTACTCTCGCAGATTTATCATTACTGAATAGTTACTTTGATCCTCTCTGGATGCCCCATACTTGCCACCTTGTGTCACATCAGGCCCTGAGATAACGGGTTAGATAAATACCTTGTTCGACCCATCGTGGTGTAATTCTTAGCAAGCTAGACTAGTAGATCTAGTACTAGTGAATAACGAGTTCGATCCTCACCGGGACCCATACTTGCAAACTTGTGTCATATCTTACCCGTGGCGACCGAGTTAGGTAAATATCTATAGCGTCCTATCGTGGTGCAATGGTTAACAAACTTGTCTCGCAGATCTATTACTACTGGATATCTAGTTCGCTTCTCGCTGGATGACCAATGCTTCTAATTGTGTGTCACATCCAACCCTGGTGAACGGGTTGAATAAATACTTACCGACACAGTTAGAATTTATGTATATTTGTATATATTTCTAATATGAGTTTTTAGATTTGACTTAGTGTCATGTCATTACACTACTTTTCTTTTTTGCGTAGTGTTGTGAGGTTTTAAGGGGTCAAATAAGAACAAAATGACGGGTAACAAATGTAGGAAAATGTATTAACAAAAGAGTAGACAATTACAGCACAGAGAAGTGGGAATTACGTCCGACAATAGAGTTATGAGCTGACTCGCATTGGCTTACTCTTCAAGTCATAATTGTCCCTGTTACTTATAGTAACCGTCGGCGCATTCCATTAGTCTATAGGGTATATCACCTATAACAGATAGTGTTCATTTTTTTTTTCATATTTTAAACTATAAATATTTTTAAACGTATTTTCTAAAAAAAAAACGTGTGGATATTTATATATAATTCATCATTACTCTTAATTTAGTTTTTAGTTATTTAGTGTTGGAAGTTTATTTTAAATTTTAAACTACAAATATTAAGCGTAACGTATTTACTTAAAACGTATTAATAATAAATAAATAAAAATTAATAGTAATGAGTATTATTAAAATATTGAAATCAAACTAATTTACATAAGGTATATTGTATACCTTTAACGCCAATTTGACTAAATAAGTGGATAAGTTGTAAAAACCGGGTCTTTGTTTTATAGTATCATAGTTAGAAATAATTGCAGAATCGATGATTTTTCTGAGTTCTGGGCTTATTAACTAATATATTGAAATTTTTGAAGTTAACATAATTTCTCCTTTTTAAAAATATTCAATAAAATATCAAGATAGAGATTAAAAAAAAAAAAAAAGAAAATAAAGAAAATGATAAAACTCGTATATTATACAGATTTTTTCGATTCAATTCACTCACATGACAATTGTCGTTTGCGGATGGATTTTAGGACAGAAGAAGCCAAAATCGTTTTCAATTACAATCTTTTTAGAACTTTACCGGTAGCATAAAGCTATTTGCCAAGGGCGCCAATTACTACGGAGCGCCTATAATGTCTCTTAGAAGAACTTTCCAAATGCAAATAGAAAAATAAATGAAGTGAACAGAACAAAAAAGTTAGAATAGAATTTAAAAACCCATCCAATGTGAAATTCTCACAATAGTTGGGGTTTGCGAAGGGTGGTGATTGGAATAAGCTGAATTCGAAAGGGGATTTTCTGGCTATGACTTCTTTCCATTTTCTCCTGTTTCACCAGTTTCTGCTTCTCATCCCCATTCTTTACCATTTGAGTGTCTTTGTAGTTCTATTCAGAACATCTTTTATATCCTGGTCTATTCATATGTACTTATTATTCTCACTGTAAATGAAAAAAAATATTTTGTTTTGTTTTCCGGCATATCAACCTCAGTGAGTCATTTAATGCCGATAAAGTTTTGAAATAAATTCGTTCTTAATGGATACTCAATTTTTTTATAAACACATTTTTCTATTTAACCCATAGATGGGATCCTAACCGGTACTACCAGTCCGGGTCAGAGTAGATCAGGGAGCTATAGTGATGAAGGCGTACTGCACACTCCCCAAACCTCCAAAACTGGAACCTCACCATCAGATAGAGTTTAACGTCATTCCCAGGACATGTAGTCCCACAACCACCGCCTTCTAGCACCCATATGATAAAAAAAATGGTTGGGACTTGCCATAACGGCAATAGGGTCCGGGTAATTATATAGGTACTAGGGATTGACGTGACCAGCCGATTGATCGGAGGAGGGCCTCTCCGACCGCCCGTCTAGCCCAAGAAAGGGACAAAGTGGTGTACTGCAAGTCATTGACTGTTCAACCACCTGGGTTCTATCCTTTAGCATCACCAGTCGCTACCCACGGCCAACAGGTGGCCCCATTGGGGGAGTCTTACCCCTCTGTAGAGGTACAGTCGGTACATTCTAACCCACCAGCCGATAGGGCGGTGAAATAAATGATACTACTCAATGGACGATAAGGTTTAGCTTGCCCAGGACGCCACGAAAGCTACGACCGGCCCAGTCCTGCTCATTCTCTTCTCTTAATGATGTCACCTCCAACGTCCATATCCCGCTCTCTAATATGTTATTTTCATTTTTCAGTTGATTTTAATTAATCGGCAATGATCCCTTTTTAAAATATCCCTATTAACATTTCTAAATACGTTTTCCATGTTAAAAAGGAATCATTCTTTGTTTTATTATTTAAAAAAAAAAAGAATGTTTCAAGGTGAAAATAACAGACGATATCCACTATTCTATTACACACGTTTGGCCTTTGCTCTTTTTTATATTCACTGTGTCGTAATCGTTCAAACACAATATGTGCCTGTCACACTGCCTGATACGTTATCACCTACGAAAAGAATTTGACATTGATTGATCATGTTTAAAACGTAATGATCTTTTTAAACAAATATCCAATATTCTCATATAACTGTTCTTAGAGCAGTTATTATTATTATTATTATTATATTATTATTATTATTATTATTATTATTATTATTATTTACTCCTTTTGAGTTTTCACATCAGCATTAGCTGATGGTCTTTCACTGGAGTCTGAGTGACAGCAATTCTCCTCAGCTCTCCAGGAATCTTCTGAGTAGTGTGGTAGATTGTAGCAGTGCAGTATTCTGGATGGTTTCAATCCTTCCTCTGATATCCAAACTTTCCAAACCTTTTCTAATCCTTTTGGGACAGTTCCAAGTGCACCAACTACAATTGGTATCACTTTTACTTTTATATTCCATAACTTTTTCAGTTCTCTGGCAAGGTCCAGATATTTGTCCATTTTTTCATTTTCTTTTAGCTTCACCCTGTGATCTGCTGGAACTGCAAAATCCACCAGTTGACAAGTTCTTTCTTTTTTGTTAATGAACACTAGGTCTGGCCTTCTTGCTGGGATAAGATGATCCGTTTTTATTTCAAAGTCACAGAGAATTTTAGAGAATTATTATTATTATTATTATTATTATTATTATTATTATTATTATTATTATTATTATTATTATTATTTCCCACCAGCATAATCTGATGGTCTTTCACTAAAATCTGAAGAACAACAATCTTCTCAGGTCTCCAGGCCTCTACTGAGTATTTTCACTGACCTTCACAATTATGTCGTCGGGAAGAATTCTTACTCTGATTTCTAAACTTTTAGGGACCGTCCCAAGTGCAGCAATTACAATTCGTAATGCTTTCACCCTCATATTCCACAGTTTGTTTTGTTTGTTTTTGTTTTTTGTTTTGTTTTTTTTTTGTTTTTTTGTTTTTTTTTTTTTTTGGGGGGGGTCAGTTCTGTCAAAGTCCGAGTATTTGTGTATTTTTTCGTTTTCTTTCATCCTCACCCTGCTATCTGCTGGGACAGCAAATTCTATTAGTTGACAAGTTTTCAGGAGGAGGAGGAGGGGTGTAAAAAGAGAATAAAAGTAATATATGGCATTGAGAAATAAATTCCGGTCTCTTGTTGTCATCTCATGCCAAAGTTTTGCAAACTTTGTTACAAATAGTTTACTGTACAAACATTTCAAATAGTCCAAATCCAATCAAATCTTGTTAATGACAACACGCAGCATTCTTTATCAATTCTCATCTAGATTATTCTCTTCTGCTTTCGTTAGGGTCCAAGTGGTGTGGCCGTACAGTAGAACCGATACAACTACGACTTGGAAGAATAATGTATCCCCCAAGAGCCAATATATCTCATCTCCATATATGGAGGTAATCTGATAGAAGATGCTTAATCCAATTAGAATTGACCAATAAAATAAACCACTATAGGATTAAAGAAATACTTAGACACTAAAACAGATTGAATGCTACAATTAGTAAACACACACGGAAAGCAAAAGAAAAGAAAACCTGTTCAATAAGTTATAAATTAGTTAAACGATTCGATCTCACACCAAACGAAATAGACAGAGATTTGGTTTGGTTTTGTTTGTTTTACGGCATATCAACCTCAGTGGGTCATTTAATGCCGATAAAGTTTTGAAATAAATCAATTCTTGATGGATAATACATTTTTTTTATAAATACATTTTTCTATTTAACCCATAGATGGGACCCTAACAGGTACTACCACTCCGGGTCATAGTGGACCAGGGAGCAATGGTGATGAAGGGGTGCTCCACATTCCCCAAACCTCCAAAACTGGAACCTCACCATCAGATAGAGTTTAACGTCATTCCCAGGACATGTAGACCCGCAGCCACCGCCTTCTAGCACCCATATAATAAAAAGGGGTTGGACTTGCCATAAGGGCAATAGGGTTGGAAAAACCATATAGGTGCTAGGGCTTGACGTGACCAGCCGATTGATTGGAGCGGGCCTCTCCGACCGCCAAATAGACAGAGAAGAGAAAATCCTGTTGAACTTAACGAAATAATCAAAAGCACAATGACTAAATCTATTAAAAACGTCTGGGAACAACAACAACAAAAAACCTCTACATGGGTAAAACGCACACAGTAATTAAAAATGTCAATATAGACATAGTAAAAAACAATTGATGGTTGAAGAAAGCTGGACTGAAGGCGGAGACAAAAGAGTTAATAAGATCATCACAGATCTACAAAATACCAACTAAAATCTATCAAGCAAATATAATATAAAAATTAACAGGACCTGTGCATATACCACAGTATGATAATTTTATCATTACAATGTTTGATATGTTTACTTAATAGCTATTGCAAAATACTTCAGTATGTACAAAGCATGATTTAACCCATTCTCTTTCTTAGAAGGTGGATTGTAAAATATTTACATTGATTTGCCGATAAATATCGGGGGGGGGGGCTTTAAAAAGGAAATCGTCTGACGCTGTCTCGCTAAATCTATAGCATAAATTAAGACAGGAGGCTGGGACAACATAAAATAAAAATTACCAAAACATTTTCTGTATTTTTTTTTCAATTCTTTTTAATTTTACGTCGGGCATGTAAGCGACGTAAGACCATTTGGAATGTTTCATTTTTAGAATTGGGTAAAATAAATGGGACAAATGAGAAATCTACGATTAAGCGACACCAGATAATCTGGATGTACATTTTTGCATTGCATCTTGTACCATTTGGAGGGTCTCATTTTTAAGCAGAGGTTGTTGCAGGATTACAACGGATGGAAGATTTCGGAACAAGCGTATTAATATATTTATTTGACCAAACCAAATAGTTGGACGGTACAAACGAAGAACTGAATCAACTGACCAATTCTAACACTGATACAATGCAAAAAGGTATGATAAGATAGGACACTGTACTTCTTGGAAAATACCTTTCCTAAGGGTATTAGTCAAAAAGTGAACATAATATCACAAATGGAGTTCGATTACGCCAATGTCTCAGTCTAGCATGTTAGCCATACGCCATGGAGACTCCCCCCGTTTGATTCTATAACTGATTTTGTTTGTTTATAAGACACAGGATACAATTTTCATTGGTATTATTTAATGATTTGTACAAACAGTTTAATAATTGTTTAATTTGTTTATCAAATTATATAATAAATTAATAGAATAGCAATTTATTTATTAGATGCATGCAAAGGTTCCCAGCACCCTCCTTTTTAAAAACTGTTGAAAACTGGTTTTGAATATTCTATATTCAGTGTTCCTTTATCTTGTGTTTAGAAAGAAAATGATGACTGACATATGTGACACTGCATGATGTTTCTTTTAAATTTGGGCAACATATTTAATAAGATAATTGGAGATCTCAGTCAGTATAGTGTTCAACTAGGAAATGCAAGGTTCCATGTTTGATACCGAGTACAAATCTTAAAAAGGTATAAGATAGGATACTGTGCTTCTTGGAAAATATGCAACCACTAGGGTATACTGGAATATGAAAATGGTATAAACACCAACCAGGAGCAATAATAGAAGCCAAAGGAACCATGAGAGTTTTCTATCTAGACTAATAGAAAAATAAAGAACAATAGACTATATATAGTGCTTAAGGATTATAAAAGAAAAATATACCTTCTAAATATATGACAGTGCCAACAGATGACTTATCAGTCAAATGGAATTATAAAATAAGTAAATATAACACATAAAAATAGAAAGTGAAAAAAAATGTGGCAACTTAAACCTACCACCATGCGATAGTGGTATACCTGGATGTGATCGAGTAAGGTTAAGATAAACACATTAGCAAGATCTACCTGGCAGTCCCAAACGATATGAAATACAAAAATAGCAATTTGTGGAACTGCTCATATTCTTAGAAGAGTACTATCAATGGGAGTGGAAAAGTAACACCTAAAATTGGCATCAACAAAAGATAAATACATAGAGTAAAAATATTCACTATCATCGCTCACCCGAGGTCTTGGGTAAAGAACTGATGGATCATTGTAAGAAACCAGCTAAAGATGAATAATAATAATAATAATAATAATAATAATAATAATTATTATTATTATTATTATTATTATTATTTACTCCTTTTGAGTTTTCACATCAGTGTTAGCTGATGGTCTTTCACTGGAGTCTGAGTGACAGCAAGTCTCCTCAGGTCTCCAGGACTCTTCTGAGTATTCTGGTAGATTGCAGCAGTGCAGTGTTCTGAATGATTTCAATTCTTCCTCTGATTTCCAACCTTTCCAAAGCCTTTTCCAATCCTTTTGGGATTGTTCCAAGTGCACCAACCACAATTGGTATCACTTTCACTTTCATATTCCATAACTTTTTCAGTTCTCTGGCAAGGTCCAGATATTTGTCCATTTCTTCATTTTCCTTTAGCTTCACCCTGTGATCTGCTGGCACTGCATAATCCACCAGTTGACAAGTTCTTTCTTTTTTGTTAATCAACACTAGGTCTGTTCTTCTTGCTGGGATAAGGTGATGCGTTTTTATTTCAAAGTCCCAGAGAATTTTATATGTTTCGTTCTCAAGAACAGATTCTGGTTTATGCATATACCATTTTGTTGTATGGTCAAAATTAATTTTTTTGCATAATTCCCAGTGGATCACCTTCCTAACCCAGTCGTGTCTAGTTTTGTATTCTCGTTGTGCTAGTTTGTTACATTCGCAGAGTATATGGTTTACAATCTCATTTCTATTCCCGCAAAGTCTACATTTACTATTTTGTTGGGTCCTATCAATTTTCGCTTTGATATAGTTTGTCCTTATGGCATTATTTTGTGCAGCAATTATTATTATTATTACTAGCAAATATATGCACCCTCTGGGTGCAAGTATTTAAGTTTTGATATAATAAAATATCATATTAAATTAGAAAGGCTAATGAAACTGACTAAGAATGCAGATAAAAAGATCTGCAACAGAGGGGGTATAATCGAAAAATAGAACAACTTTCAAACTAACTATTACATCATTTTCCATTACTCCCCTCTTTCATTGGTAAATTTTCCTAATTTAACTATTTAGTTAAAATAGGAAGTAAAGGATAATATTACAGTTATTTCTTCTTGTAAATAAATTTCTTTTAAGATTTATCCACGAGATTTTTGTTTATATTTCTTAAGATAAAACCAAACAATTAGAAATCAATAATACCAAGCACATATTTATTAAAATAAAATTTTAAATATCAATATGCAAATTAGCCTTCTCGTTCAAACTGTAAACCGCTATTTTGTTGTATATATAAATACAATTGCATGTTATTTGTACGTAGATATGGTCAACAGTATTAATAATGTAAAACAATTTTTATTAATAACTGAAGGTTTAAAAGAATGAAATCATGGCGAATTTGACGTAAATAATTAAGGGAATTGTGACTTGAGTAGTAATATAGTTTCGGTTACAGTCAGAAAAACACACAATCTCCATTATAATAAGATTATTATTATTATTATTATTATTATTATTATTATTATTATTATTACAGCAGTCAGTAATTGCAATATCAACAGTAATAACTTAAGGACAAATAGGAAAACAACAAAAAAATCTAGAAAAAGAACAATTGGATGGATACGTCTAGCGATAAACTAAAGAAATTGCATACGAAATTACCTGGGTTTGGCTAACGAGAGGAAATTGAATCTCTTATAATAGCAGCACAAAATAATGCCATAAGAACTATTCATTTTGAAGCAAAAATTGATAATACACAGAAAAAAAGTGTAGGTTATGTAGTAAAAGAGATGAAATAGTTAATCACACAAAAAGTGAATGCAAAAACTTTCCCAAAAAGAAATACTAGGGTAGTTATGACTGGGTCGAAAAGATGATCCATAATTGTGTAACATTTGGTCATGCTTACAAAGGGTATATGCACAAACTAGAATCCATTCTCAAAAATGAAACCTATATTACATAATCTATGCGGTTGCATAAGATTATAGTTAATCCCTTGCAATTCTGAGGGGATGACCCTTTTCATATCATGGCAGGGTCCATCCATGGAAAATTACAGAAGCCCGCCAAATATGTGAAGTCACGTGGGACCTTTTTCAGAGTCCCCAGTTTTGCAGTTGGACGTCAGGCAGAGCGGTCAGCCATTTTATGCTCAGTCTAAACTGGAACTCACGCGCGCTATGTTAGTCAGAAATTTAGTTACATGAAATGTATAGTTAAGGAAATAAAAGTTGTATAATTAATATGTTCTTGTGGTTGATGAATATCTTGGTAACAAGACTAAGAAATGAATCCAGGACGACCAGCCAGCAAGAACATAGCAAAAGAAAGTCCAGATCTTAGAAGATTCCAGACCAAGTCAAGATGATAGAAGAAACACTAAAGACGATCAGAATAGCAAAGCCGGCCAGAAAAAAATACGACCAGAAGTAAGTGAAGAAGAAGAGGTATGCAACATTATAATTACTAGCAAATATATGCACCCTCCGGGTGCAAGTATTTAAGTTTTAATGTAATAAAATATTGTATTAAATTAGAAAGGCTAATGAAACTAAATAAGAATACAGATAAAAAGATTTGAAACAGAGGGAGTATAATAAAAGACTTGAAACAGAGGGAGTATAATAAAAAATGGAACAACTGAAACTTACTCTTCCATCACTCTCATCTTTCATTGTTATTTTTCTAATTTAAGTATTTAGTTATAAGAGGCAGTAAAGAATAAAATGACAGTTATTTTATCTTGTTAATGGATTTCATTTAAGATTCATTGAAGAGATTTTTGCTTATATTCATTAAAATAAAACCAAACAGTTAGAAATCAATAATACTAAGCACATATTTATTAAATTCGATTTTTTAATATTAATATGCAAATTAGCCATCCCATTCACATTGTAAAGCGCTATTTTGTTGTATATATAAATATAATTGCATGTTGACAGAATGTAGACATAGTTAACAGTATTAATAATGTAAGACAATTTTATTAATAATTGAGGTTTAGATAAAAATAAAATCATGGAGAATGTGATGTCTATAACTAAGAGAATTGTGACTTGAGTAGGAATATAGTTTCGGTTACAGACAGAAAAACACACAATCTCCATTATAATAAGATTTAGTGCCAGTGAAGAAGGCGCTATGCAACACCCATAGAATTGTCTGGAATTTTAAATACAAACGAATCGCCAAGACCTAGTTTTAATGAACAGAAAAATTGTCAACTACCTCGATTTTGCAATTGGCAGTGAAAAAAAAATTGAGAATAAAAGAACACGAAATGATAAAACAAAATATCTGAATATTGCTGTTGAAGATGAAAGTGACAGGGATATCGATTGTATTTGGTGCCAGTGGAATACCCCCCCCCCATGGTCTGGAAAAGTGACTGAAAAATCGGATATAATGCTGTGGAGTATCCTGGAGAGCTAAGCAGACTTGCTGTCGCTCAGACTTCCATGAAAAGCCACCATTGAGAGTTGGTGTGAAAACGTCTCAAGAATTAAAATAATAATCTAAGCAAGATCTCGAAATATTGTAATCTTGAAGAAGACTTCTGAAGAAAAGAGCATTATAGTTGTAGCCGTATATGAAGTCCTGAATGTAATCTGTAAGTAGAATGAAAAGTTAAATATCAAGACTTATCACAAAGTATCAAGAGAATATGGAGTGTCTCTTCAAATGTCCACCCAATTGTTATTGGTGCATTTGGGTACAATCTTCGTAATTTATGAGGAAGTGCGTCCCGGTCTCCTGCCTCAAGTGTTGCTGCCCGGTGACTATTAAAATAATGACCCAGCTGAGTCTATTCAAAACTATCCATCTATCTATCTATCTCAATTTGTTCATATTTATCTATATTACTTTAAATACTAATATTTTTTTATTCATGTTTGTTTAATGTCTTGTTTTTAGTTTAAATAAACAAGAATTACAACAAAAAAGAAGCCCCCCAATACATTTACTTGTCGAACATATCTATCTCCATTTGTTCGTATCTATCTATATCTATCTATCTATCTATCTATGTATCTCAGTCTATTCAAAACTATATATCCATCTTCATATCTAAAAAAGAATTACGACGAATCACGATAAATAAACAAGAATTACGACGAGCTGGGTTGTTATTTTGATAGTCACCGGGTAGCGGTTTTTGAGGCAGGGGATCGGGACGCACTTCCTCACAAATTACCCAATCTTCTGTTATAATCAAATGCGTGTGTCAATATGTCACTTTTCCAACTTTTCTCTTACCGGCTGTAGCCCAATATAGAGCAAGTTTTATTTACTGTGATTGTTTTCGGTGCTTTTACGTGATTTTTTGCTGACGATATTTTATACGATAATTTTTATAACTTGCAAATAAATCTCTAAGAATGAGACTCAATGCATGGATTCTCTAATCACGGACACTCCGCGGGAACTTGCTTAATTACTACTTAATATGGCGGCTTTTAAACAACTAATAAATTAAACCAGTTCCAGAAAGACATTAGAGTAATCATATAAGTTTTTCTAATGCAGAAATTACTTATACTTGGTACAACGGGAATCATGTCATGCTATCTTAGAAAAGTAGATGTAATGCCATATCAAGTACATAAATCTAAAATTTATTCATATAATAATAATAATAATAATAATAATAATAATAATAATAATAATAACTTGCAGGACCTGTGGATATACCATAATTTAATATTTACAACGTTTCATGTTTATTTAAGAGCAACTGCACAATAGTTCAATATGTAAAAACGTATAATAACCTTGAGTTAACTCTCTCTCTCTCTCTCTCTCTCTCTCTCTCTCTCTCTCTCTCTCACACACACACACACACACACACACACACACAAAGACACACATACACACACACACACACAGAGTGTTTTTTCTTTCTTTCCTTCTTTTTATCTTCGATTGAAACAGATCAGCGTTATTGTTTTCACGATCTCACCCTCACTCTCTCTAACTTTCTTTCTTTCTTTTCTTTCTTTCTTTTTCCTTCTTTCTTATTATATTTTTCTGTGTAATGTGTCCTTCCTTTCTTTATAATAAAAACAGAATTGCCCTTTTAGCTAAGACGATGACCCTCATAAGAAATAAGAATTCGGCAGATATGCGATAGCAGATAATCAGTATTTACATTTCATCTTCGACGAGTTGGACGGTCTCATTTTTAACCAGAGGGTGTTGCAAGACAATAACGGACAGAAGATTAAGGAACACCAGTATTGATATATAGATACTATTTCCCATAATATTTTTTGTCCGTCAGTTTGTTATCGGTTAGCTCAAAGACGATGGACATTGAATTCCTTGAGTTTACTAATGGAATTCCAAGTCGTTTCACTTACAGTATAAACTGAAATCTTATTTCGCGTTCGTCTAGCTAAACAGAATATTTACCTTTTTTTATTAATTGTTTGTTGTTGAGAACTTCCTCACCAGAAGCCGAAAGAAAGTATGATCATTTTACATTGGTTTCTTCCCGTTCACCAGAAAATAAGACTAAAAAAAATATTGTTACGTTGATATTTGTAATACGAGCAATGACCTCACCAGACACATTTTCAGTTTTTCGGATAAATTCAAGATTTTTTTGTATGGGTATGACGTGGAATAAAATCCAATGATATTAGAAAAGAAAATGAATAACAGAAAATCAAAGTGACGTGTTTTTCTCTAACAATAGTTTCTTCAGAATACATTTTATTTTGTAAAACCTAAATAACATAATTATATGATAAACGGAGGCGCCCTTACGTTATGGTTATTACGAAAGGAAATAGACATGGTGAACACGAGTTCAAATCCTGGGTGAGGATAGTATCATTTCACATAGCGCCTGTATCATTGAGAAAGGTATGCATCCAAGCTATGGCTAAATTGTTTGTGATCTTTAATCTTGGTACGGGAACCGGTCTAGAAGAAGGAAAAACAGTTTAAAAATATATTTCTCTGAATGTTTGAGATGAGGCTTGAAGATTAGTCCAATTGGACACATGGCCAAGTGGATAAGGTAGTTAGGTTAAGACAGTTTTAAGTGACAGTTATCTCTGGAACTCGAGTTCAATCCTGAGTGAAAGCAGTTAGAAAAATAATTAATTAACACAACTCCTAACCCAGCTATGGTTAGCGGAATGAGAACAGGATATCCCCGTGGACTAAATAAAGGGTTAGGTTCGAAGTTCCGTGATGGCTCCCGAATACGACAAGAAAGTTCCTGAGTTGAAAAGAAGGTTCCCGAGTCCGAGAAGGTTCCCGAGTCTGACAAGGTTCCCGAGCCCGACAAGAAATACCAAAAGAAGGCCGGAGGGCATATCGGCCGAAACGTTGTACATGTAACAATGAAGATGGGGACAATAGTCTGAATAATGCAGATAATACTAGTTTAAAAATCATTGTGTCATATCTTGCGCGTTTGGAGGTGTTGTTAAATACCTTAATAATAAATCTTAAGACGCTATCTTATAGTGAAACGTGTCAATTTGATTTTGTGCGTCAACTTTTCTCGGAACAAGATTGAAACTCGGTACAAGAAGGCGATTCAAATTTAATTTTGAAAAAAAAAGATTCTTCTTTCCGATTTTGTTGAGGAATATCCATCTTCAACATATGTATGGACTATTTTTATTTCTTATATTTTCATGATTTCAACGTTTATATTTATATTATTTAAACTAGCAAATATATGCACTATCCGGTAGCAAGTATTTAAGTTTTAATGTAATAAAATATTATGTTAAATTAGAAAAACTAATGAAACTAAATAAGAATTCAGATAAAATGGTTTGAAATAGAGGGTGTTATAATCGAAAGACAGTACGACTGAAACTCATTCTTCTATCACACCCGTCTTTCATTGCTAAATTTTCCTGATTTAACTATTTAGTTAAAATAGGAAGTAAAGAATAAAATTACAGTTATTTTTTTCCTGTTAATGGATTTATTTCAAGATTTATCCCGAGATTTTTTCTTATATTCATTAAGATAAAAACAAACAATTAGAAATCAATAATACTAAGCACATATTTATTAGCCTTGCCGTTCACACTGGAAACCGTTATTTTGTTGTTTATATAAATACAATTGCCTGTTATTTGTATATAGATATGTCCAACATATCTAACACCGGTTTCGACCGGGGGTCCAGTGATCTTCGGCCGCTGGACCTTACAAGTTAAATAGCGTCGATCCCAGGGAGCTCTCCCCCCAGGCAATACCTGCCCCCTTGAATTAAAGGGGCAGGGCTGGGTTTATTGCCCAGCGCCCGAGGCGCCCCCTTGAGGGGGAATGCCGAAGGGATCGACGCAATTTTTGTTCTTTACCACCCATGAGCTTCGGCTTGTGGGTGGGTCCACGTTAAAACGAGGCCTTGTGCCCAGCCCATACAAGTGGGGTATGAGGCAAATACATCTAACACCGGTTTCGAACGGGGGTCCAGTGAGCTTGAAGGGAACACCTGCCCTCGATTTAAAGGGGCAGGGCTGGGTTTATTGCCTAGTGCCTGACGGGATAATGCAATTTTTCCACCCGCCACCCATGAGTCTCTGCTTGTGGGTTGTCCCACGTTAAGAGCCTTGTGCCTAATCCGTACAAGTGGGGTACGTGGTAAATATCCTAGTATGTACATATGATCAACAATTTTAATAATGTAAAACAATTTCATTAATTATTAGAGATTTAAATTCTAAAAATCATGGAGAATGTGAGGTAAATAACTAAGGGAATTGTAACTTGAATTGTGATATACTTTCGGTTACAGACTGAAAAACATACGACCTTCATTATATTTATTTACCACCACCCCGCACGAGCAAGATGTGACACAAGGTCAATTTCTTAAGCAGAGTTCAACAGGTTTGAATTCACAGTTTTCCTTCTCCTAGACCGGTTGTCTAACCAAGGGTAAAGAGCCCAGTCTGCCATACTATTTACCCATAGCTGGAGAGAGAGTAAGATTCATACCTTTCCCAAGGATATTAGCGCAAAGTGAAATGCAATTACCACGTCCAGGATTTGAACTCAGGGCGACGAGTCCATTTCCAATGACTCTAACCATTACACCACGCGCTTCCATTTTAACGGTTTTCATTATAATATGATTAGAACTCCTTGCAATTGGCAATGAACTTTGTGGAACTTAAATGAATTCAATTATTGGATATTCAATGTGTTGTCTTATCTATTTTTAGGTTTTGGATACAAAGGGGTCGAAATCTTTGTGACTTAAACAAATGATAGTCTCATCCTCCGGACAGATGCTGATCAAATCTTTGGTAAGTAAATATTTTAATCATTACTATCCCTAATATTTTGCCGACAACAGCATAATGTTAAAAGGAAAAAGATACAGATGTTTATACATAATAGATCTGGTGGACGAGCGAGACACAAAATGTCGCCACATGACATGAGGCACCCTGGAAAAAATGTTAGAATGTCCATAGATACAGTGTGTGCGGTGGGTCCATACAGTCGCAATCACTGAGGCGGATTTTTAAGCTTCTTTATTTTGGAAACTTGTTGTCACTTGACAAAGCACATTCTCACTTCCAAACAAAAATGTGGCTCTACTAACCCAAATACCACCTCCACACCACAGCACACCACATCCTACGATCACCGTCGAAAGGGAATTACCCGAGGAGAGGGCGAATATTTTCATGCTTGTTAACACGGTCCAAGTAATGAAAATGATCTTCGTCACGAGATAGCAAAACGGGCGCCAACTGAAAGATTTTCCAATCTATACTTTGCAATATACTTTGCAATTGTACCAAAACTGTTCTTAAGTTTCTATACATCTATCACTTTGAGTAAAGTTAATGTCCACGTGTAGTTATTTACCCTACCCATTCAGCACAGTAAGATATGACACAAGGTCGCAACTATAAGGCATCCATCTCCTTTTTAAAATGGCTATTTAGTAGTAATGGATCTGCAAAACCAGTTTGCTAACCATTATAATACGACGGGACGCCCAGTTAAGGTCTACCTATTGTTACATAATCTATGCGGTTGCATAAGATTATTGTCAATCCCCTGTAATTCTACAGGGATGGCCCATTTCATATAACGGGCAGGACTTTCTATGGAATAGTACAGAAAGCCCGCGAAATATGTGAAGTCACGTGGGACCTGGTTGGGTCGTCAGTTTTCAGTTTGACGTCGGGCAAAGAGGATGTCCTGCCTTAACTGTGATTCACTCTGCATACGCGCGCTATGTTAGTCAGATATTTAGTTACATGAAATGTATAGTTGAGGAAATAAAAGCTTAAGAAAAATAACACGGTCTTGTGATTAATGGGTGTCTTGGTAACAGGACTGATTGGAAGAAGAAATGAGCCGAGTGCGACCGATCACCAAGACGATGTCCCCAAGAAGAAGAACCTTAGATAGAAGATGAACAGAAGAAAAGTAAGAAGTAATTAATGAGAAGGGTATACAACACTATAATTCTCATCCAACTCTGATCGGACATATCCATGGACAGAGTATGCTTAAGCTCTGAACATTGTGGAGATATCGTAAGAGCCAGCTTAACTGTTTTGTGATGTTTTCTGATATTGATTTCAAAGGTTCCAACAGTTCAATGAAAGACGCGACGGCTGTATTATCTAAGTAGAGAATTTATTTGTAGTGGCAAAACATTGTCTAGAATCAGCCATACATTTTTTTTTTTAATTCTGAGATTTCCTTTGCCTAAATCGATTGCCTTCCAAATCCAAAGAGTGTAGTCTGTCTTAATATTTACCCATAATTGTCGGAGAAGAAAGAGAATCATGCATTCGCCGAAGGGCATTAGCACGAGTTGAAACACATCCGTCTCATTCAGAAATTGAATCTGTAGACAAAATCTGTTTCTTTATGATCATGCACACCAAAACTTATGCATTTAGTTTAATAAATAGTGGTAAGCGAGTTTAAACTCCAATCAGGCTATTAGATTCACTTTCAGACTAATACCCTTGAGAAAGGTACAAACCTCCTCGTTTTCCCAGCTATGGTTAATAGTAAAACTACTGTTCTTCTACGAGGATGGATCTTTCATTAAATAACACACGAAGATTGATATGCTATTAAACAAAGAAATAAAACTAAACTTACGCATAATTACTGTTTTTCACTGTATATAACCTATTTAAACATAGAATGATGCAATTATTGCGCTACATCCAATACATTTGTATTATGTGTAGGAGACCATGAACTGATGTTTGAAATGAAGTTTTGAGGCCTGTTTGATTTGCAGTTCCAAATGCCATTTTAATTGCGGACCCGGTACGTCTTGGCGTAGAACCTTTTTCGCCCTGAACTGTTTTGGCGCATTTGTCATATCTTGAATAGATTTACAAGATTATAATTAATGACCAAACATTGACAAGTAAAAATGAATTGTATTTACTTCCTATAATAATACTAAAATCAAATAAGTAAAGTGAATATCAAAGATTCAATGCATCCCTAACCCTAAACCAAAAACCTGGAATAATCAAAGGCATGTTACTCGATTGTTGCTGTTGTTTGTGTTCTGTCACTTGGTTCGATGCGTCTTCGTCGTTTGTTGTAGTTTGTTTCCGTTACTTGGTCCGTTACGCTGTCTTTTTGTTGTTGTTCTCGTATTCCATCACTTCCTCCGTTGCATTTCCCGTCAATCGCTGTTGTTCGTTTCTCG
Source organism: Doryteuthis pealeii (assembly GCA_023376005.1). Classification (NCBI taxonomy): domain Eukaryota; kingdom Metazoa; phylum Mollusca; class Cephalopoda; order Myopsida; family Loliginidae; genus Doryteuthis; species Doryteuthis pealeii. The sequence goes on along the minus strand of CM042156.1, from coordinate 94,166,042 downwards.
TCACTTGGTCCGTTGCGAAGTCGGTCGATTATTGTTGTTCATTTGTCCTTACTTGGTCCATTGCATTGCATTTTGGTTGCTGTCTTACTTTCCCATCATTTAGTCTGTTGTGTTGCCCATCGGTTGCTGTCGTTCGTTTCCCATCATTTAATCTGTTGCGTTGCCCATCGGTTGATGTTGTTCATTTTCTGTCCCTTGATTCTTTGTTTTGCCCGTCGGTTTCTGTTGTTTCATTCTCGTTTCAACACAAAAATATTAATGACATTCTGAACTGGCATCTAGGCTGCTCAGCACCAAACCTATTCAGCCACAAAACATCCTGTTCTATGTAAGTCATACCTGGAAAATTCGGTAAACAAAAATATAATCGAATCTTTCGCTTTATAAACACAAAATATATAAGAACAAGTGCAATATTGCAAATATAGAATATCATGTAAGCACATTTTATTGTAAGTATATTTATTTGCAAACTCAAGCGAATTCTTCAGACACTGATCTTTCAAGATTTGTGTGTCAAGCCGATTTATAGATAAGCAGATGAATTTAATCACGTCATGATTCTTTTAAAAACACGATCTATCTTTTGTATGTTTAGAAAGTAAGCCACTGTGCCCGACAGACGATTTGAGGCGTTATCTGAATTATTATCAAGTGGCATCAATATTTTCTCATGTCAGAATTCTAAATGGTTTCATTATATCTGTATTACTAAATGAATTATTAGAAATATTTTCTCAAGATGATTTTATTCAGATCATTTTATGCTTTTTTTATTGATTACTAAATTGGCTCAAATCTAATCAGAATTAGTTTACTCCGAGTGCTGTTCCTGTTGAACACTATAGTATAAAATAACAGGTGCGAGGTTAAGTAAACAAACAAATGTGTTTATTTTTATATGGCTTCAGGCCGACAATTTTTGGAGGATATGTGCTTAATTGAAGTCATACCTAATTTTGAAAATTAATTAGTTAATAATTAATGAATTTAGGCGGGCATATATGTTCAAATGTAAGGGTAAACAAATCGAGAAAATGTCAATCCCTGAATGTACATTTCGACCTATTAGGTCTCATCAGGTTATGTCTCATTTCGACCTATTAGGTCTCATCAGGTTATGTCTCATTTCGACCTATTAGGTCTCATCAGGTTAGGTATATAACCTTGATGATGAGACCTAATAAATCGAAATGTACATTCAGGGATTGACATTTTCTCGATTTGTTTAGCCTTACATTTGAACATATATGCTCGCCTAAATTCATTAATTATTAACTAATTAATTTTCAAAATTAGGTATGACTTCAATTAAGCACATATCCTCAAAAATAACAGGTATGTATTATCTAACCTGTTCACAATGGGTATGATGTGACACAACGTCGCAGCTATTGGTCATCAGGCGATGATTGAACACACTATTCAGTAGAACTGGATCTGCGAGACTAGCTTGCTAACCATTACACCACGATCGGATGCCCTTCCTAAGATTACAAGTATACATATATCATCACATCTTTACTATTTATGTTCAATGTTTCACATGAAACAACATGACCATAATATTTCCATCATTGTTATATATATATTATATATATATATATATATATAGAGAGAGAGAGAGAGAGAGAGAGAGAGAGAAAGAGAGAGAGAGAGAGAGAGTCAACGACGAAGTTATTCGTACACCCATCAATTTTGAATATTTTATTTTCTATTAGTCATATGAAAAAATATTTTCACAAAAGATGGAATAGAAACCTCAATTTTCAGAACAATAAAACTAATTTCAGAATTATAGAAGATAAGAAAAGACAAAATTATTCGTACAAGTAACTTTCCTAAGGTATAAGTTGTTACATAGATACCATAACAGACGGGACTCATATATATATATATATATATATATATATTATATATATATATATATATATTTATTATATATATATTGTGTGTGTGTGTGTGTGTGTGTGAAGATAGGAAGGTTAGAGTAAAATCCGACAGTATGAGGTAAGGTAAAAGGAAAAGTGAACAAAAATAATGACTCAAACAAGTAGAAGTAGGAGAGAAATATTTCGTCCTTCTTTACGCGAAGAACATTTTCCGTCTAACTTTATTCAAAACAAAGTACGTACATTTGTATTTATAGAAGTGAAAGTG
>CM042156.1:94153882-94158882 GCA_023376005.1 Doryteuthis pealeii | reverse complement strand
TGCTTTTAATGCTCTGTCTGTGAATTATGGTATGGGCTTATAATTGGTAAAAAAAAAATCACGCAATTCGGTGATAAATCCGGTGATAAATTCTATCTCCTATGTATGAAGAAATAATTGGCTATCCAAGCCAATACTAATTTCGAAGAACAATTCAATCAATCATCAGAAATTTTGAATGGATATCGGCACAAAAGTAAATGGCGTATAAATTAAGACAAATGACGCGTCAGTTAAAATAAAAACAAATTCTATGCTGTATGCTGCGCTCCTACTGTTTTTGTTTACATCCACTAGTTTTAAACAATTTCAAACAGAATTATCATTAATATCCTAACGGTAACACTTGGGTTGATTTATTCTGATTGTATTGGTTTTCTAAACCAGCTCTACAAATGTAGTGAGCACTTCTATATTCATTCATGATTCATGATTCACACTTATTCGATTACTTCTTTTTATCGACAGTCAAATTTGTGACTCACTCGAGTTTTTGTCTTCCCCGTAATGTCAAACACACATACGCGCACACACACACACACACATACATATATATATATATATATATATATATATATATATATATATATATTATATATATATATATATATATATATATATATATATATATATTAAGAAATTTGAAAAAACAAGTGTTCCGAAAATAGGATGAATTTATTTATCGACGCTTAAACGTTTCGGTTTCTTTAAACCTTCATCAGGGTGTATCTTGGGATGAAGAAATTGATGGATGGTTTAAAGATGACATGAGATGAAAATCTTTATAAAATCTTTTTATAAAAAATACTTTATAAAGATTTTCATCTCATGTCATCTATAAAAGATCCATCAATTTCTTCACCCCAAGATACATCCTGATGAAGGTTTAAAGAAACCGAAACGTTTAAACGTCGATAAATAAATTAATCCTATTTTCGGAACACTTGTTTTTTCAAATTTCTTAATATTGTCGGATTTATTTCCATATTTACTCCCATTAAAATATATATATATGTATATGCCCATTTAGTTAAAAAGATCAGTCAAGGAAGGATGAATTATTTTGTTTCATATTATTCTTATTTCCTAACATGGGAAAATAAATCTGATTCGAATGAATGTACATAATTATCCTGTCGATTCAGAGTTTCGAGCGCTTTCAGCAGTGTTTCCAGCAATTTTCAAGAACGCTACGTTTTATTTTATAGAATTTAGACAAGCTTAATTTTCATTATCTCATGCCATTTAAAGAACAGTTTGTACTGGATTTTTATATGTTTTTAAAACAACGTTGGCGTTAGCAGTTGAAGTGTTATGTAATGTGTAACGGTCACGATTCAAATGAGAATCGTGCTAGTCAATGAGTTACCGGTTGACGTCACAAGGCAGTATGAGAAGGAGTGGGATTCTAATTGTTAAATATAGTTTAAACCTCCTCTGCGTTTCTGAATAAAATCTTATGGAGAGAGTTTAGTTTTTGATTTTATAGTTAAAGCCTCAAGTATTTCGAATATTCTTTTACTGCAATTATTCTATTAACTGATTCGAAATATTAACACGTACGTTGAGAAACGTTCAGAAGAGGCCATTATGCGTCCAGCTCCAAGTCTTTCTTATCTTTATCTTGGGTATGATGGGACACATGGTCACAAGTATAAGGAATATAGTGAGGATAGAATTCGCTATTCAGTAGTCATTGGACTGTGAGACTCATCACGATATAAGGTTAGTGTTAAAAGTTTTCCAACTGGAATCTGTTCAATTGAACACAGTAATTCCTTTCGCCGTCAACACAGTATCTACCAACTGAGCACGTTACTCTCACTTCCTGAGACCCCAAACACAGTAGTCGTCGAATTTCACTTCTGGTCCAGACACTTGCTTTTTTGTTCACTGACAATATCAGCCACTGTCCGTTTTTATCATCGCTCGGCTACCCTTTATGCAAATTCCGGCTCGTCACATCCGGGTGTCTGGTGCATGGCACGAGCGATTCTTTGCCAACTAGAAGGAGGGGGGATATATGGGGGGAAATAGATATTCGAATCAAGAAGTTTCTGCTGAGCGGGGACCAAAAATAAGCGAGTTCACAGTCTTCTCACAAGCCAGACCTTCCCTTGGTCGACACATTCTTCGTCTTCGTCTAGCAGCTGGAAAATCCGTCGTCATAGTCGAAATAATCTTTAACAGTTCAAAATCGCAATTCCTATTTAGTTTTGTTTCTGTTGGATTAAAATCCATTTCTTTACTGGGTCGTTCGCAAAGCGCTTTGTCGTCGTCGACTGCTGCTGCTGACTCCCCTGCGCTCGACTCACTTGTTATTTATGGACATATTACCCATATATCCGGGCAGATCAGTCAAACCTCGCGTCGGCCCAGTGCCTAAATCGCATTTGTTTTTGCATGCGGGAGGACGCGGGTTCGATCCCGGCAGACAAGACAATGTCTTGCTCTTTTTCCTTTCTCGTTCTCCGTCACATTTATGTCGGGGGATTGGCCATGCCCATTACAGTTAGTAAAGGGGAGATGTGTTACAAGGCAGCAGAAGGCCACAATTGAGTTTTACAAAGGCTGTATAAACCGCACATTATTCACAGCTAACCTATACTATAATTCTGATTTCTTGCTCATATTTACTCAAACTCATCAACACGAAAAGGATATGAGACAATGTCTATTTTTAAGTGGACTTAAACTCATTTGAATTCAGATTGTTCTTTCTTCTAAGAAATATAAACTGCCCTAAATCTACAGGATGGGTTTGAAGAGATAGATTCATGCATTTTCCGAAGGACATTAGCATGAAATAAAATGCAAACAACTTCGTCCAGGATTCGAACTCGGATCGTCGATTTTATTTCCTACATCGAACTGATTTTTTGTAAATGCGACCATTCCCCTTCTTTTCTTTTCTTTTCTTTTTTTATTTCTAAGACCGATTTTTCTGTACTGGAATCAGTGACTCTTTCAAAATAAGGAAACCATCTCTAACAATACACGCAAATGTCAATGTCCCACTTTTTCAGCTTTACTCCTAGAAGCTGTAGTCCAAAGATAATACCATTTTGGGATCAAGTCTCCAATAAGTACCCTTGCCCATCAAGTTACAAAATATTTTATGTTTATTTAAATAAAAGGATGTTGTTCAGAAATAGTATCAAACAATTTGTAAAATTTGTTTTTGTCAGATACAATATAAATACAAAAATCGTTTGTTGTTTTGTTTACAAATGTTTGAAGCGAAACTTACCAATTACGAGTTAAAATATGAACCTTCCATTAGCTTGATGAGCTAGAGTGCTTATTGAAGACTTGATCCCCAAATTGGTATCAAGCTGACCCCGGGAGCAAATTAAAAACATGCTGACCCGAACCCGGCCCCACAATACTGAAATTTGAGATTCCCAATGTTTAATTGCAACAACTGTTTGGCGAATTTTTCCGTGATTCTTTGTGGGGAAGTTTTTCGGGTGATAATATTGTATAACTTGGATATGAATTTAGGACTAATCAAAATTAATTGTTAAATCCAACGAAAGTCACCGATGATATACAAATAATTGTTTGTATGGAAAATAAGGACCAAGGAAGATCAAATTGTCTTTAAATTAAGTGCCAACAGAAGAAACCTCGCTGAACTTTAAAAAGGTAAGTTTATATTAAAATTTAATATATACTCAATACAAGAACTTTTATTGATGGGTCCAATGCCCAATCCAGAACCCTCCATAGGAGCTAGCTTAATTGCAATGAACATTAATTACAATGAACACGCACGTGTAATCGACTGCAATTAATCAGTATCTTGATTAATTCAGTGGATTTAACCCTGAAAATCCTTATGGTGTAACTCGAGTAGGTTATCTCTTGTACCCATTTTATAATATATATATATATATATATATATATATATATATATATATATAAACCATTATATGTATATTTTAGTGCATATCAGTAGGTGTTTACGGTTTTCTTTTCGATTATTGTTAATTTCTCATGTCATTTTTCTTTACTCATGCACGTCTACGTAGGCAGCGTATTTCTTTTCAAAGGAAATGAAAAAAAAAAAAAAAAGGCCGAAATATTAGTGTACATTCAAAATGACACCCCCCTGATAAAATCCAAATAACTGTTTGTATTCTAGCTTATTTTAATAGTGCTGTGGTCTGACTGGTTTCGATTCTTTTTCTGATCTCCACGCCTTTGGACACCGTTCCAAGTGCACCAACTACAATTGGTATCACCGTCATATTCATGTTTCACAACGTTAAATTAGATGCGATGATTGGGATAAAGAAGTGGAAATAAGAAACTATAAGAATTTATAAAGTCTAAAAATTACTACCCGGTGACTATCAAAATAACAACCCCAAACAAATGAGAAGAAAACACAAGTATCCACATAAAGTATAAGAGAAAATGATGGAGACGAAAGAAATAGAATGTATTCACATATCTAGGCTTGTTGCCTGGATGCGAGAATACAATGTAGAAAACACTGAAAGTCTCTGCTGCAAAGGAAAAACATAAGAATTGCAATGCATTAAAACTCATTATTGAAAAGATAGAGCAAGCGAAAGATAAAAGAGAGTATACAGTAGAACCTATTCTCTTTTTCCGCATATGATAATAATCAACGGTATGTGAACCATCTACATAAAACATACACAGCAAGCGAAGATTGAAAGATACATAAGAAAGATGAGAAGATACAGGCGACGTGTTAGTGAAAAGCAGAATCATGAAACATTCTTAGTTGATAAGGCCGTTATTGTTATTATTAGAGTTTTCACATCAGTGTTAGCTGATGGTCTTTCACTGGAGTCTGAGTGACAGCAAGTCTCCTCAGGTCTCCAGGACTCTTCTGAGTATTCTGGCAGATTGCAGCAGTGCAGTGTTCTGAATGGTTTCAATCCTTCCTCTGATATCCAAACTTTCCAAGCCTTTTTCTAATCCTTTTGGGACTGTTCCAAGTGCACCAACTACAATTGGTATAA
>CM042156.1:94021382-94151382 GCA_023376005.1 Doryteuthis pealeii | reverse complement strand
TGGTATCAGCCAATCAGCGAGGGAGTCTATCCCCTTTTCACTAGGGCTAGACCAAGGAGATTATTTTAGCGTCTGAGGTGGGGCGCCACACCTACTATCAGCTCCTCACTCTACCGCACAGATCCCTGTGCTATTCATATACTGAGTTGGCGAGGGCCGGTATCGAACCAGGAACCTTGTGATTCCTAGCCGAACGCTCTACCGACTGAGCTAAATCGGCCCTTACATTGACTTAAATATTTTGAAAACTGTACATGATTATAGAATATATGCATTTTCATCTTGAACTCCCACAATGAGACCACACTTCAACAGTCCGGTACTGCAGGATCAGTTTTCGTTAGTATACCAAGTATTCTCTACCAGACACAAATATCCCCACCTAAAAAAAGAATTGAGGAAAAGGATTTATTTAGGCAGCACCAGCATGTCATGAAATATTCATTTATATAACCACCGAAAATCCTTTAAGAATGAAAAACTAAGAAAAAAAAAAGAAACAACGAACTTTCTAAACATTTCTGGAAATAAATCAATACCAACTAATAAATTGGCAAATAATCAAAAAGTCAACAATACAAACAGGATTCAAAAATTAATGCCATATTTGTCTAAAAGAAAATGTAGCAATAATGAAATTTAAAAAAAAAAAGGAAGAAACTAATGAATAAAAGAAATGAAATTATATTCAAATGTAAACATGCAAATAATTTTAAACTTATATAAAAATCATTCGTATGTACTCATGCAAAACTCCGACAATCGGAACATAAAGTTAGAACATACTAATTCACAAGTAAAGAAATCAAATTCAAAAACTTTAACGTCACAAACAAGTATGTGAACACTCACAACCCATAATATTTCTTTAAATTGCGACAGTGTGCGTGCCCGTAAGCTGGCGTATTTAACGAACGAAAAAAAGAAATTTGAAAACGCAAATTGGCGAGACGGAAAAATTATATCAACAAGACCGGATATGTAATTTTCAATCTATTAAACGTCGGACTAAATGAGTCAAAATGCTGAAATGAATCTAGATTTACAGCTGAATTAAGGTAATCATATATTCATTTATCTATAATACTTCGTATATGTAAAATATATATACGCAAATCTTTATATGTAGTTCTGAAGAATCCTATCAAGGAAACACTTGATACGATGCTATACGATCTAAGCCTATAATATATATAAGTAGTATATCGAGAGCATTAAGCGAAACTAATAGTAGGTTCGTCTGACTCATTAGATTTATCTTTATTATTTGCTCTACTTAGGTATTGAGCACTTTTTACTTATTAGCTTATTCTCCTAGAGGTTATATGAATATATATATATATATCTTATATACATATATATACATATAAATTGTTTTTTTCTTTTGGCCAAATACTGTACCAATAGATTATTTTTTGTTCGTACGACTATCTTGATCTTTTCTTTTTTTCAAAAAATTTTTTCTCCCCGGTTGATGTTTGGTAGTATATTTTTACAATCAAACTATTTGCTGGGTTTTTTTCTCGCCGCAAGGATTTACCAACACGCTTGGTATATTAAATATATATATATATATATATATATATATATATATATATATATATATATATATATATATAAATTTTCTTGTTATTGTACAATAAATATAAATTTTTTGTTATAGCACAATAAATTTATTGTACAATTTATAAACAATTTATAACATATATATATATATATTATATATATATATATATATATATATATATATATATATAATTGTTTATAAAAGGCGAATTTAAAAGCGCTCAACGCTTTTAGAGCAGAGCTGGTTTAAAAGAAACATTTTAAACATTACAACCACGTGTTATTGCCCCATTTACTCTGAGTTTTCCGCGTCACAATAACAAGAAATATATATATATATATATATATATATATATATAATATATATATATATATATAATATATGGTATTATTGATTTTTATGCGCCTGTTTTAGAATGTTATTTTTATACTCGAATCAAAATAACCAAGCAAACCTCATTTTATTGCGACAGCGACTATTTCTCAAAAGTAGATACATGCAAATGGAATTTGGAATAATTGTTTTACGCGGCAAGCAGATGAAAGCTAGTGAGTTGTCTATCTGAAAATGCCCCATGAGACTAAATCCTACTACTTCAAACACAATTCCTCACAACAAAGACAAACAGTCTATTTTAATGTTTTCTTACTTTTAAGGCAATGCGTAATAGAATGTTTCCATTGGTCGGCGAGGAAATGTACATCTTTTCAAAACATTTCTTTAGTCAGTCGCAATTCAAAAACATGCAACTGTCATTTTAAAACTTTGATTTTTTATAAATGAATATATTAAGTTTTGCATCTTTAGTAAAAGTACATTTACTAAGAAATAATGGTAAACACTTTAAACCGATTCAAATGTTGCAATGTCTAGCATGATAAATTCCACTGTGAGTGGAACAGTGAATAATAAATAACTGTTTCCGACTCTCTAATCCCCATCGATAACAGCCTTGTGTCATACACGCTTAGCTAAATCTGTTTATATGCAGTATCGCTATGTACATTTACTAACACCCCCGCAGAAATAGAGGGAAACACAAGGTCAATTTCTTAAACGGAGTTTAATAGGTTTGAATTGAATTGAATTGAATTGAATGTGTTAATTCTTTATTATCCTGGGTGAGCTTTCAAAAAAAAACATGAAGTTGTAGAGTGACGGTTTGTTTTGGTTTGGTTTGTTTTGTTTTACGGCATATCAACCTCAGTGGGTCATTTAATGCCGATAAAGTTTTGAAATAAATCAATTCTTAATGGATAATACACTTTTTTTATAAATACATTTTTCTATTTAACCCGTAGATAGGAGCCTAACAGGTACTACCACTCCGGGTCAGAGTGGGCCAGGGAGCAATGGTGATGAAGGGCTGCTCCACATTCCCCAAACCTCCAAAACTGGAACCTCACCATCTAGCACCCATATGATAAAAATGGGTTGGGTCTTGCCATAAGGGCAATAGGGTTAGGAAAATCATATAGGTGCTATGGCTTGACGTGACCAGCCGATTGATCGGAGGGGGCCTCTCCGACCGCCCGTCTAGCCCAAGATAGGGCCAAAGTGGAGTATTGCATGTTATGAACTGCTCATCCACCTGGGCTCTATCCTTAAGCATCACGGGTCGCCACCCACGGCCAACAGGTGGCCCCATTGGGAGAGTCTTACCCCTCTGCAGAGGTGCAGTTAGTGTATTCTAACGCCCCACTGACAGGTCGGGGTTTGTTTTGGTAAACAAAATTGCTAAATATATTGACAGTTAATGCAGTTTGTTGAAATGTTTACTGACTCTTTCTCGGTCATCGTCTATCTCCTATTTTCAGCACCTGTGGGTGCCAGAATTGATCGAATACCACCGATATCTATTAATTATTCACCTATTCTCGGTTGACTGAAAAAGAAACTGGAGGAGCCGATTAGGAATAGGCTGTCCAAGAACTTCTATCACCAACCCTCATTCTGTGGTCAAGCATTGATGTATCCTGTTTGCTTATGAAGACCGCCATAGCTACACATCCATCGCTACACCACCTTTTTATCTACCAAATCAGCGAAGTCCTGTTGACCGGGGTTGTAGAATACGCCGACTGTACCTCTGAAGTAGAGTAAAATCACCCACAATGTGGCCACCTGTTGACTAAGTGGCAAACCATGTTGCTTAAGTGCGGAATACTCCTGGCTGGGCTGTCCATGACAGGCAACACTCCACTTTGGGCCTAACTTAGGCTAGACAGGCGGTCTGACAGGTCTCCACTGATCAATCAGCTGGCCACGCCCTAGCATCTATATCTAATAGGTTTGAATTCAAAGTTTTCCTTCTTCAAGTCTGGTTCTCTAACCCAGGTTAAAAAGACCAGTCTGCCCTACTATTTATCCATATCGAGAGGGAGAATATATGGATTCATACCATTCCCAAAAATATTAGCGCTATGTGAAATGCAAACAGCCTCGTACAGGATTTGAACTTGCGTCACTATAGTCGTAATATTTAAAAAATAAAAAATCAATTTCTTTTTAAAGCATAGATACGAGGATTTTATTATTTCTTGTGCAATATTATGTTATCAAAATGGTTATTATTACGTATAATTTATTTTCAAAATCCACAGCACTGAAATTGCCATAAAAATAATATATATACATATTTGTATGTAATCATAACTCTACTTTTGTGTTGTTTAGGAAGCGTTGAACCTAGTCGTCGTTACACAGTTCCTACACCACTTGCTAACGTTTTTAACGTCAATGCACGACTCGTCATACAGTTCTGTTAATTGGCAATGAATTTCAATCAGTTTACTGCCTTTTCTGTTCTAAAACGCAGTAAATACTAGGGAGCACCATCAGAAACGACTGCCAATCCAGGCCTAACCGTGGCAGTAAGTCGTACGCAGGCGCAGACACAGACTCATGCGGAACAGACACAACGCTGTTGCTAATAGCAACACGGGGATTATCTCTGCGTCCGCAACGCTCTGGAGGCTTTACTTTTGGAATTAGCTTCGTATATATCTACATATAAACAGAAGTGTAAGACAAATAGGTGTATATATATATATATATATATATATATATATATATATAGTGTGTGTGTGTGTGTGTGTTGTGTGCTATATAAATGAATAAACCGCGTAGGCTAGAATATATATATATATACACATATAATATATAAATATATATATATATGTGTGTGTGTGTGTGTGTGTGTGTGTGTATTCTAGCCTACGCGGTTTTATTCATTTATATAGCACACACATACACTCACACACACACACACACACTATATATATATATATATATATATATATATATATATATATTATATATATATATATATATATTATATATATATATTGACAGCATGCATTCCTATTACTCTCTCTCTCTCTCTCTCTCTCTCTCTCTCTCTCTCTCTCTCTCTCTCTCTCTCTCTCCCTCTCTCTCTATCTATCTGGAAACCCATGTCATACTCCCTGGCAGGTCTTCCACGTAGCATCCTTAATCCACACAATCCTAATTGGTGTATGATTTTTCTGGTTGGCATACACTTTTCTTCTCCTGTAGTGACCGGTGTCTTTCATGTCTAACTCGGAGATTTTGTATGATGGGAGGTGAGTAACCGTACAGTCCATATAATATCCGTATAATGCTTACATATTGTAAGTATGATGTACACTTAAAGTAACAAACAATCACGCTATCTGCTCTAGAAATACGATCTTTCTACCTCTAATCCTCCCTATGGCCTTATGCCACACTAATTGAACGTTAGTAAATATTGCGGCTTAATTTTCCTGAGTCCGTTATCGACTGACATATGTCGACACCGTCACATTTTTACAAATGTACAAAATAACACGATTCTTTTATCCGCTCATTTTTCACTTTTAACGACCTCCCCTGGTTGTATTTACGGTCTTCTCCGGTGTTTTAATCACAGTCAGGTGCATTTTATGATATTTTCCCGCTAGCCATAAAATGTAGCCATCTTGTTCAATGCAAACAAGGTCACATTACTGTCATCACAGGAGACATTATTTAACATTAACATAATTTTAATGCGAGATATCCTTGACTGTAAAAATTGGTTTCATGGTGGGAATAAAGACTGTTGCATTCATCCAATCGAATTCCTGAGAAATATCTGGAAGAGTCCTGGCCATACACACTGAATTTATGCTCTAGTCATTATTCTTGAAAAATACGAATCGAATCTTATATGTAGAGCCCCACAGCCTGTCATTTAAACGATGTTTACGTCTTTCATTGCCAGTGGAGAAAAAGGACCATATGACATTTAGGCACCTCTTTTGCGATCTCGATTCATAAGGACATGCTTTTTATTTATATCGTCAATATCCGGTTGTTTGTTAACAGACGATTTTTAGATTTTTTTTTTAATTATAAAACTAACCACTAACCCTAACCCCTAACAAACAACCGGATTTTGACGGTGCAAATGAAAAACATGTCCTTATGAATCGTGATCGCAAAAGGGGTGCCTAAAGGTCATATGGACCGAGAAAAATATAATAATATGCGAGTAGACGAATATTTTAATCTTTTATTAGTTGAAGTATAAAGAAATCTCTTAGATGTCAATCGTAAAGCAATCGTAGTAGTCTAACATAGTCATTAGGTGAATCGATTTTATGCTTTTGTGTCAGATTAAGCTAAGCTTTATCAATAGTGTTTCAGCAGTAGTACGATAATCAACTCGTAGTGAGTTAGATGCTCACTGGGTGTCCCCCTGATATGGTCTGTTCTAAACTAGGGTTGGCTTTCCTAAACGAATAAGTAATTCTCACGATATATCGGTAACCCTCAAGAGCTAATTGAAACATTTTTGCTAACAAAGTATTCCAAAATATCTCGATAATATATATATATATATATATATATAATATATATATATATATATATATACTAGCAAAAGTACCCGGACTATAAAAAGATTAGGAACACCAGAGAGGGTGTGAGAAAGAGAAAACGATAGTAAGAGAAATAATATGATCACATTTTTAAAAAGAGAGGAAAATGATTAATAAAATTGAAAAAATCGCTGATAATTCGTATAGCACAATGTTTGTTTATTTTAGGAAAAATATTTTGTTTACATTTAAAATATTATTTTTTTAAATGTATTCCTACACTTTTTATACATGACAAAAACTTAAATTCAATTGCTTGTTACGTTAAAGTGATAAAAATCAAATTCGTTTAGTTTATTTTCTTTTTTACCCCTAAAAAAGTAACAATTTAAAGAAGCTAAGTATTAATCTTCCTTATTTATTTAGGTCTGTCGACTGGGACCTTATAATACGGCGACTGCACCTCTGTTGCAGAGTCGGACCTCCTTCCAATTGGGCCACATGTAAGCCCTGTGTGGCGACCCGTGATGCTTATGGACGCAATCCTGGTGGCTAAGCAATCAATGACATGCTACATTCCACTTTGATCCTTAGTTGGGCTAGGTCGCTCGGAAACCGATTGATAGGGATGGGTGCCATCCCGATCAATTGGCTTTCCCGTCAAGCCCTAGAACCTATATGATTATTTACCGATCGTATTGCTCTAGCAAACTACCATCCATTTTTATCATAGATGTGCTAAAAAGCGGTTGCTGAGGGTCTTACTGTCTTGGGTATGACAACAAAATGCCTTGTGGTGAAGTTCCCATTCTGGAGTTTTTAGAATTGGATTGCCCCTGTATTGCCATTACTCTCAGGTCCACTTTGGCCCGAAGTGGTAGTACCTGTTAGAGTCCCATCTATGGGGTAAACGAATAAAAACATGAGTAAAAAAACAATAATAATTAATAAAATAAAACACCAATATCCAATAATATGAAAAAAAAACAGGACTTCAGCATTAAATCACTCAAGGGTTATCATGTTGTAAAATCCACGTGTCTTTATTTGTAGAAAAAATTATTGTAACATATTCATCCATTCGAAAGTGTTCGTTTATTAAAGATTTGATGATAAACAAAGCTAAGTATTATCTTATTTGCAGTTGGAATATTTCGTGTATTTATTTAATAATGTTTATTCCATGAATAGTTTCTTACAAAAAATATTTTGGTTATACTGATTATTCTAAAATGAAAGTATTAATAAAAAAGTTGAGTTATCGTTAAAAGATTTCGTTTGATTTGTTATTTAATTCGCTGTAAAAAAAATAATTGAATGTATGAAAACACATACAAATTACATATTTAGAAAGATTATTTTATTTTGTTTCTAACCAAATGAATATTTTAAAGATAGGATAAAAAGATTGCGATAAATAATTTGATTTTTTGTTAGAATTTAGTATGAAAAAAATCATTCTTCGAATTCTAGGCTGTCCGAAGCAAAATATTATTTTTTTAACTCGCTGTAAAAAATAATTCAATGGATAAAAACACATACAAATTACATATTTAGAACGATTATTCTCTTTTCTTTCTAACCATATAGATATTTTAAAGAGTGAACCGTAAATAGGCGAGAGATTCCGAGCTAAACAGCGATTTTGTTCACTAAAATTAAAATAAACTGCAGTATCGCTTATAATAGAAAGCTGGCAACAAACAATATTTTATTAGCAGCAGGAGCTGTATACGGATAATTCCGCAAATTGGTTGATTTTGGTTTACTAAATTAATTGTATTCCTTAATCAGTAAAAGTCAATAACCAAATTTGGCGTGTTTCTTAGTTAAAAGACTATTAATGTGTATGCAAAATTACGAATCTGAGTGAACTCCCGCTTTGAATTCATACGTCGAGACGTACATACCAAACTTCCTTTTATATATATAAATATGAGGTTAAGTAAACAAACAAAGGTGTTTATTTTTATATATTTAGACAATCTAGTAATACCTTGCTCGCTGTAGAATTATATACATAGATGCAATATCTCATCATGTCGTTGGATTTGGTTACTGCAAAGAGAATGCAATCCACGAGTAAAATTAAAGAACCACCACAGTTAAGGAATATTCACACATTTTTTGGTTCATCGAAAATAAACGAATTATAGCTCTGAGAGAAAACAAATTTTATTGTATGTTTCACCAAATATATTCAATTGGTATTTTTCTTAGATGTTCTACGCCATTTTGTGTGATGTTTATTTCTTATCTGGTAGCAATAGTTTTAAGTTAATTTCACCACTTATGTAAAAAGTATTAATCTTGTATATATTCACACTTACCGCGTAAAAACAACGACAAAAATTACTTAGGTGTGCCATATATATATATATATATATATATATATATATGTGTGTGTGTGTGTGTGTGTGTGTGTGTGTGAAGAAAGGAAGTGAATCCGACGGTATGTAAGTATATTAAGAAAAATGAAAAAACACAGGTTTAAATGGGTTAAGTGGTGAGATTATTGGCCGACGCTGCAGTCACCTGCTCATCACCTTCCACATACCAACAAATGCCCTGAAGATGATCTAATTAATAGATCGAAACAGTGCAACCTCGGCCAATAAACTCACCACTTAACCCATTTAAACCTTTTTTTTTCATTTTTCTTAATATACTACATATATATATATGTCTCTGTGTATATATATATATATATATATATATATATATATATATATATATATATATACACGTACTGTGATATGTATATATATATCTATAAATATATATACTGTGATATCTACACACACATATATATATATATACTATGATATTTACATATATACTATATATATATATATATATATATATATATATATATATATATATATATATATATATATATATATATATATATATATATATATATATATTATATATACAGTAATATTTACAGTGGTAAGTAGTCCTAAATAGGTGTATGCTTCGCTCCTATCACAGTGGTGTTTTGGACAGTATAAGCTTTCACCAGTTATAAGTAGAAATATAAGCACATTGTGAATCAATTTGCTAAATACTATATATATATATATATATATCACATACATACGCACAAACAAAAATACGCACACACGCGCACACATCATATCATCACAACGCATTTCCATGCACACGTGCATGACACATACACATACGCCACAAACAAAATACGCACACGTAGAAGCAAAAAAACATTCCGCATCACGTAAACACGCAAACATGAGAATTAAAAAAAACGCACACATTTGACCATTTACACAATTTCTGTCATTTTCAAAGGAACTTTTCGTCTTACCCGATGAATGCTTTCAGCAGAAACCGCTGGTTGTAATACCGTTCCCGTAATTAAATAAATAAAAGCAAAAACTATTTTTTTGATTTCTCATTGAACTATATATATATATATATATATATATATATATATATATTGTGAATCAATTTGCTAAATCTGTAACTGTCAGCAGCATCCGTACATTGGGTATTTAATTAGTAAGTGACACATATCATCGCTGTCTTTCAGTCATTTTGGCAATGAAACAACACAAACACATTCTGCAAATTGAGGGCTGAAGCCAATTCCCCTTTTGTTCTTTTTACCATTACGGTGAGTGAAGACACAGATGGTCACGTTATGTGTTAGGGTAATTGACAATGCATCTCTCAAGGGAAGACACACATTGGCTTTATATAGCATTGTGTTTTTGTTTCCCACTTTAATGCAGTTTTACATTATATTTCTTATTTGCCTAGTTATGTCCTTTATCTAAAACTGTATGTATTTTATGTTAAATGGATTTTATACTAAATTGAGCTTCATACTTATTTTTCATTATTAAATGTCATTTTTCTTCAAAAATATATTTCTTGATGGAGGCCGTGTGTAATGGTTAGAGTCGTAGGAAATGGACTCGTCGACCCGAGTTCAAATTCTGGACAAAGCTACAGTTCCCATAGCGCTAATACCTTTGGGAAATGTATGAATCTAACTACTCTTCCTCCAGCTATTAGTAAATAGGAGGAAAGACTGGACTCTTTAACCTTGATTAGGCAATCAATATAGGAAAAGAAAATTCTGAATTCGAATCTGTTAAACTCCGCTTGGGGTGGTCCCTACTAGAATACGCTCAGTCCTAATTCGTAATCTATTTCACTAATTGTTTATTGTTGTAATCATCATCATTTATGTTTTTTGCCACTGTTGTAGTTTGGGACATCCTACAGCAGTGTTTCACTTAATGTGAAGCCAGTCTGTATTTTCCTATGCGAGGGTCTTTAGCTCCCTCAGTCGCTTTCAGGGTCGTAGCGCTCCCAGTCCTGTATTTTGGAAGTCTGCTCTCAGCTTACCATGCACGTCTGTGTGTTGCGTAGCGCCTTCCTCGCTACTCTGAATCGTATATGTTGCTGGTATACTGCGGGTATTGTCTCTAACCCTTAGACGATATATGTAGGTCGCTTAATGAAACACAACACATGAGTATAAAGGAGGTTTGACTTTATTTCTTCTTCTCGGCTGTACGTGGTGGGTGGCGAGCGTTGACAATGAAATGACCGAGGGTTGACAATGACTACTAAGGCTGCTGTTGAGATCTGGCGACGTTGAGGTAAAGGGGTGGCTGGTGGCGTCTCACCGGCCTTGGCCTCGATGGACCGTGAGCGTCGGTCACTCGTTCGACGTCTCCTCCTGACTCTTCGCCTCGGATCGAACCGTCTTGCCTTTTGTATATCTCAAAACGCCTCATTTGTTTGCGTTTTATCAACGATCAAATCTATTTCCGGCATCTTAAACCTTTGGCATTTTTGTCGTCTTTTCTTTGCTTTGTTTAATCTAACCGGAAATTCCTATTTCCGTTTGTAAAATATCCAATATGAGCAGTGACAGCCCCTTCGTGGCAGGTAGTTGTTTGACCCTATTACAAAAATTCCATGTATTTTTGTGCAGGCGCTTCTTCGGGCATCCGTAGCAAATGACCAAACATGGATTATTATAGTTGTACTACCCTTGTTGATAATGGATTAGTGTTGTATATAGTGACATTTTATTGTTTATTGTTATAACCCTATCAAAAATTACATAATTACCACACTTAGTGAGTTCTGCCTCAACTTTTTATTTACCAGTAAAATACATCAGATAAGATGGCTGTTCAATAATTTTCGCTAACGATAACAACAATGTTGGAATTAATATCTTCTCTGTAGTTCTTCTATCTGATGTTATCATTTCAATGTAATGATTCAAATTTATAATAAGCACGCATTAGTTAGTTAGGAATATTTCTTAGTAGTCAACTACCCTCAAAAAGTCAGTACGACTTTGTATACACCTTATTATAATGGTGATTCGGTGTGTCTGTAACCGACACTACGTTGCTGTTTACATCACAACACCTTCAGGACGTGTCTAAGTTTATGAATGAGTATTTAATTCATAGTCAAAATATTTATTTTTGCATCCTTCTGTCTGCTAAGATAAGACGCAAATCATTTTTCCATAAGAGGTTATTTCATAATATCTAATATCTTATCTTATGAAAACGATGTCAACATCGATTGTTATTGACGGATTATCGACCATATGGAAATCTGATCTCCGTAATAAAATAAAACAGGAAACTATAACCGTGTCAGTACTTCTGTATGACTCTATTATCGAGTATTTGCGTATGTTTTGATTCAAGATAAACTTTTTAACAATATTTTTATTTACACCCCATTCATATATATATAGTTCTTTATCTTATTATAATGGAGATTGTGTGTTTTTCTGTCTGTAACCGAAACTATATTACCATACAAGACACAATTCTCTTTGTTGTTTATATAACATTCTCTATGATTTTGTTTTTTATTTAAACCTGAATTATTAATAAAATTGATTTACATCATTAATACTGTTGACCATATCTACATACTAATAACATGTGATTGTATTTATATATACAACAAAATAGCGGCATACAGTATGAACGGGAAGGCTTATTTGCATATTGATATTTAAAATTTGATTTTAATAAATATGTGCTTAGTATTATTGATTTCTAATTGTTTGGTTTTATCTTAATGAATATGAGCAAAAATCTCGGAGATAAATCTTTAAAGAAAATTATTTACGAGAATAAATAACTGTAATTTTATTCTTTACTTCCTATTTTAACTAAATAGTTAAATTAGAAAAATTTAGTAATGAAAGACGGGAGGGGTGGAAGAGTAAGTTTCAGTTGTTCTATTTTTTTTATTATAGACCCCTCTGTTTCAAATCTTTTTTTTTTCATTCTTATTTCGTTAGTCTTTCTAATTTAATATGATATTTTATTACATTAAAACTTAAGTATTTGCACCCGGAGGGTGCATATATTTGCTAGTATATATAAAGTTCTTTTTGCGAACATCCCTGAAATTCTCCGTATTTCAACCGATTTGATTTAAAACACCAAAGATTTACTCTTTACTTTAACCTAACTACCTTATCCACTAGGCCATGTGTCCAATTGGACATAACTTTATAAATTCGTCTCGATTTACTAGGATTCCACTTCTAGACAATAACACCAATGTTTTTATTTGTTTTTAGTTATTTTTTACTTGTTTTTTTTTCTGTTTTTGTTTATTTTTTATTTTCTGTTTTATTTTGTTTTATGGTTTTCTTTGAGGGTGGGGTCCAAAAATATCCTACGTAGCATCAGATAATGATCATATCAAACTTATGATTAGGTTTGTATCTATCTCCCCAAAATCTGCACAATGTCAGAATTCCTCAAATGGTCAAAATTTTAAGCGTAGTTTAGTAGGTTTAAATTAAGAGTTTTCATTCTCCGATATCGGTTGGTATACCAAGGTTAAAGCGCCTAATCTGTTTTACTATCTACCCATAACTGGGGGGGGGGTGAGAATAGTTGGATTCCTACCTTTCTTTTAAATGTGTTATTAAGACATTTGTAGAATGTAAACGAGTTGAGACTTTGTGTAGAAAGTGTAGCAGTTGTATTGTTCAAAATCGTTCTGAAATAAAGTATAAGTCCCTTTTGAGAAAAACGCTTTTTTTGTCATTGTTCTGCAAGCAAGAGGTTATTAAGTTTACCATCATCATCATCATCATCATCATCATCATCATCATCATCATAATCATCAGGTACATTCTTGTGAAGTTGGTAAAAATTTGTTTTTATTTGTTTCGGGGAAGATTAGCAAGTTTAAGTTCCACTTCGAAAATCGCAGGTCACAAGTGATAATTGAAAAGCGTTAGAAACTTTTTTTTTTCTCTGTTGCAGACAGTGAATAAAACTGACAACGATCTCCTGACAACGACAGCTAAACGTGTTAATTTACATTTACTATGCAACAACAAAAACAACAACAGTAACAGAAGGATTGGTCAGTGTGCACACAGTAAAGTGTTTAATAAAAGTATGTACAAAAAGAATTCCAGAAGTATACAATGTTTACTTGTAGGACAAAATAACTAGCTAGAATTTCATCTTTGTAATTATCGACGAGATAAAGTTTTCTTCCGAAGTGAAAATTATTTTTGGTTGAATTTACATCATTGTGGGTATGCGAGTAGAAAATCTACAGATTCCGTCACTATCAAATATTGTAATACAACAGAAGCTTCTATAAAAATTAAACAACTGCGCATTTTCTCTCTTGTCTAGTTGATTCTAGTCAGGACAGTAAACTGTATCTGGTGGTGAGGCTCCGGTTATGACATTTAAGAAATATGAAGTCTCTCCTCCGTTGCCATAGTTTCCAGGTATAGGAAGGCGTCTTTAGCATAAGGATAGCAAATAAATGATTGATAAAAGACTAAAATCTTTAAATTGAATAACGAACTTTTCGGAGTTAAGCAAAAATATTTACATAAACTGCGTGGTACAAAATATGAGACTACATTAAAATAGAATCTACATTGTAAACTGAAGTGTTTGATATAAACTTATATATGTAAAAATTGGAATAGGAATTGAATCCGACAATATGAGGAAATATGAGTAAAGAAAAGAAACGTAGATGGATAAAAAATGAATTTAATCGATATCACTTTAATCGATATCACTTACACATGTGTTTTGGTTCAGTTTATCAAACTTATATATGAATTAAGATGTAGACAAAGGGTGTAATAGTTAACGTTGTAGACGTAGATGGAATCGGCGGCCCGAGTTCAAATCATGGTCGAGGATTTGGTGTTTCATTTCCTCTTGAGAAAGATAAGATTCCGTCTGATCACTTCATCTATGGGAGAATTGATCACAGACTGTGTTCTTTAGAAGGAAATGTCTGAATTCAAACTACCTATACTTCGCTATACTTGTATTATAGAATTCTTAAGACTGTATATCATATCCGACAAAGTCATAAATTTCATCAAAAAGCTATAAAAAGTGGAAAGTACAAATATAAGCAGGGGGCAATCCCTGGCAGAAAGAAAGAGAGAGATAAGATGAGATATCAACCACGTAATAGCGAATGTAGCAAATTATCACAACGGGAATACAAAACTAGGTACCTCTAGGAATTATACAAGAATCTAAAATTTGACCCTAAAACAAAATGGTGTATGCAAAAACCAGTCTTCTTGAGAATGAAACGCATGAAATACTCTGGAACTTTGAGATCAAGACGGATCCCCTAATTCCAGCCAGAAGAGTAGACGTAATATTGATTAACAAGAAATAGAGAACTTGTCAACAAGTAGATTTCACAGTCTCAGCAGATCCGAGAGTGCAGATGGAAAAAAACGGAAAGATAGACAGATACTTTGACCTTGCCAGAGAATTACAAAAAATCTTTTAATATGAGGCATATCAGTTGTAGTTGGCGAACGCGGAAAGGTCCCTCAAAAATCTAGAAAAGTCTAGAGGAATTGGAAATTAGAGAAAGAACTGGGACAATCCAGACAACAGCATAGTCTAGAATACTCAGACAACAGATTAGCTAGAATACTCAGAGGAGTCCTGCAGACCTGATGAGACTTGCTGTCACTCAGACTCCAGTGAAGGACCATCACCTTACGCTGATGGGAAAAAACAAGCAGGAGGAGTGAAATGTTGTTAATATAACATACAAATCACAAATGAATGAAGACGCTGTTTAACTGAACAAAGAACTGAAGAATGTTATCAACAGAACTACTGAAAAAAGAACATCCCCGCAAAGACAATGTCCGTCGATAAATGACAAAACGTTAATTAATCATCCATTGATTAATACCCTATTGAGCACAATAGAAATCAAAAACAGGATTCTACTTTGGTTCGAATATTTATTTGGACAACCCAGTCTCTGTATTGTTTTTTGTTTGTTTGCATAACGTTTCCACCATTCCATTCTACCGCCTTCTTGATATATGCAAATATAAAGTGCTCAATACGTTGGTAGAGCAAATTTATTATGATAATGGTACACAGTAATAACCTACTCAAGTTTCACCATAAGGATGTTCAAGGTTAATCCACTGGATTATCAATATATTGATTAATTGCAGTTGATTGCACGTGCGTATTTAAAAAATATACACGTGCAATCAACTGCAATTAATCAATATCTTGATTAATCCAGTGGATTTAACCCTGAAGATCCTTATGGTGAAACTCGAGTAGGTTATTATCATGTACCATGTGAAAAAATAGTTTTTCTTTGTCCTGGCTATTAAACTAACCTTTTATGTTGTTTTTGTTACTCCAACACGTTTGATAATCCATTAAGCAGCTCTTCTCAGAAACATTTTTGACCAAGAATTCCTTATCTTAGACCCCATACAAATCTGAAAATCAATAAATATATATATATATATATATATATATATATATATATATATATATTATGATAATGGTTGGTACATGGTAATAACCTACTCGAGTTTCACCATAAGGATCTTCAGGGTTAAATCCACTGGATTAATCAAGGTATTGAATAATTGCAGTTGATTGCACGTGTGTATTTTTTAATACACACGTGCAATCAACTGCAATTAATCAATATATTGATGAATTCAGTGGATTTAACCTTGAACATCCTTATGGTGAAACTCGAGTAGGTTATTACCGTGCACCATTATCATAATAAATGTGCTCTACCAACTTATTGAGCACTTTCTATTTGTTATATCGCTGCCTTATCATTGTGAATCTTGCATCAACTAACCATTGTTACCTGTTTCACCGGTAAGTCACCTTTTCCACAAATACCATATACATACACATATATATATATATATATATACCAAACCCATTCGTTAAAGCAGGATGTGACACAAGGTCGCCTTAGAAAGTGAAATTTAACAGGTTTAAATTCAAAGGGCTCCTTCTCATAGACTGGTTGTCCTACCAAAGTTAAAGAGCCCATTCTTCACTACTATTTTCAGTGAGAGCGTTCGGCTAGAAACCACAAGGTTCCTAGTTCGATACCAGTCCTCGCCAACTCAGCGTATGAGTAGCACAGGGATCTGTGCGGTAAAGTAAGGAGCTGATGGTAGGTGTGGCGCTCCACCTCAGATGCTAAAACAATCTCCTTAGTCTAGCGCTATTGAAAAGGGGATAGACTCCCTCGCTGACAGACTGATATCGACTTTAGGCCGCCCCGACGACTTTAAAACTTTTAAGACGTGAATAGTTGGATGCACACCTTTCCCAGGAGTATTAACCCTATACGAGCATCGTCTCGTTTTCTAAGTCGTGGAACCAAAGTTTGCGGTATTTTACTCTAAGCAACAGGGATCTTCTGTTTTTAAAGACCTTGACTGAAATATTGGAGGAATTCACCTTTTTTTCTACCGAATTTATCTTTTTATAACAGACGCATACGATTTTACGTCATAAACTTTTTAAATCATTTATCATACTTATTTGATATTTTATGAATTCTATTGACGAGACATTTTCACAATAATCAAATTCCAAATAATTTGATTTAATTTTCTTTCCAAAATATTTATTATTAATTTAGCCTGTCTACCGATTTGCGCCTCTCATTTCCCCATCACAGCCATGCTGATGTTTACCACAATCACAAGAACATGTCAATCATTATCAGCACCAATAGTGGACTTCTCTCTCTCTCTCTCCTCTCTCTCTGTCTGTCTGTCTCTCTCTCTCACACACACACACACACATACATATATATATATATATATGTGTGTGTGTGTGTAGAATTAAACAAAAGGCACATCTCCTGTTTAACAATTTTATTTTTGATCTGTTCTAATTTTCTGCCCAACCTTTCAATGTTTGGGTGGAATTGGTGGACAAGTCCACCAAAGTTCAGTTCCCGAGCACCCTCGGCACTTCGAAGTGCCATCATCAGGTGTGATGTATTCTAGTTTTTTTTTTTTAATTATATTAATGTGGAGGCTGGAAGGAGAAGAATTGGTAAGAAAGGTACTACAGGCATTTTAGAATGTGTGTACTGCATAGGAAACCAGCTCTGCTTAAGGATCGTTTGTATTTTCTATGTATAAAGCTTCTAGTATTTGGAGTTTTTGCTTATTTTTTTCTTTGTGTAGAATGTGGTATTTTCCGTTAGAATACACACACACACACACACACACATATATATATATATATATATATATATATATATATATATATATATATATATATATATATATATATCCTAATCCCCCGAAAAAATCTACTTCTACGGCAACAATATTCTTGTCACCGGATGAAGAGATTACGATTTTTGAAACATTACTAAATATTGATTTTTCGGGAAACTTCAAATTCAAGGATCGTACTTATAAATATGTATTTTTTCAGCAGTTACCTTGAGGTCTAAGTGTTATTTCCATATATAGGCTATATCATCATTCTTGCATTTATATAAGAAGTATACGTATAATCTGCAGTATAACATATGTAAATATATCATTATATATGTATGTCTGTATGAGCTGGTATATATATATATATATATATACTATTCGTCGGTAGTTCACTACGAATCTTACAATGGGTTTTATTACAGAATAGTTCATTTAATGAAATATCTGTAGACTATGTGGGCCAAGTCATCATGATTTGCAACGTTCCGTTATCTTCATTTGATTTTACATAATTTTTTAGGTGTTTTTGGTCATTTTCTTTATTTTAATTTTTTATTAGGGTTTGCATGTAAACAAAAGGTGAATATATTTATCCATATATATATATATATATATATATATATATATATATATAAATATATATATATACATAGAGATGTGTGTATTAAAACAGTTGAAATCCCCTTAGCATTCTGTACGTGATGAGAGCCTAGCGGTTAAGGTGTCTGACAGACACTGAACGATCGGATTTCAATCCCTGCTGTAGACAGCTTACAAATATCTAGAGTTGATAAGTCGAACCGCGTGTCAGGGGTTGACTATATATATATATATATATATATATATATATATATATATAGTCAACCCCTGACAGGTGTTTCGACTTATCAAGTCTATATATATATATATATATATATATTATATATATATATATTGCAAATGGAAGCGAATTTGACGGTATGTTGAAGGGAAAAATAAAGGAAAGAACATTTGAGAAATTCTCCGTATTTTAATCACTTTGATTTAAAACACCAAATAATTTATTCTGACGAAGCCCGTTATTCCTTGTATACTAAAGATTTTTTTGTTTTCTATTATTCATATTTTATTCTGGATTTAAAATATTAATAGATAGTGTGTATGCGTGCATGGATAAACTCCTGGCCGAAACACGTGTCAGTAAAATGAAATAAATCTATTTCATCCACTCAGTATTTTCTTTCCTTGATTTTTCCTTTCACACACACACACACACACACACACACATATATATATATATATATATATATATATATATATATATATAAAGAAAATTTGCAAGTATTCCGAAATTGGGATGAATTTAATAATCGATGTTTAAAACATTTCGGTTACATTGAACCTTCATCAGGATGTCTCTTGGGGTGAAGAAAATGATGGATTTTTTATATGTGACAGGAGATGAAAATCTTTTTAGTTATGTAACTGTATTTGTATCTCTATATGTATATGTACTATATGTATCTCCTGTCACATATAAAAACATCCATCATTTTCTTCACCCCAAGAGACATCCTGATGAAGGTTCAATGTAACGGAAATGTTTTAAACTTCGATTATTAAATTCATCCCAATTTCGGAATACTTGTTTTTTCAAATTTTCTTTATATTGTCGGATTTAATTTCCATATTTACTCCCATATATATATATATATATATGTGTATAGTGTAGGATTGTCACTGTTTCAGCTTTTACTGGAACGATGTGCCAAATGCAGTATTATTGGTAGAGTGCTCAATATAAAATAGAGCTGTTATATAATATAATAGATAAATATATAAAGGTTTTACATATCTATTTATTAGGTGACAAAGGAACATTCTTCAAATAAATAGATATGTAAAACCTTTTATCTTTATTTTATTATATTATGTATATATATATATTAAGAAATTTGTGTTCCAAAAATAAGATGAATTTATTTATCGACGCTTAAACGTTTCGGTTTCTTTAAACCTTCACCAGGATGTATTATGGGGTGAAGAAATTACTGGATGTTTTATAGATATTAAAAAATCTTTATAACATTTTCTTTTTGTTGTGTAACTGTATTTGTTCAGCGTTATATTTTTGAAAGACGAGTCGCGATCCGCATACGCAAAGATGTCATTATGCGTGGCGTAACTCAAAGAAATGCATTCAACAAAAGACTAAAAAAGTATTAATTGACTGATTTATGAGAACAAAGGGAACAAAGTGGGAATGATAACTAAATAATTAGATAAAGCCTGGTATTTTGTAGTTATTTAAAACTATTTTAGCTAAAAACGGTGATATGTTAAAAAATCCATGTCGATTATTAAGGGAGGGCAAAAGCGAAATTGCACAGGCTTCAAAAATCTGTCGTAGTCTTTTGGGGTGAATATGAGCTAATATTGTGGCATCATTGAAACTAAAGTTATGATCAGTTTCAGACATATGTTGGACGAGGGTGTTCTAAAAATTGCCCTGTTTAATATTTCGTGTGTGCTCATATAAACGCTTCTTGAGAGTTCTTGCAGTTACTCCAATGTATTTTTTGTCGAAATGTTTACATGGAATTACGTAAACGCCAGCCCCGGGTTTTATAGGATGGTATAACCCAGCATTGAGTAAGCTTCTAATTGATTTGGATGAAATAGTAACGATTTTGGTACCAAGGTTGTGTAAATTGTTTAAGCGTCGTTATGGAACATACTTCATTGCATAAAATTCGATACTTTTTCTTATAGAAAATGAAATTGACAAGTGTAATCCGGCAAAGGATCGCTCGGTGTGTAGAATGTCGTACAGACTGTTTCGACTTTATTAAGTCTCATCAGCGACATATACTAACGATTTCCCTCCGACTTCAGCGAGCATAGTGAACCACTATATCGCCTCACTTAGCGAAATTAATCTTGTCAAATGATACTACACGCCTCTATGAGAGAATAATTATATTTATGAATAAAGTATATATATATATATATATATATATATATATATATATATATATATATATATATATATATATATACGCACACACGACCAACTAAAAGTTCGGACCACCCTGAATTATTTCCCTAAGTTCTCCAAGTTCACAATAAAGCCTAATTTTGTATATCTATATATAATGGAGATAGATTGCATCACAGGTCGCCACCCACGGCCAACAGGTGGCCCCATTTGGAGTAGTCTTACCCCTCTGCAGAGGTACAGTCGGTGCATTCTAACGCCCTAGTCGACAGGGCGGTCGGAATTGATTACATACTAGAAAACCCTAGAAAATATTAGGTTCCCGAGGTAACAGCATTTCCCGATGATATTGGTGTATCTATTTAGGAAGGACTGACGGTTTTTTAATTAAGATTGAACAGTTAACAGCTGTCTATGAGGATATTGGTGTTTCTGTTTAGGAAATGAGTGAAGGGTTCTAATTAGCATTTCCATACTTAACAGCTGTCCATGATGACATTGATGTTTCTGTTTCGGTAAGAGTGAAAGATTCTAATTATCATTTTATATTCATCTCCCTTATTCATCCAAAATCTGAATGAATAAAAACGACGTTCAACGCAAAGGATTACCTCAGAATATTAGGATTCATTTGCAAATAGGCCTGGCGTTTTTATAGTAGGTCCTTCCATACAAGAAATTATACTGAGATATGATCAGACACACAGACATAAGCACGCACGCACGCACACACACACACACACACACTTACACTTACACACACAACACACACACACACACACACACACACACACAAACACACATATAAGCAATACTTACTTAGAGGCAAATCAAATATGGAATAATAATTAAAATAAAATAAAAATAAATGATCAGACACAGATATAAGCACGCGTACACACACACAAACACACACACACACACACTTACACACACAAGCACGCACACACATACACACTTACACACACAAACACACACATAAGCAAGCACCCCACACAACACACACACACACACAGAATTTGGAAGACCCGAGACAGAACAAATTGAGCAACTGCTAGCACCACTTCAGTTCGAGTATTCTTCTGATGATGGGATGTTTTATCCCAAAATATTAAGAATAAAGTGACAGGTTAACAAACAACAATATAATTACCTTCTTTTTTCTTAACACTTGCATTGTGACAGCCTTCAAAACCAACCAACAAACCAATATAAACACAATGCTCCAAGCAAATTACAAAACACTTTTATACTGAGCTATATTTGTCTCCATTTTGAACGATACGAGATTTGTTCAGAGGGTATTCATTTGTTACTAGACAGCTTATGAAAATCTTGGGTTCCGAGAAACAAACGTTATATGGTGATATGGATATTTCTATTTAGTAAGGGGTGGGAGACTCTAAATAGCATTGCACAGTTAATGTCCAGAATTTTAACTTACGTCACCGTGTCATTTTCCCTCGACAATAACCTTCGAGGCTTCGATGTAGCCTTAACGAGAATTCTCCTCAGGTTAACTGATTGCCCACTTCAAACCGCTCTTTAACCACTGAAATCTTACTGTAACCCGCTAACAGTGGCTCTTACAGGTGTCACTTGTTTACACTGAAAAAAAAAACTCAGATTACAATAATAGGACTTTATTTGCATATAAGAAGTTCTGAGGTGGATAGATAGGGAGCTTTGAAATTTACTATCATACAAGGAAAAAAATACCTGGACAATGTGGTATAGCCGTGGGGGGGATTTTGGTAGGCAAAGAATTGAGGTTCTAGGTATCCTACTATTTATCTATAGCCGAGGGTGGAGTAAAACCATCCCTTATATAAAATCTTAAATGCAAATTGGACGGAAACATCCTAGGTCAGTATTCGAACTCGCAGTTTCCGTTTTCCGTCTTGTTATCCACCACGTCACTTTCTAGGTTCATGGAGATTTTGAGCCAAGTTAAATCCACCGGTGTTCTTTATTTTTATTTGATTCTATTTATTGATTTTATTTCTCTTTTCTTTTTTCTTTTTTTATGTGTGTGTGGGGGGTGTATGACTTTTTATTGGTCCAATTATCTTTGACGTGAGCATCGCTTGTTTCGTTCTGTTGGCTGAAACTTTTCTTTAAAAAAAAAGCAGAGGGACTTTGTCGTTTAACGAGACAGTTTCAAAGCTTGTATTCTTTTATTTATTTACTTATTTATAAATGTCTGATTCTATGACAAATGAACCAAAAACGATCCAAAAAACGGCACGTAAAACCAGACAAGTAGGCGAATTGCCGATCAAAATTCTCAGAATTAGTTGGCACCAAAAAAGAGATACTTTCAGAAAGAAATAGATGGAGAGATAGGTAAATGCTACGTAGGTATCACAGACTTTATATCGCACAGGTGTAAAAGCTCGGTAGACAATCCTACCTGAGTAAACTTTTTTTTTTTGGTTTCTTTTGTTTTACGGCATATCAACCTCAGTGGGTCATTTAATGCCGATAAAGTTTTGAAATAAATCAATTCTTAATGGATAATACATTTTTTTATAAATACATTTTTCTATTTAACCCATAGATGGGACCCTAACAGGTACTACTACTCCGGGTCAGAGTGGACCAGGGACTAATGGTGATGAAGGGGTGCTCCACATTCCCCAAACTCCAAAACTGGAACCTCAACATCAGATAGAGTTTAACGTCATTCCCAGGACATGTAGACCCTCAGCCACCACCTTCTAGCACCCATATGATAAAAAGAGATTGGGGCTTGCCATAAAAACAATAGGCTTGGGAAAATCATATAGGTGCTAGGGCTTGACGTGACCAGTCGATTGATCGCAGGGGGCCTCTCCGACCGCCCGTCTAGCCCAAGATAGGGCCAAAGTAGAGTATTGCATGTCATGAACTGTTCATCCACCTGGGATCTATCCTTAAGCATCACGGGTCGCCACCCACGGCCAACAGGTGGCCTCATTGGGGGAGTCTTACCCCTCTGCAGAGGTGCAGTCGGTGCATTCTAACGCCCCAGCCGACAGGGCGACTGGGTAAACTTAACACGAAAATCAAGATATTGAATCACTTTTCAGACATGGCTATCCAAGAAAACTAACTATCGACTCGCATACTAAACTAATGTAGAAATATACTAGAAGTGGCTACCCGACGTCGCCTGGGTAGACAGAGGATTTTTTAAGTTAGTCTCACAGATCTGTTATGACTTATCACGAGTTGGATCCTCGCTGGGTGCACTATAAGAATCCCCACGTAAATAAATATATAACAATATAGTAAGAAATTTCCATTCAAGGATCTACATTTTTTTCAGAATAAGATATAATGGTTGCAATTAATTCAATCAATAAATATTATATTTCAAAGCGAAAAAAAAAAACATACAAAAAAAATAAACAAAATACCATGCAAATGACTTCTGTTACTTTTCAAATCTGAATTTTTAAATATCTTCCCAGATATAGATAAAATTTCCTTATTTTTGCTCAAAAACCAAGCCCTGGTGATATTTAATGTGTATATATATTTAATTTGTCGTTAATTGTTTTATTTTCGAAGTTTCCTCCAGACATATATATATACACACAACTGCCCTTTATATATGTACTAGTAGCAGCTACCTGGCGTCGTCTGGGTAGAGGGGGATTTTTTAAAGTTAGTCCCGCATATCCATTATTACTGAATCATGAGTTGAATCCTCGTGGGATGCCCCATTTAAATCCCTATGTAAAAATTGACCTTGCATTGATCCAGCTACTCTAAAAAGAAATGTTAATGTCTACTATCTAAAATATTAAATGAAAAAAATTCATGCTGTTATCATTTAAATTTTATTTTTTAATTATATTCACGAATATAAATCAAATCTCTATTACTTTTGCTCAAAAACCAAGCCCTGGTGATATTTAATGTGTATATATATTTATTTTGTCGTCAATTGTTTTCTTTTCGAAGTTTACTCCGAACATACAGATTCACACAACTGCCCTTTATATAAATATATATAGATGTAGATAGTATTGAAGCGCGTGGTGTAATGGGAAATGTAATAGAAATGGAACTCGTCACCCCGAGTTCAAATCCTGGATGCGGTAATTGCTTTTCACTTAGCGCTAATACCCTTGGGAAATGTATGAATTCTACTCTTCCTCCAGCTATGGATAAATAGCAGGGCAGACTGGGCTCTTTAACCTTGCTTAGGCAACCGGGCTAGGAGAAGGAAAACTGTGAATGCAAACCTGTTGAACTCCGCTTAAGAAATTGACCTTGTGTCACATCCTGCTCGTGCGGAGGGGTTGGTATATATATATATATATATATATATATATATATATATATATATATATATATATATATAGAGACAGAAATATACTACAGGAAGACATTGCTTATATTTAGGTCAAACGTTCGATTTCGCCCCGCTAACTCATGAGGTTGCACGAGGGCTTGAATTCAAAGAGTTCTTGTCCGAGTGCTCTATCACGTAAAGAGAACCTAGACTCCCGTACCATTTAACCTAACTTGGAGAATATGTTAGTTTTACCTTTCCCAATAGTATTAGCATCTAATGAAACTCAGACAGCAATGTTCGGAAGTTGAACTCGCTACTTCCATTTCCTTCAACAACAACCATTACCCCACGGGTTCTCTCTCTCTCTCTCTCTCTCTCTCTCTCTCTTCTCTCTCTCTCTCTCTCTCTCTCTCTCTCTATATATATATATATATATATATATATATATATATATATACATATATATATATATTACTTTAAGGGTAATCATTATGATCACCTATATAGGTGGATAAAAATTTATAATTACGGCCTCAATTTTTTTCGTCCTACCTTGTGCAAACAAATCAGACCAAGGCACTCGCTTATTTTATTGGGTGAGTGTCTGGGGCCTGGTGTCACTTAATGGGGACTTAAAAGAAGAAAGTAAATTTTTTTTTCTTTCCCTAAAACCCCCCCTCATATATATACCCATATGTATTTACAATTTGACTTTTAGTCGTCTCCGGCTGTATAAACCTTGATGAGCAGCCGGACGAAAGGGCCCTTGTTTTTATCAAATAAAACAAAATTTTTTTTCTCTCTTTTCCTTCGTATCCACCTATATAGGTGATCATAATGATTACCCTTGAAGTATTATTTAAATTTGCCTGTACCAGAATATATATTATATATATATATATATATAATTTAATATAACAAGCGTGTTGGTAGATCCTTGCGGAGAGAAAAAACCAGCAGAGAGTTTGATTGTAAAAATATACTACCAAACATCAACCGGGAAGAAAAAAAATTTTTTGAAAAAAAGAAAAGACCAAGATATTCGTACCAAAAAAAATAATCTATTGGTATAGTATTTGGCCAAAGAAAAAAACAATTTATATGTATATATATGTATATAAGATATATATATATAATATATATATATATATATATATATATATATATTCATATAACCGCTAGGAGAAGCTAATCTGTAAAAAGTGCTCGATACCTAAGTAGAGCCAAGTAATAAAGATAATCTACTGAGTCAGACGAACCTACTATTAGTTTCGCATAAAGCTCTTCAGGGCTAAATCTGACATAGAGTCATATTTCAGGGCTAAAATCTGACATAGAGTATATATATATATATATATATATATATATATATATATATATATATATATATGAGGATAGGAGTGTTGGAGTAAATCCGACAGAATGTGGTGAAGAATAAAGGAAAATGTAGACAAAAAGAGCAAACTCAAACATGTAGATGTAGGAGATATATTTCGTCCTGCTTTGAGCATTCAATAAAGGACAATAAATGACTGATGAAGTCCTGCTTAATGTCGAAACATATCTCCTACATCTAGTTGTTTGAATTACTGTTTTTGTCTACTTTTCCCTCTATTCTTTACCATATATATATATATATATATATTATATATATATATATATATATAGTTCAATGAGAAATCAAAACAAATAAAAGTTTTTGCTTTTATTTATTTAATTACGGGAACGGTATTACAACCAGCGGTTTCTTGCTTAGAGCATTCATCGGGTAATACGAAAAGTTCCTTTAAAAATGACAGAAATTGTGTAAAATTTTACACAATTTCTGTCATTTTTAAAGGAACTTTTCGTATTACCCGATGAATGCTCTAAGCAAGAAACCGCTGGTTGTAATACCGTTCCCGTAATTAAATAAATAAAAGCAAAAACTTTTATTTGTTTTGATTTCTCATTGAACTATCAACGCTCTATCACAGATATTGAGCACTCTTCTAATAACACTGTACGTTGGATTACTATTACTTTTTCTAGTATACTAGTGCCAACCATACACATTAATAATATATATATATATATATATATATATATATATATACGGTTTGTTTGGAATGGCTTTTTGCCGATAATTTTTGGGAGAATAAGTGCTTAATTGGAGTCGTACCTAATTTTGAAAATTAATTAATTAATAATGAATTAGGCGGGAATACCTATTAAATGTATGGCTAAACAAATCGAGAAAAATCAATCAATCAATTTTCTCGATTTGTTTAGCCATACATGATTTTTCTCGATTTGTTTAGCCATACATTTAATAGGTATTCCCGCCTAATTCATTATTAATTAATTAATTTTCAAAATTAGGTACGACTCCAATTAAGCACTTATTCTCCCAAATATATATATATATATATATATATGTGTGTGTGGGGGTGGGTGGATTGTTGTTGTTTATCGTATTGCACTTTTGGTATGTTCCCCCCTTTCTGTCCAATATGAGAGAATCTTTAACTCTCTCGGATTTTAAAATTTAAAACCGGAAAGCTCTTTCTCTTCCCAACAAAAATAATCCTGCATTTCAATAATGAGATTTTTATTTTCTGTTCCAGAATTGTTTGAAAAATACACGATAATGGATTCTTGATTTCCTCCACACTATACCACGCATCCTTTAACTCTCTCTCTCTCTCTCTCTCTCTCTCTCTCTCTCTCTCTTCTCTCTCTCTCTCTCTCTCTCTCTCTCTCTCTCCCTTTTATCATATATGAGTAAAACGAACTGATACACGTATATATATATATATATATATATATATATATATGATTTACACATACATATATGTAAATATTAGTACGCGAATGAATGTGTTTATAAATGTAAATAACGGATATAGCGTACACAGACAGGCAGGAAAAGGTAGACGTAGATAGATAGATAGATAGATAGATAGATAGATAGATAGATACACTGATAGATAACAGAAAGAAGAAAGAAGGAAAGAAAGAAGAAAGAAAGAAAAAAAGAAACAGACTGAGATTGATAGATAGAAAGAAACAGAGATAGATCGATGGAAACAAACCGATATTGATAGATAAATTGATAGATATATAGAAAACATCCTGATGTAGATTGATATATAGGTAAATAGATATAGATATATACTATCATATATCATATATTGATAGATAGATTGATAGAGAGATTTGTACTATCATAGATAGATAGATAGATAGATAGATATGTACTGTCATAGATTGATTGATAGATTGATATGAACTATCATAGATAGATAGATTGATATATATATAGATATGTATTATCGTAGATAATTAGATAGATATATAGATAGATAGATAGATATGTACTATCATAAATAGATTGATAGGTAAAAAGAAACAAACAAACAAACTGAGATAGATAGATAGATAGATAGATAGATAGATGTAAAAGAAAGACAGAAAATGAGATAAAGATAGATAGACAGAAAGATAGAAATAAAAGAAAGAAGGACAGAAAATAGAATAGAATAGATAGATAGATAGATAGATAAATAGATAGATAGATAGATGGATAGATAGAGATACATACATACATACATACATAATTATTCTCTTTACTTCTCAACTGTTAACTTGGGTGTTGTTCCTAATAAACGCATGTGTGTTGTTTTTCTTTCTTTCTTTTTCTTTTCTTTTTAAATAAATTCTTTTGTGAATCAGGCCAAAACATGCATTATTCAATTGACTGAAATGCAAGGAAAATGTATTTGTTTAAATCGAAATGGGAAAAAGACAGAAAAAAAAACAAAAAACAAAAAAAACAGAATCTCATTTAAAAAGAAAAGAAAAAAAATGTGGGCGAGATAGTGAAGTTTCGTGTATGGCAAACATTGATCCGATTATCACGGGATTTGATGTAAGACGAATAAAAAGTAGTCGGTAATTTCAAACCCAAGACGAGCTAATATCAAAGATAATAATCCCGGGCCTTTTCTACAAATGTACACTTTTTATCCACTTTTTGGTGTAAGACAAATAATGCTACGTAAGATCTCTTTTCAAATTGTCTGACAACAGACAGAAAAGTAACTCTAATTATGCTTCATCTTTTAACTGTATGAAGAAACACTAAAAACAAAAAATCCGGAAACTGCTGAGAGACATAGAGTCCTGCGAGTTCATCTGTCCTGGTAGTATATTTATAAGAATTACGTCTATACGATGTTTATATCGCAAGAATCAATGTTCTAGTTCCGTCGAAAACAGATCGTATAATCCCACCCACAATCTTTTTTTTTCTTTTGTGTTTAGCTGTTATTTTTATGGAAGAAAACAATATGTATTCCAAGTAAACAAATACCTCTGCAAATATTAAATTAGCGTTGGTATTATTAGGAGAACTAGCATAATACCACTCAGTTATTACTGGATTATTAATGCTTCGATCGATGTCTCTGCTTGGCATCAATTGGCTTGGCGATTTAAGAATATATATTATATATATAATATATATATATATATATATATATATATATATATTTTTGGATGTTTGTTTATTTTAGAAACGTTGCTGAATAAAGTATATATTAAATTTTTACTTGAAATCACTTACAATAAGCTGCATGTATCGCATAAAATTCGATACTTTTTTCTTATAGAAAAAGTGTGTGTAGTATCATTTGACAAGCTTAATTTCGCTAAGGATTGTTAGCTGTGTACTGTGGTCGAGGCGATATAGTGGTTCACTATGCCTCGTGAGTCCCGGTTTCGATTTCTGTCGGAGGGAAATCGTTAGTATATGTCGCTGATGAGACTTAATAAAGTCGAAACTGTCTGTACGGCATTCTACACACCGAGCGATCCTTTGCCGGGATTACACTTGTCAATTTCATTTTCTATAAGAAAAAAGTATCGAATTTTATGCGATACATGCGTTGTAAGTGCTTTCAAGTAAAAATTTAAATATTATATATATATATATATATATATATTATATGCTTGAAGGCAATTACAATGCACATATCCATAAATATATACTTATTCAACAATGCTTGTAAAATAAACAAACATCCAAAAATCTTATTTCCTTCGCCGTAAAGGCATAAAGCCCGGTTTGTTATTGTTCACTCAGCGGCCCCCTGCCTCATATGGTAGAGACGTCTCAGTATCATTGACAGGTTAGTTTCGCAGGAATTTCTCCGTGCTATATCGTGGCCGAAGCAGTGAGTTTCTGACTTCTGCTGAAGTCCTGGTTTCGATTTCTGTCGGAGGGAAATCGTTAGTATACATCGCTGATGAGACTTAATAAAGTTGAACTGTTGTACGATGTTCTACACACCGAGTAATTCTTTGCTAATTAACTCGTCATTATTATCTTCTATAATTATCGAATTTCATGCGATATGCGCATTGTAATTGCCTTCAAGCAAAAATATGAATATTAATATATACTTAGTCAACAATGCTTCTAAAATAAACAAACATCCAAATTATATATATATATATATATAATATATATATTATATATATATATATATGGTTATCACTAGCTCACGCGGTACGTCAGTGGTGAACCAAGATTTTTGCGGTATTATTATGGAGTGATTAATATCAATGGTAGATCTGGAATATTATATATATATATTATTATATATATATATATATATATATGGAGTAAATATGGAACAACGAATTACACAAACACAAAGTTTTATAAAGATTTTCATCTCCTGTCATCTATAAAACATCCATCAATTTCTTCACCCCAAGATACATACTGATGAAGGTTTGAATAAACCGAAATGTTTAAACATCGATAAATAAATTCATCCTATTTTCGGAACAGTTGTTTTTTCAACTTTCTTTAATATTATATATATATATATATAATATATATAAATATCATGAGAAGTAACATGTCATATATATACATATTAATATATATAGGGAGAGAGAGATGTAGATGTTTATTGGAGCAATACACTTAAAATTTCTTTTACATATATTCATATTCGAATTTGCCACATAATAAATATATAATATATATATATATAATATTTATATATATATATATAAAACGTGTGTTTGTGTTTGTGTTTGTGTGTGTGTGTTTGTGTGTGTACACGTGTATGTGAGAGTGAGTTTTCTTTATACTTTATTTAGCAACTGTTTCTGGGTTTTTTTTTGGCATTGTTTTTTTTTTGTTTTGTTTTTTTTTTCGTTTCCGTTAAAAATGATTTTAAGGAAACGTTTATCCCCTGTCGTTTATACCGTTTTTTCTCCTTTCAACTATGAAGAGAGAGAAAAAAAAATTTTAAAACTAAACCAAAACCATTTTACTATTTTCGGCTAATTACGATATCGCTGAGACATAACTCAGATCACGCAGAGTGCACCGGGTAAACAAGCCAAAGTCTGTGTTCTAGACTATATAAGATTCAGCATATAACAATCATTGTATCCCGTGATCATGCCACACTGATCGAGTCAATTTGACCTCTCTCTCTCTTTTTTTTCTCGCTTTACATATGGTATACTTAAAAAAATATTAAATGGTTGTTGATTCTACTTATCTTATCATGCAGAAATCAGAGCTTCCACTCACGCACCTGAGCTCCTTCACTCTGGGATTTTAACTGAAGAATAGTTATTAAAATTGATAGAATGCTGTATTCTGTTTTTAAAAGTTTTAACATCCTATTTACTTATAGACGTAGAATAATAATAGCACGAATAATATAGAGTTAACCAAATAATAATAATAATAATAATAATAAATAATAATAATAATAATGAGATTCGCTTCCGGTTTTTGTCTGTAACAAAAATTACGTCACTGCTTACGTCACATTACCCAAAATCGTCATAACATAGAATAAATATACTCAAAATTTGAACATGCAACATTAGACAGTCCTCATTGTTTTTTTTAAACAAGTTTAATAAACACATGACTGGTATTATATATCTATATATAGTTTGTTTTATTTCAATACATATTTAAAGTTTACATTTCAAATTGTTTTTATTTTTAATCCTTTAATGAATTTGATGATTTTACTTACTTAGGGTACAAACTCGCTGAAATTGAATTTTGTACTCCCACCCCTCAAGCAATATGTTTCAAAAATATATTTTTACATCGTCCGGAGAGTGTTTTTTATTTTTGTACTACTACTACTACTACTACTACTACTAATAATAATAATAATAAGAAGAAGAAGAAGAAGAAGAAGAAGAAAGAAGAAGAAGAGAAGAAGAAGCCAGAAGACCACAGCTAGTGTTGATTAACAAGAAAAAGAGAACTTGTCAACTGGTAATTTTGCAACCTCAGCAGATCACAGATGAAAGGCAACGAACATATCTGGACCTTGCTAGAGAGTTGAAAAAGAGATAGAAACATGTGAGGAAAGTAATACCAATTTTAATTGGAACGGTCCCCAAATGTTTACAAAACAGACTGAAGGAATTGGAAATCAGGGAAGAATTAAGACTATCCAGAGAACAGCATTGTTAAGATCAGCTAGAATACTTAGAAGAGTCCCGGAGACGTGTGAAAACTATGTTGTTCATTCAGACTCCAGTATGGGCGTGTGTGTGAGAGTACAGACTATATGTGTGTGTGTTTGTATATTTGTATATTTATATATATATATATATATATATATATATATTATGGGCTCTCTCGTCGATTTTCGACGCATGAGGGTTCATACATACAATGAACACCCACACAGTGATCTGTTTATAGTGGTGAAGGCTTGTGTTGGACCATCCACACTTTTTGGCACAGTCGATAGGAAAGAATTGGTGCATCAAGGATTGCCACAAACCCAATCAACGACCGACCTCAGGAATTTTGAATTCAGAGTTATCCCTCTCCTAGACTGGTTACCTACCCAAGGCGGAAGAGCCCAGTCTGCCTTACAATTTAACCCATAGCTGGAAGGAGGATATATGGATTTCTATCTTTCCCAAGGGTATTAGCACTATGTTAAATGCCAACAGCTTCGTCTAGGAATTGAACTCGAATCGACGAGTCCATTTTCCACGATTCTAACAACTAGCCCACGCACCTCCATATATATATATGCGTATGTTTGTGTGTGTGTGTGTGTGTGTGTGTTTGTGGTGTATGTGTGTAAGTAAGTAAGTCTATAGCAAGCACTTTATTTTAAGATAGAAATAGTATTTTACAATGGGCTCCGTAGATCACTAGAACTCGAACCTCACCATCAGATCCAATTTAGGACACTCGTTTTTTTTGGCGAGGTGGGGGTTTACCCTCTGCACACTGTATAACGTGCGCAAACAAATGATTTTTATTATCAAATAGAATTAGTTTACTTAAAATTATATAATTGTTAATAAATTATTCCATCAAAATGTTGTCGAGCAATGAGCACATGTTTCCGGACAATTTATCAACGTGGGGTACATATATGTACAAGTAATATTCCCGACAAAGAAGTTATGGGATATAACAAACATAGACTTTAATACTTGAGCACATAGAAATACATTTAACGGGAATAACATATACAAATAGAAGGTATACAAAGTAGATACATAATGAACACGTATAAGAGACAAGGAACGATA
Source organism: Doryteuthis pealeii (assembly GCA_023376005.1). Taxonomy (NCBI): domain Eukaryota; kingdom Metazoa; phylum Mollusca; class Cephalopoda; order Myopsida; family Loliginidae; genus Doryteuthis; species Doryteuthis pealeii. Next base: position 94,117,515 of record CM042156.1, on the reverse strand, counting down.
TAGATATATAAAGAAAGTAGGACCTCATCCTGTAGAAGAGATGGAGAGTCTATGAAGAAATGTCACTTACTTTTGACAGGCTGGGGGGGGTGCGAAGCCCTCCACATAAAAAGTATAGACACAAAATGTCTAACCCATGTGTCCTGTTTGCTGTCCAGGAGAAAAGAGAGTTCAAACTTGACGCTTCCCTGATTAAATAGTCAGGACTCCTAGCGGTACAAAACCTCAAACAAGTGAAGATAACTCTTCTAGACCAAACATGGGCAGACAATCGCTACAACCGTAACAGTCCGATAAATCCAAATCATACAAATTAATATTTTCCTTAGTCTTACTTCTAATTTTCGTTTTTGGTTCTGTCATTTGAAAATGTATCATCTATAAAAGATTTTAGGTATTTACGAAATCTTTTCACATCTTATAACGTTTTCCCAGTACAGATAATTTCTATTTTGCTTAAAATCGGCCAAAATACCCATTTAATAGTGATATTCCATGGCCAAGTAAACGTTTTCAGGTAAGAATATAACTTATCATAAAAGAAAAAAGTATACCAATAACTTTAAGAATATATTTTTAGTTCAGAAAAAAGCTTTCAGAAAAATCTCACCAAAAAATAAATGAAAGCAAATGTGTGTCATAAATCTTTGAATGAAAACAGACACTGAAGATACAAAGGAATGAAAAATACATTTATTTTCTCCATCCATAGATATAAATCTTCTCTTCTTGGAAACTCTACGTTGCTTTTGAAAAGATTAATCTCTTTTGATGCTCGAGCAGATATCAGTCATCATGTTAACATCCCATCTGCGTTTGTATCTTTCTTCCATTACCTTGAGATCTGGATGAAACGTTTCTCGTTGTTCATCATTATAATCCCCTATATTATTAGGAAACTGATCGAGGTGACTAAACAGAAAGTGAATTGTGATGCTCATGCTGTGGTCAGTAGTTTAAAGGAAGCCTTTCCGCCATACGTCTATGGTTCTCTGCCCTCACCAAGATCTCCAAATTATTTTCATGCCTCTTTTTCTTCCTTTTTCATTGACGATTTGAAAGTTCGGACCATATGACCTTTATGAACCTTTTTGATCTCGATTCAGAAGGACTTGTTTTTCATTTACACCGTCAATATCCGGTTGTTTTTAACAGACACTTTTTAGATTTAAAAAAAATTATAAAACTAACCCCAACCCTAACCCTTAACCCTTACCCTAATCCCTAACCCTTACCCCTAGCAAACAACCAGATATTGACAGTGTAAATGAAAAAATGTCCTTCAGAATCGAGATAAAAAAAGATGCCTAAAGGTCATATGGTCCGAAAGTTCGATCATTTAACATTTTTCTGATTTGAGGTTTGTAAAAACATTTAGTTTCTCTTCACTGAGGCCTGGAAATGATGAGTTGGCTATTCTTATATGTGGTTCACTGGAGGTTGAGTGACAGAAAGTCTCCACATGTCTCCAGGACTCTTCTGAGTATTCTAGTCCATCCCAACAGTGCTGTAGCTTGGATGGTCTTGATTCTTCCTCTGATTTCTAATTCACCCAAATTCTTTTCCAGATCTTTGGTGACCATTCCAAGGGTAACAATTACAATTGGTACGTTAATCTAATTTAATTGAACATAATGAAAAAATGAAAAGAAGGTGGCGCTCCACCTCAGACGCTAAATTAATCTCCTTGGTCTAGCGCTAGTGAAAAGGGGATAAACTCCCTCGCTGCATGGCTGATAGCGACATTAGGCCGCCCCGAGGACTATACTTTACTTGTTATTGAACTATTTAGCAATAGCTCTTAAGTAAACATATAAAACATTGTAATAATTAAATTATCGTACTCTGGTATATCCACAGGTTCTGCCAGTTATTATTATTATTATTATTATTATTATTATTATTATTATTATTATTATTATTATTGTTGTTGTTGTTGTTCTTCTTCTTCTTCTTCTTCTTCTTCTTCTTCTTCTTCTTCTTCTTTTTCACACCCGCCTAAGCTGGTGGTTCACTGGAGGCTGAGTGACAGTAAGTCTCCAATGGTCTCCAGGACTCCCCTAAGCATTCTAGCTAATCTTAACAATGCTGTTGTTTGGATGGTCCTGATTTCCAATTCTTCCATTCCTTTCCTCGCATTTAACAGAAAAATTCAAAGAATTTACTTGAGATTTGAATTTCGTGCGATAGTCTTATCTTCAGTCCAAGATTGAGTATCACACTCTGCAATTTTTTTCTCGTGTTATTTATATTACATCGGGTGCAAACACTTATCTTTGCATCGGCTTCTGTCTCTCTATGTCTTTCTTTCTTACTCTATTTTCTCTCACCCCACTACTCTTTCTCTCCCTCTCTGTCTCTCTCAATCTCTCTCTCTTTATATATATATATATATATATATTATATATATATATATATCAATAAAGGAAGAACTCAATACAGTAATCCCATAATAAATTTATTTCGACCAAATTTGGGGCCATATAAATCTAAGTTGATTTAAAACGGCTCCCAAATATTTGCCTCATCAGATGGGTCTCAATTCACTTAAATTCATAAGTGAATTGAGACCCATCTGATGAGGCAAAAATTTGGGGAGCCGGTTTAAATCAACTTAGATTTATATGGGCCCCAATTTTTGTCGAAATAAATTTATTATGGGATTACTGTATTGAGTTCTTCCTTTATTGATAATATTGCTCTGTATATAATCTAAAAGGTTATTTTACATTGAGCTCTCTTTAGTGATTTAATGATTCACTGTATTTATACATACTGGATCATCAATATTAGTACAGTGGATCTTGAAATCAATATAGAATCACCCCTTACTACCAAGTTTTGGATAATCTCATTATATATTATATATATATATATAATATATATATATTATATATTTATATATATATATAATCAGAGTACTTTACTTGTACTGAATATATGTACGAGTCTGCATGTATTTTCACATACGCTTTCTCAACATAGATACACATATACATGAATATCACACACCGACATAGAGTAATGTATACATGCCTACACACGCAGACACACAGACACACACACATACGTATATATATATATATATATATATTCACGAGAAGGATAGGTATTCCTAGGGATGGGACTGAGTTTAGTAATATATATATATAATATATATATATATATATATATATATATATATATTTGTACGTGTGTATGTGTGTGTAATAGATATATTTGCTTCATTGGAAGATTTCCTTTTAATATGCAATTCTATTTGGCATCTGTCGAAGCGCTATTCCTAAAGAAGAAAATCACTCCTTCGATCTTCAGCTTGGGTAGAATTCTTCTATAACTTCAAAAGATTATATATATATATATATATATATATATATATTATATAGATAGTAGAGATGAGGAATATGTATATATATATATATGTGTGTGTGTGTGTGTGTGTATTTAGGCAGAATTTTTTCTTGTAGGCATATATTGTTAAATAATGCAGCCACCTTCTGTTTGCAAGTGTTGTCCTTTGTTTTTTCGTATTGCGGATTATTTTTGTAATATCTGGCGAAAATTGGCTGATGTATTTACCATATGTTATAGTCAAGTACTTTCTGCCTATCGTGGGCCATCTTCAAGGTATTTTTGAAACCGTACAACAATGGGCTATTCCATTTTCCATTTATATAGGTTGTGTTTATTATTGTTGTTGTTATTATTATTAGTGTTATTATTATTATTGTCATATTACAAAAATAATCCGGCAATACGAAAAAACAAAGGACAAAACTTGCAGACAGTAGATGGCCGCATTATTTAAATATATATATATAGAGAGAGAGAGTCATCCACAGACACGTGTTTCGACTTATCAAGTCTCCTCAGTGTGGCTAGACATTTTGTAAGCTACCTACAGCCGGAATTGAAATCCGATCGGTTGGATGTCAGTCCGACACCGTAACCATTAGGCTGTCTTCACTTACAGAATGGAAGGGGATTTAACTGTTTTAATACACACATCGCTTTGCGTGTAAAGGCCGTCACAAAGTGCTCCATTCCTTAGAAGAGCGTTGCGTTTACGCTTGAGTTGGCGGCCGTCAGCAAGATCCCCCCCAGAGTGCTCAACCCTAGGGGATGGGGAGCATATATAGTTTCTATAGTGGACATAGAGACACCCACCCACACTCACATACACACCCAATATATATATATATATATATATATATATATATATATTGTGTGTATGTGTGCGTGGGTATATATATATATATATATATTATATATATATATATACCCACGCACACATACACACAATATATATATATATATATATATATATTGGGTGTGTATGTGGGTGTGGGTGGGTGTCTCTATGTCCACTAGGATTAGTCCATTAGAGACTGGGGAATGTAAATGTCTGTAGGTGTTTATGATATTATTTCCTAAAACATTAAACCATTATCTTTTCAATGTGCTTTTCTATGTGCGTTTAACTCTGTGTGTATGTTTTTGTTTGTGTGTATGTTTGTACGCGCGTGTGGGTGTGTTTGCCGGCGCAGTCACGTGAGACTTTTTCCATATTGACGCTATAGTAATGACTGAATGTAAACCCGTAAGTTGAGTTTTCTATATGTATCTCTTTTTCGCACAAATCTGCACGTACTCACACACACACATACACATACACACACAAATACACACACACACACACACACACACAGATCATCATCATTATGTAGTGCCGACTGTTGACTCTCTTGTCCTCCATTTCTATAGGGTCACTTCTCCTGGCAAGTACTCAAACGCAACATTTGTCGCAGATTTTTGTGAAGGGTCGAAAGGTTAGTAGGACTGAGTGGCCGAAGACCTTGGCAACTCGAAGAATGAGTCAATTCTCCATTAAGAATATCAAAGATTTTTTTATTATTTCAATATGATTATGCAACCATATAAAAGATGGTTTGGTTTGGTTTGTTTTGTTTTACGGCACATATCAACTCAGTGGGTCATTTAATGCCGATAAAGTTTGAATAAATCAATTCTTAATGGATAATACAATTTTTTTTATAAAATACATTTTCTATTTAAACCATATATGGGACCCCTAACAAAGTACTACCACTCCGGACAGCAAAGTGGACCAGGGAGCAATGGTGATATGAAGGGGTGCTCACATTCCCCAAATCTCTAACACTGGAACTCACCATTAGATAGAGTTTAACGTCATTCCAAGGACATGAAGACCCGCAGCACCGCCTTCTAGCACCCACATGATAAAAAGGGGTTGGAGCTTGCCATAAGGGCAATAGGGTTGGGAAAATCAATATAGGTGCTAGGGCTTGACGTGACCAGCCGATTGATCGGAGGGGGCCTCTCCGACCGCCCGTCTAGCCCAAGATAGGGCCAAAGTGGAGTATTGCACCATATAAAAGAGTAAAAGAAAAACATTCTGCACACTGGATAAACAAAGAGAAACGACTCGATGAGTAATTTTTAGGTTATACTAAGTAGAATGGCGTCTTCTTTTGTTCATGGGTCCTTGGACTCGTCGATCCGAATTCAAATCCTGGATGAAGCCAAAGTTCACATAGCGCTAATACCCTTTGGAAAAGTATGAATCCAACTATTCTCCCTCCAGCTATGGATAAATAGTAGGGCAGACTGGGTTCTTTAACCTTGGTTAGGCAACCAGTCTAGGCGAAGAAAAGCTCTGAATTCAACACCTCTTAAATCCCCGCTTAGGGTGGTCACTACTAGAATATGTTCACACCTACATAGTGATCTATTTCAATTCATTTATTTATTTAAATTCTGGTACTGTCCGGAGAATTTTACTGGAATGGAAGTTCATTACTTCGTCGGAGTTTTCTCAGAGAGTGTCTATTACACCTCGCTAATAATTTGCCTGGTTAAAAATTCAAGTAAATTAGGTAAATGACCGTAACTTCTTTTCCCATTTGTAGAACCTTAAAATCTTTACCGTGTATATGTGTATACATACTGTCATCATTCTCCGATAATTTCGTTAAAATTCAACGAGTAGTATTTGAAGACGGTGGGAAACTGTCACTTAGTTTAATTTTTATGATTGTATTCGTGAAGCAAGTGTCGTTGGATTTTCTCAATCAAATCAAAATATATCAGATGGATATATGTATGTGCATTATGCAAGCGGCAAGTTTTTCCTTTAACGACAGGATTTCTTCTTGTGGAAGTTTCAAAATGTTGTCTTCTCCCTTTATCTCTGGTTAATCCTGTCTCGTGCCCTATCTTCTTCTTCTTCTTCTTCTTCTTCTTCTTCTTCTTCTTCTTCTTCTTCTATTGAGTTTTCACATCAGCATTAGCTGATGGTCTTTCACTGGAGTCTGAGTGACAGCAAGTCTCCATCAGGTCTCCAGGACTCTTCTGAGTATTCTGGCAGATTGCAGCAGTGCAGTGTTCTAAATGGTTTCAATTCTGATTTCCTAATTTCCAAACCCTTTTCAATCCTTTTGGACGTTCCAAGTACACCAACAACAATTGGTATAACTTTCACTTTCATATTCCATAACTTTTTCAGTTCTCTGGCAAGGTCCAGATATTTGTCCATTTTTTCATTTCCTTTAGCTTCACCTGTGATCAGCTGGCACTGCAAAATCTACCAGTTGACAAGTTCTTTCTTTTTTGTTTATGAACACTAGGTCTGGTCTTCTATTATTATTATTATTATTATTATTATTAGAAGAAGAAGAAGAAGAAGAAAAAAGAAGTAGTAGTAGTAGTAGTAGTAGTAGTAGTAGTAGTATATTTCCCAGGGATTCCACCTGACTGAGTTAACATAAAATCTTATTTAACGTGGGAAGCCTTCCACCAACCGAAGAGTGATAGTGGAAAAAAAATAGTTCTCATCAGCATACCTCTTGGGGTATCATAAGTATTATCCTTTCAAATCGTTTGTGACCCGATGTCTCATGTTCAGGCCTGAATGCTTCTTCAATTTTCTGAAAAATTATAACAAATCATCACCAAGTTAAGCAACCATCACAGTGCTCAATACGTAGATGGGGTAAGGAAGAGCACTTTCTGTAAGTACGTATTTACCCAACCCAACGCAACCATTCCACCAGGGACACAGTCATTTCGTTTCGCATTCTCATTGGCCAGCCAATCGGGACTCAGCTATTATTAGTGGAAGAAGCAAAACACCCTTGAGCACATATTGATCGACTCGGCCTCTAATCGTTTCGCCTGCGTGAAGGGTTATGAAAGTGGCCTGATTTTCATAGTTGCAAGTTGCATCTGCAATTCTATTGCAGATTTGATAAACTCATCAACTTAGAAGCGTCAGTGACATTTGCTTGGATTTATAAACTTACCCAAAAGAATAACCTAATCTAAAATTTTGGTTTTGATATGTTTTCATTTTGAAAAACAAACATTTTTTCTGATCTACAAAAAAGTTTTTTTTCTTGTGAATACATTTTTGTTGCCAGTGGAGATTCTTGTTGTTTCAGGTTACACCCTAATTGGAGTCGTATTACGTAATGTTATTGCTAAGGAAATGAACATGTGACCCTAATTCAAATCCTGAACGAGTCCGTTTGCATTTTAAATAGCCCCAATCCCCTATAGAAAGATAAAACTTGAATCTATTCTCCCTCCAGATATGGGTAAATACCAGGGTGGACTGGACTCTTTACCTTGGCGAGAAAATCATTCTAGGAGAAGGAAAACTCTGAATTGAAAGCCTATTAAACTCTCCTAAAGAAATATATCATGTATCATATCCTATACGTGAGGAGAGTTTGTTAAATACATAAGTAAAAAGTAAAGTCGTCGGGGTGGCCTAAAGTCGGTATCAGTCAGTCAGCGAGGGAGTCTATCCCCTTTTCAATAGCGCTAGACCAAGGAGATTGTTTTAGCATCTGAGGTGGAGCGTCACACCTACCATCAGCTCCTTACTTTACCGCACAGATCCCTGTGCTACTCATACGCTGAGTTGGCGAGACCGGTATCGAACTAGGAACACATATTCCACCCTAATTATTTTCTTTGGCTGTTGCATTATATATATATATATATATATATATATATATATATATATATATTAACAAAGCAACTGTCATTTAAAGGCAATTGCCTATTTCTCCTACACTTACATATGCTATTTGTTGTCATTTTTGCTTCCAGGATTTTCATATTTGTGACTGAAATTATGTTTTTTACAATTTTTATTACAAGAGTAATACAACTCCTGTTGAATAACTTGCTTAACCAGTCAGATTTTTCAAACTGTTTCTCAATCAATCTAAACTAGACTTCCGCTATGTGAATGGCCTCAAAATTTGTTAAGTAGGATTGGATGTCAACCATATGACATGTGAAAGTTTCATATTGGTGATATCACCGGTACTTAATTGAAAATGCGTGTTTAAATAGGATTTTTTTAAATCACACATACGGATATATATATATAATATATATATATATATATATATATATATAATATATGATGAAAGTGAATCGACAAAGGAAACATTGTTCACACACAACCTTTAAGGTTTATTTCCGCTTTCGTTTATCGCAAAAGATTTATACACACACACACAGAACGACACACCTAAAAAATGCACAATGTTTTCTTTCGATAAACACACTTACACCGTCCCATAGTCACGGCATAAAATAGAATATTTGACGTCATATTTCAAACCGTCTTCCCTTTTTTCAAACCTCAAATTTTTTTAAACAGGCTGAATAACAAGGAGTATCACTCGCTTTTCTCGTTATTCTGTGATAAAAAAATTGTTATCACCTTCCATATGCCCTGAAGATGATCTAATAAATAGATCGAAACACTGCAGCGTCGGCCACTAAATTCCCCACTTAACCCATTTAAACCTGTGTTTTTTCATTTTTCTTAATATATATATATATATATATATATATATATATATATATATATATATATATATTTGAAGTGTTGGTTCCACGTATGTTTCTTATATAAATCAAATGGGGGGATACAAAGTAAAGTCGGTGGAGAGGCCTATTTTCTGTAGAATCCAGACAGCAAGGGAGTCTACCCCCTTTTTACTATCGCTAGACCAGGGAGATTGCTTTAGCGTCTGAGGTGGAGCGCCACACCCTCCATCTGCACCCGAGTTTAACGCACAGAACGAATCTATCCTACTTCTTCCTTGAGTGGGCAAAAATCAGGGTCGAACCTGTAGCCCGTTGTTTCCTAGGCGGATGCTCTATAGACTCAGATAAACCAACCCTTGAGGGAGAATAGTTACATGCATACCTTTCCCAAGTGTATTAGTTCTATGGGAAATGCAATCAGCCTCTCCAGTATTTGCACTCGTGTCGCTTTGTTCATTTTTCACGACGATAATCATTACATATGGACGCACGCGCATGTGCTTGTGGAGAGAGAAAGAGAAAAAGAGGAAGAGAGAAGGGATATAGAGGGTAATGATAAAACTAAAATCAACAGAAATGATTAAAAATTAGGAATTAAATGTATTTATGTGCTAATTCCACATGGGAATAAATAAACTTCGTCTTGAAAGAAATCAATTAACTCATTGATTTCCTTTTCCGCCATTAATTATATCCTTTACGCTTTTTTTTTTCTCTTTAAATCTCCTAGTTTTACTTTTCTTCTTCATTTCATTACTCATTACTCAAGTTTCTTCTTCTTCTTCTTCTTCTTCTTCTTCTTTTCTTCTTCTTCTTCTTCTTCTTCTTCTTCTTCTTCTTCTTTCTTCTTCTTCTTCTTCTTCTTTCTTCTTCTTCTTCTTCTTCTTTCTTCTTGTCTTCTTCTTCTTCTTCTTCTTCTTCTTCTTCTTCTTCTTCTTCTTTTCTTCTTCTTCTTTCTTCTTCTTCTTCTTCTTCTTCTCTTCTTCTTCTTCTTCTTCTTCTTTCTCCTTTCTTCTTCTTCTTCTTCTTCTTCTTCTTCTTTTCTTTTCTTACCCCACTTATCTCTTCTGGCTAAAAGGCTTTACTTGATCGAGATAATTGTTTGAAAGCCGAATTTCTCTTCATGTGTTTTATAGATTAACTGAAAGGTTTTATTGAAGTCAAAATACGCCCCCTTTTTTTGTTTTAACGTCTATTTGGCTTCGGTGCTAGGAGTCGTTGACCTAAGCTTAGGAAATGGATTGCAAATGTTGAGTTGCAAGCGAAACTACAATTAAGTTCACTCATTTCTATTTGTCTATAACTCCACTGTATAATTTGAGAAAAGATAACAACAATTCATTTCTAATCCCTGTATTTTGTCTGTTCTATTCGCGTGACCTGAAATAATGTCTATTGTTCCATCTGCGGATTGTCAGTCTGCAGAAGTACAGTCGGTGTATTCTATTACTTCACCCGACAAGTTAACAAAGATGAAGATACGCGAACGAATAACGCGTACGATATTGAAAATACGTCAATCCAAAAATTCAAACAACGTAGAAGGTTGTTAACAAACATTAAAACTAGTGTTTTAATGTCCAAGAATGTCTATAGAAAACAGATAAGGATAGGTTAAAAGTGAACAGCATAAAAATGAATTCAGCTGTTACATAATTATTAGATTCTTAATATTTGTGTACCGGTAGTGTAGAAATCAAAATGGCTGTTATAAGTTGCAGCTCACGGCCTTGAAGGATGAGTGACAGGTCTTGACCTCATCCTGATCCTTTCCGGTGGATACCGTGAGAATCGGTGTTGGAGACCCTCTTCCGGTTTAGATTAGAAATAGATTTTTAGAGAGATCGGCCAGGACCACGACTGTGGTAAGTCGTGTTATGCACGCGGCCGACTCGATCTGCGCAGGTAGTCTGGTGGGGATTTCGATATAAAATATGATCTAAGTAAATCGAAGTCTTGTGTTATTATCTAAAAACTACCAATGACACAGGGCTTCTGATAAAGAGAAATCCCCAATGGAAGACCAGACACGAAGTCCCCAAGACGAAGTCCAGACGCTAGAAGAGATGTTAAAAGAAGACGTAAGATAGAAAAGACGTCAGAAGAAGAATAGAAGTAAGTAAGTAAAGAGGTATGCAACACAGCTAATGCAGTTCACATTCCAGAATTATCTATTAAGCTATGGTATAATTTGATATGTGTTGAATATGAATAATCAGAATTATATAAGAAATTTATATATGTATATATATATATATATATATATTATATATATATATATATAATATATAGAAAAAAATGAAAAAACACAGGTTTAAATGGTTAAGTGGTGAATTTAGTGGCCGACGCTGCAGTGTTTCGATCTATTTATTAGATCATCTTCAGGGCATATGGAAGGTGATAAGAATTTTTTTATCACAGAATAACGAGAAAAGCGAGTGATAGTCCTTGTTATTCAGCCTGTTTAAAAAATTTTGAGGTTTCAAAAAAGGGACGACGGTTTGAAATATGACGTCAAATATTCTATTTTATGCGTTATGGGACGGTGTAAGTGTGTGTATCGAAAGAAAAAAAACATTATGTGCATCATTTCGTCGTCGTATCTTTAATTAAAATTACCCCATATATCTTTATATTATCTTATGAAGATGAAGATTCTTTAAAATTACCCCATATATCTTATATTATCTTATGAAGAAGATTCTACCAAATTAAAATTACCCCATATATCTTTATATTATCTTATGAAGATTCTACCAAATTAAAATTACCCCATATATCTTTATATTATCTTATGAAGTAAATATTGTTCTGTTAAAATCTTAACAGAATGTTTTGTGTGTGTACACTTCGAGCGTTTACTAATTTAATTGTCTTTATTTTTTGTTTTTTGTTTTTTTTCTTTTTTGTTTTTCCAAATTTTTACTCTCGCAAAATAAAATAATATACAATTATTTTCAGATAATTTGTTTGATTTATTGATTTTAAGTACGTCAATCTCTTATGGGTTATTTCATGCCTAGATATTAAGGAATTGGGTACAAATTACATTTATATTTATATTTTTGTGTGGTTTCTTAAAAAAAAAAAAACAGATTCATATAATAGCAAGCATTCCTATCTAATTACAACTAATTTACAAATAGTTATAACTTAGCCATAACTGAAATCCTAACAGTTACGACCAATCCGGGTCAGAGTGAACCTGGGAGTAATGGCAATGAGCATGTATATCATAATCTCCAGAGCCGAGAATTAGAGCCTCACTACCAGATATAATCTAGTGAAATACCCAGGGGACCACTTTATTGGGGTCTTACCGACCTGCAGGGAATACAGTCAACTTATTCTAAGTTTGTCTTTATTCTAATTCCCTAGATAAAGGCACGCGCTCACTTAATTTCATAAGTAAAATGGCAACTCAGTTGGATCTGTTGTGTATTATGAATTTTGATTTGATATAATTGGTACTAAAGGCATTATTCTGTGCCGCTGTTAAAAGAGATTTAGTTTCTCTGTTCAGATATTATTAGAGAAGACCAAGATCTCTAGCCTGTGTGGACAACCAGTCTAGGAGAAAGACAATTCTGAATGTAAAACACGTGAGTACATTCACATACATACAAACACACACACGCGCGTGCAACCCTACTCTAGAGAAAAATGAACAGTGGGCATTAATTTATTCAAGGAAATATAACTAATTGAAATATTGTGATATAGAAAGGTGAGTTGTGTTTCTAAAAATATGCCGAACAAGAATACCATCTCACTTCATCAATCAGACAATTGTGATTTTTTTTTCAATAATTTGTATTGAGACTTAATCGAACACGCTAATCAATGGTTTTTGAATTTGATCTTGAACAAAATCGAACTTTTTTTACAATTGACATTCATTTTCACAATTTGATGATGTTAACAAATGGAACTTTTTTTATTCGGTAAAATTAATGCTAATTTCTTTTGATGGTTTCGTATTGTGAATCTTTTTCTTGTGTTGAAAATAATAGTTTTTGCATTATGCCTTTCTTGTTACAAAGTCGATCTCTCGGGCTTTTTGATAGATTCTTTTTTGTTCTTGTATTGTGGTATTGTTTTTTTTTTTTTGTATTTTTTTTGTTTTTCTTTAAGCTTGTGGGGTTATTAATTACTGTTCTTTATGAGAACTGCCTCAGCTTCAAGTTAGGATATCTTTCCTAACTGGGGGAAATATCGACATCCGTCTTGTTTGTCGATTATCCTTTTCATGAAACACGATTTTCCTTTGCCGCTTTTGTCCATACGCGTCGCTAAAAAAAAAGAAAAAAGGTTACTTATTCAAACTTGAAAGGCTTCTCTTAGCTCATTTCACAAAAACATTCCGAGGGAGAAAAAAGTCTGCTTTCTTACACACATATCTTTTCTTTACGCCTCCAAAAATGACCATAGATGTCTGATAATCTATTATATTTTCATTGTATCTATTTTGTTTCTGTCTAATTCTTTCATTCCTTCTTTCTTTATGTTTCGAGGACACATATTGTTGCAATAAAATTGATAAAAATGACTCGAACAATCTCCAAGTGAGCCTGCATGCGCATGACTGCTAACAAAATCAGCGAAGACAAGTGGCACGAGATAAACGTATCATCATTCATTATTATTATTATTATTATTATTATTATTATTATTATTATTATTATTATTATTATTATTATTATATTTTCTATCAATCGTGATTGTCCTTTTTAGACAATTCGATTAAATGAAAACTTGATTTTCTCCTTCTGTTGTCTTTTTCTGCAATTCTTTTTCTCTTTTGACTTTATTTTGTTATTGTATTTATTTTTTGCTTATCTCTTTTTGTTATTGTGTTTATTTTTTGCTTATCTCTTTTTGTTATTGTTATTTTTTGCTTTTGTTATTGTATTTATTTTTTGCTTATCTCTTTTTGTTATTGTGTTTATTTTTTGCTTATCTCTTTTTTTTTTTGTTATATTTGGTTGTAGATCTTCATTATTTTACGTTTATTTCAAATAGCTTATTAAATTAACATTTTATGAAAGGAAATAAAAACCCTTATAAACGTAACAGAAGTTATATATGCCAAGAAGATATATAATTAAATTAATGAGAGATTTCTTTAAAAATTTCTTAATGTAATGGTGCAATTTCGGATGTGTAATGAAAGCCCTTACAAATGTAAAACCAAAAGCTACCGTTATTTGTTAAAAGCGTAATGTTTGAAATACGCTAGACTTAGCGCAGTCAGTTATGTTATTGGCAGGCTTCATAGGGGGGTTTCGGGTCTTCCAACATAATACTCCCCTCAGCCAGCCAGACCCCGTTGGAAACAATCAAACTCCAACACGCCACCTATGTGCAACAACAAAACGTTTTAAATACGTCAACGCGATCCTCGAGCTCTTTATATCTGAATGGCAATTCTACAGCCACACATTGATAAGAGTAGTTGTTATAAACAGAATTGCGTGACTCAGACATTTTCTTTTTAATAAATGCATTGGCATGGCTAGGATGTTACTAAGAAGAAAAACGTGTAATCATCATTATAAGTAAAAAAAAAAAAAAAAAAAAAAAAAAAAAAAACACGTTACACCATGAAGCTAAATTTGATATTCTAAAATGAAAACAGTCCTCGAAGCACTTAAAAATTGTTGCTATTTTGCAAGGATTTAACGTTTCGTTTTTGTTATATCATATGAACGCTTTTCGGGTAATTTAATGCCGAGGATCTGGCGGGAACCGATGATCTCAGAGAGTCTTGATCATTAATTTCTGGTTGTTTTTAATTCTTTTTTTTACGGAATATCAACCTCTTTTTGTCATTTAATGCTGTTATCCCATAATTATTCATAAACAAAGGATCCCGGTTTCTTACAGTACTTTCTGTTGCTTAAGTGGTCACCCAATTAAGTATTGAACATACTCATCCATGATTAATTTCAATGATCTTGTTGGAGCCGGGTTTTTTTATCGTGATTTGGCCGTAATTTATTGGTTGAACCAACCAACAAATTACGGCCAAATGTTTGGTTATGGCATATCGAATTTTTTCAGGTCATTTAATGCCGAATAATTATATTGATGAACAGAAGACACAGGTTGCTTCCAGTACCTGCTGTTGCTTAAGTTTTTCCCCAATTAAGTATTGAATAGGTTAACCCATGCTTAACTTTAATGATCTTGTGGGACCGGGTGACCTGACCATAATGGTTTGGTTTGTGTTGCATAATGCATAGGCATAGAATAGGATCAACAAGAACAAGAACAAGAACAAGAACAAGAAAGAGGGAAGAAAGAAAGGAATAAGAAACAACGAAAGAAAAAAAAAGAAAGAAAGAGAAGAAACAACGAAAGAAAAAGGAAACAGAAGAAAGGAAAAAACGAAAGAAAGAATGAACAATTTTAAAACGTTCAAACAATGTTGATCTCATTTTATCATCTATAATTTCCAAATTCAAAACCCATTTTCTACGTCTGCTGTTGAAATCTTAAATAAATATTCAACTAACTTAATTTTCCTCGAGGACTTATGGAAATATAAATGTATTTAATCTCGAAAAGATATATTGAGATTTGACGAGAGGAAATAGGTGTCTGTGATTGACATTCAAATAATTATTTCTAAAAGCATTTATAAATAATCTAATTTATATCGAAATAAATAACGAAATTTTATTAAAGTTAGATAATTAGGCGATTTTTGGTAGATTGTTAAAATCCGGTTCTTTTTCGCTAAAGTGTTTCCTACAATGTAAACACATTTTTAATACAAATATTTCCATTTCTGTTTAGTGAAAATAAAAATAAAAATGAATGATCCGTGAACCTGTTGAACTTTTTGTTTTTCATATCTTGCAAACTGGCAAATATTTACGTCTTGTATATACTTTACAAGATAAGACTATTTTTGACTTAGAAAGAACAGTGAGGATTTTAGGAGGTCCTAACCTACCGTCACAGCACCCCCATCTATGGGGGTCTAGAAGTGATAGTGGAAGACCAATTTCAGTTAATAGTCAGAGCAAGAATCTGTACAAAAGATACCTGTTATAGGTGATATACCCTATTGACCAATGGAATGCGCCGACGGGTTACTATAAGTAACAGGGATAATTGTGGCTTGGCAGTAAGCCAATGCGAGTAAGCCAATAACTCTATTTTGTTTAGTGAAAATAAAAAACCTGTTGAACTTTTTGTTTTTCATATCATGCAAACTGGAAAATATTTACGTCTTGTTCTGGACCCTAACAAAGCGCCTCGAGAATAAGCTAGATGGTACCTGCACAATAATGCTGCGAGTAGTCCTGAACAAGTCATGGAAGCAGCACCCCACAAAGAAGCAACTATATGGTCACCTGCCCCCCATCTCACAATCCATCCGGATGAGACGGACTAGACATGCAGGACACTGCTGGAGAAACGGGAGATGAGCTCATAAGCGACGTTCTCCTGTGGAAACCAACACATGGACATGCTAACGTAGGACGCCCGCTAAGGACCTACATTGACCAACTATGCGAAGACTCTGGATGCTGCACAGAGGACCTCCCAGGGGCCATGAGTAATAGGGAAGGTTGGCGAAAGATTGTCATGGATATCCATGCTGGGCGCGCGACATGATGATGATGATGATGATGATGATGATGTCCTTCACAAGATAAGACTATTTTTGACTTAGAAAGAACAGTGTGGGCATGTGAGGATTTTAGGAGTGTTTAGGAGGTCCTAACCTACCGTCTCAGCACCCCAATCTACGGAGCTCTAGAAGTTATAGTGGAAGACCAATTTCAGTTAATAGTCAGAGCAAGAATCTGTACAAAAATACCCTTCTCATGTTCCATAGTAGTGTAAGCGAGATGGTTGTTGTCTCTATATATGTTTACCAACCCCTCCGCACGAGCAGGATGCGACACGATGTCGATTTCTTAAGCGGAGTTTAACAGGTTTGAATTCAGAGTTTTCCTTCTCCTAGACTGGTTACCTTGTCATGGTTAAAGAGCTCAGTCTGCCTGCTATTTAACCATAGCTGGAGGGGTGAGTTGGACTCATACCTTTCCCAATGGTATTAGCGCCATATGAAATGCAAACGGTTTCGTCTAGGAATTCTGCTGACTGTCTACAAACCTCTCCTCATCTAGTAAGCCTGGCGAGGGAATTAATTTAGTGGACATCCATTTAGCAAATATTAACTGAGTATCAAAATATTCTTTGATTTTATGACCTTAGACTAATGCATCATTTTGAATTCCATTTGATAAAATAACTAACTTCGATGGAGTAAAGTTGTCAATGAAATTTTGAACATCAAAAATAATCTATTTGAACCAAATTTGATAAATATGCTGAATAATGAAGAATTTCCTATCCTAGTGCCAAAAGTTTTGTTTTTGTTTTTACCCACAAAGCACGATAGGGACTGCCATGCAACAATATGAATTTCTTGTTTCAATGTCCTGAAAATCTTTCTATTTATTTAAAAAGTTTTTTATTGCAATACTCAAACTTTGAAAGTAATGACTAACTCATTGCAGTAACAGTTTCACTATGCTTCACCAATTCATAAATAGGCTTTTAATATTTCAAACACATTTTTCAAAAATCATCGGGTTTGTCTGCTGATGCTGCCAAGCTGTCCTTGATCCACATGATAAAGTTGTCCACACGAATGAGGTGATTTTCTCCCTTGTCATGATGTTTGTGTGTGCTCGAGCATTGTCATGCAGAAGGAGGACATTGCGATTTGCAAGTTGGGTCTTACTCGTCGGATTCTTAATATGAGCCTCGTTAAGGTCTCAATGTTGCCCATAGTTTTATCAAATAAAACTTCACATGAAATAAAGAAAATGGCATTACTTTTTGTCTCACCCTCGTATATATATATATATATATATATATATATATATATATATATATATATATATATATATATATATATATATAATAAACTCTTGTGGTAAGGAAAAATTCAGGCAAATAATTTGTTAGTAAAAATATACTACAAAAATTTCCAGGGAAAAAAGCAAAAAGAAAGGACCAAGAGTTTCACACCAACCAAAAATAATCGATTACCACTATATCAGTTGTGCAAAAGGAAAAAAATATAGATATACCTGTAGTTTTTTCTAAAGCTAAAGTGTAAAGAGTGCTCGATACCTAAGTAGTGCAAATAGTAATATTAATCCTTATGAGTCAGGTCTACCAACAAACAGTTTCGCTTATTAGTTCAGGGCAAGAATCTGACATGAAGCGAAACTGTTAGTTGGTAGACCTGACTCATTATATATATATATATATATATATATATATATATATATATATATATATATATATATAAGAGAGTTTTATAATTTGCTTGACGCATTGTGTACATATTAGTTAGGAGGTTGATTTAGAAGGCTATCACAATGCAGGTGTAAAGAAAAAAATGATAATACGGTAACAATGATGTTGGGTGTAATTTCCGAGATAATATCGCTTTTTCAAAAGAAAGTGATCTTTTGAAAAAGAGATATTATCTCGAAAATTCAAGAATTAAATACAGGTTAACACTCAACATCATTGTTACCGTATCATTATTTTTTCTTTACACCTGCATTGTGATAGCCTTCTAAATCAACCTCCTAACTAATATTACATATATATATATATATATATATATATGTGTGTGTGTGTGTGTGTGTGTGTGTGTGTGTGTGTGTGTGTGTGTCTATATATATATATGTGTGTGTGTGTGTGTGTGTGTGTGTGTGTTGTGTGTTAAATGTGTTGCATAAATTACCGTTTGGAAGCGTTCGGTGTCAGTTTTAATTGACAATAGATATTATAGAATTATCTACATAAATTAAATAAGTAGAAATAAAGTTTTCGCATTTGTCTCATCCTGTCTATGATCCAAGTATTGACCTCTTACCCATTATAGACAGGTTACTTAAGGTAGTCATTCTCCATCTACTCTACTGTCTGTTGTTCCCAATTCGTTCGATAGCCGAGTTGACAATATGCAATACTGACGAGTGATCTTACTAGCGTCTCTTTCTCCTTTTTACAAAGTCTATCGAAGCATGGTTATTAATTTTTATGTTCGGTCTCTTATTGAATCTTCTCAGTTCGTTTCTTATCCAATTTATTCTGAATTATCCAGATACTGTCTTTCTATTTATACCGCTAAATCTCTACTGCCGAGTCTCGTTTCGAAAACCGTCTTTATTCTTTCCAGATATTCGTTTCTTACCTTTTCTTTCGGTAACATCGTGTTTAATCGAATCTGCTTCCAACTTTCTCCCCAAGTTGTAGCTTTCTTTTCTTCCATTAAATGTCTCCATTCGTGATTACATTGTCCAGTAATTGAATTCAGTTTGTTACTTCGTATTTTCCTAGTGCATGACAAACATTACAAATTTCTTGATTTCAAATTGAAATCTAATGTTATTGTTTTGTTTTTTTACTAAATTTTGAGTTTTCGCGCGTACTGATTTATTGTTTAATTATACCGTTAACTCATTGTTCTTCTCGTCGAAAACCAAAAGACAAAAAAAACATGTCCAGTATTTCGAGATGAGTGTCCGTGGCCTAGTGGGTAATGTACTGGACAACGACATTCTAGTAAGCGAGTTCGAACTCTAATCGCGCTATTACGTTCACTTTCGATCATATTCATTGGAAAGGTATGAACTCCATTATCCAACAAGGTATGTGTTAAATAGTGCCAACAGTGTTCTTTTACAAAGATGATCATGGCATAAAATAACCCACAAATGTGAATATGCCATTAACCAAAATAATAGAAACGAAACCGATAACTTGTTTATAAATTTCCAGAATTTATTTCAAAATGTTTATATCATGTGCTGAGTTAGTGGCCATAACATCTCATGTAAATTTTATTAAACAAATAAATCACCTCTTCATCCCCCTCAGCTATGGATTGGATAATACCACTATTGTTCTACAATAGTGACGTTGGCATTAAATAACCCACTATGGCTTATATGCCATTAAATAAACCCACTCCAAACTCTGTTCAATATCGCAGCTCCTACTTATTATGTTGATACTATACGAGTCTTTCACGCCCGTTTAAACTGGTGTTCTTTCACTAAATTCAGAGTGACAGTAAGATTACTCAAGTCTCCAGGACTCTTCTAAGTATTCTAGCTGATCTTAATAGTGCTGTGGTTTGGATGGTTTGGTTTCCTTCTTTGATCTCCAGTTTCTTCAATCTCTTTGATATGTCTTTGGGGTCCCAAAAGACATAGCAAAGAGATTGAAGAAACTGGAGAACAAAGAAGGAAACCAAACCATCCAAACCATATGTATACAATATGTATTCAACGTCGCCTCCATGCCTCACAGCTTCTACAGCCCTCTGACAAGGTCTAGGTATTTTTCTATTTTCTTTTTCCTTTTGCCCTCTGCCATTTTCACTCTGTTGTCAGCTGGAATGGTAAAATTGACTAAATGCTTAGTATTTGTCTTCTTATTAATTAATACTAGGTTGGGTTTTCTGATTGGGATTAAAGTAATATCATATCTCTTCTTGGGTATATTTTACACGAACGTTTTACTGGAGTCTAAGTAACAGTAACTGTCTCCAGGTCTCCAGGATTCAATCCGTTTTTATCAATGATGTTGTCTGAATGGTCTCGATTTCTCTTCTGATTTCTTATTCCCCCAGTCTTGTTTCCTGGTCTTTGGGGGGGGGGATTTCCAAGGGCACCAACTAAAATTGGCATCATCATCACCCTCATGTTCCGCAACTTTTTAACTGTTTGACAAGATTCAGGCCCTTTTCAATGACGTAGCTTTCCTTGATTTCTACTCTCATTGGCAATTCAGTCTAGAAAGACTATGATAAAATTTGTTGTGTGCTCCTGAAGTTGCAGCGCCTCCTGTGACTATGAAGTCCGATGTTTTTCTACTCTATGGCCGTCATTAACGGCAGAATCCACTGGATAGGAAGATATTTCCTTCTTTTTAATTAACACTTGGTCTAGTCTTCTAACCAGGATTGGGTGATCTGTTTGTATCTCTGTCCAATATAATTTCATGAATCTCATTTTCTAGGACAGATTCTCGTTTGTACTTGTACCATTTTTCAGCCGTCGAATGTTAATCTCTCGTACAATTTACTGTGGGGCAGTTTTCTCACCTAATCGAGCCCAGGTTTGTATTCCCTTTCTGCTATTTTTTGCATTCGTTTATTATGTGATTAACCGTTTCATATCTGTTACCACCTAAACTTGCTATTCTTCTGTGTATTATCAATGTTTTGACATAATTAGCTCTTATGGCATTACTTTGTGCTACTAATAAAAGAGATTCAATTTATTTCTTCATAATTTCCCTTCTTAGCCAGGTTCTCTAATAAGAAATCCACTTACTTTGTCGCTTAAAGTACACACAGTTGTTTTTCTTCCCAATTACCTTTTTCTAGATTTTTATTATGGTATACTTGTTTTGTCCTTAAGTTATTTCTATGGATAGTGTTGTTACTGGCTGCTGTAATTAGTATTTCTTTGCACTCTTTTGTATATTTCCCGAGTACCTGCATTGTCGCATCTACGCAATATCAGTTCACCGCTTGCGATTTTATTATTATCATTCACCAGTTTTTCACACCAGTGGCAGCTGGGGGTCTTTCACTGGATCCTGAGTGACAGAAAGTATGCTCAGGTCTCCAGAACTCTTCTGAGTATTCTAGCCGATCTTAACAATGCTATTGTTTGGATGGTCTCAAATCTTCCTCTGATTTTCAATTCCTTCAGTCTCTTTACAAACATTCGGAGATCGTTCCAATGGCATCAACTCTAACCGGTACCACCTTCATGCTCACCTTTTACAGTTTGTCTTTTTTTACTTCTTTGACAATGTCTAAGTATTAGTCTATCTTTTCGTTTCTTTACACCCACCTTAGCTGGTAGTCTTTTACTGGTATGTGAGTGACAATAAGTCTTCTCAGGTCTCCAGGACTCTTCTGGGTATTCTAGCCGATTTCAACAATGCTGTTGTCAGGATGGTCTCAATTCTTCCTTTAATTTCCCCTTCCTCTAATCTGTTTTGTAAACACTTGGGGACCGTACCAAGTGCACCAGCTACAATTGGTGTCATTTTTCAGTTCCCTAGCAAGGTCCAGGTATTTGTTTATCTTTCCGTTTTGTTTCATCTTCACCCTGTGATCTGCTGGAACTGCAAAATCTACCAGTTGACAATAATCTTTTCTTGTTAATCAATACTAGGTCTAATTTCATTCTCAAGGCCAGAGTCTGGTTTATGCGTATACAATTTTGTTGTATGATGAAAATTTAGTTTCAGTGGAACACATTTCCAATTCAGTCGTGCCTAGACTTGCATTCTGATGTGCTAGTTTGCTGCATTCGCTTAACTCATGGTTGATTGCCTTATCACTGTTTCCATACTACCTACATTTGCTGCTCTGTTGTGTCGTCTATTTTTGCTTGTATATAATTTGTTCTTATGGCACTGATTTGTGCAGCAATTACAAGCGATTCGGTTTCTCTCTTGAGGTTTCCTTTTCTTAACTATGCCCATGTGTTTTAATGTGCAATTATTATTATTTACTCCTTTTGAGTTTTCACATCAGCGTTAGCTGATGGTCTTTCACTGGAGTCTGAGTGACAGCAAGTCTCTTCAGGTCTCCAGGACTCTTCTGAGTATTCTGGCAGATTGCAGCAGTGCAGTGTTCTGGATGGTAGCAATCCTTCCTCTGATTTTCAGACTTTCCAAACCCTTTTCCAATCCTGTTGGGACCGTTCCAAGTGCGCCAACTACAATTGGTATCACTTTGACTTTCATATTCCATAGCTTTTTCAGTTCCCTGTCAAGGTCTAGGTATTTGTCCATTTTTTTCATTTTCCTTTAGCTTCACCCTGTGATCTGCTGGAACTGCAAAATCCACCAGTTGACAAGTTCTTTCTTTTTTGTTTATCAACACTAGGTCTGGTCTTCTTGCTGGGATAAGGTGATCCGTTTTTATCTCAAAGTCCCAAAGAATTTTATTTGTTTCGTTCTCAAGAACAGATTCTGTTTATGTATATACCATTTTGTTGTATGGTCAAAATTTGATTTTTTGCATAATTCCCAGTGGATCACCTTCCCAAATTATTAGTGTTTTTATTGTAGACTTTCTGTTTTTTCTTTCATTGATAAATGTTTAGTTTCCTGGAATTTATCGTGTTCTAAAGTCCGGATTTAACCTGTGTGAATTCTGATGCTAAAACTTATTTACATATAACATTTACATTTAGATTTTATGATTTAACATTCACTTTACATTTGATTCTGAATTGGTTTGGTGACCTTTCTCAAAATATACACTGTACCAAGAAATACTCTTTCCTGTATATGAAATTTCACTTGGTATTTCTGATAAGTATATTTCCATGTTTTTACTGACGAGACAAGGACACCTGCAACGACACAAATGACGTTCGTTTTCATAGTATCTATTTCGATTTCCACCATTTTATATTTTGATAGTTTTTCAAGTGTTTTCGTAGCAACATTATTGTCAGTTGGACAAGACATGTCACTGGTGTAGTGATACTTCTATTCCAGTTCTCAAACAATAACATTCGGTCGACCTGTTTGGATTTTTCTTACTGTGTTGATACTGTAATCATTCTGGCCTTTTGGCTGTCACATAACAGTGGAGGTTTTAGTTGACAATAAGATTGTGAGGCTTTTTGTTGAGATGGAACACCCTGGAATAACAAGATATATTGTTTCAGTATATTTATGAATGTACCGTCGGGATGTAATGGTTAGCAAGTTCATCTCGCAGATCCATTACTAGTGAATAGCAAGTTACATAATCCCCACGTAAAAAAGACCTTT
The DNA here is from genome assembly GCA_023376005.1 of Doryteuthis pealeii. Classification (NCBI taxonomy): domain Eukaryota; kingdom Metazoa; phylum Mollusca; class Cephalopoda; order Myopsida; family Loliginidae; genus Doryteuthis; species Doryteuthis pealeii. The sequence continues at coordinate 94,093,761 of CM042156.1, read as the reverse complement.
TGTAACCCGGCCTAATGTGAGGTCCGGAAAATATATCTATGGCAGCGTTTTGTTGCTCCTTTTGATAACTTCTTTGCGATTATGTTTATTCCCCCACTGGGAGTCAGCTTTTCGTATTGGGGTTAAAGTTTCTCTTTCCACCTGTGGTTCTTCTTCGTATTGTGTCTTACAATTCTTCTCTCTCTCTCTCTCTCTCTCTCTCTCTCTCTCTCTCTCTCTCTCTCTCTCTCTCTCTCTCTCTCTTTCTTTACATCTTGGTCTTTTTAATTCATAGAACAACACGGTGACATATTGTGTATACACGACTTTCTTGTACTGAATGCCTTTTCACCCGATATATCCTTGACTTGCACGCGCGTTGGGGAGCTGAGATAGAAAACACGTCTTTCTAGTTCATGTGATTTGTCTAAACTCAACTAAATCATAATTCTACTTTCACAGCGTCGCTTGGTCACGTGATCCTGCAATCCACCACGAGTCCGTCATTAAGCATCACGGACCGCCAGCCACGACCAACAGGTGTCCCCATTGGATGGAGTTTACCGCGCTGCAGAGATGCAATAGGTGTATTTTTCCCGTTATATCAACTAATAGGAATGGGGGGTTCCTTATGGCGTAGTGGCTAACGTACCGGACTGCGACTTCGGAATAAGCGAGTAAGAACCCCAGTCACGCTATTACCTTCGCCTTCAGAATAAAGCCATTCGAAAATACATAAAAACCACGGCCTACTAATATTATACGGCCCCATATGATACAGTAAGAGGCAAAAAATAACAGGCCGATTATATTTTAACTCATTCTGTGTCGCTTATAAACTTGACGCAGAAAGGAAGGTAACTTTAAAATTTTACAGAAAATAATAAAATAATACCGCTAGAATTTATTAGTCATTATTTTAACTTAATTCTAATTCTTTTCAAAATTAAAATACGGTATTTATACTTTGTCTTTCACTAATCTACGAATTATAAACGGCTGTGATTTACCTTGTTTTTATGCTTTTCAATCACGTATACGGTCTGTTTTGCCTAAGACGCTAGTTTGGTAAAATTACTAACGCATAACTTTTTGCATTTAAATATTGATTTTTTAAAGTTTTTCGCGATAATTTGTTTACAAAAATGGTTAATCTTTTCATATTACATTTCTGAAGAAAAAAAAGAAAACAGTTTGTGTATTTTTGTATATTTTTAAGATTTTCCAGCCTAAACCTACAGATTGACTATCAGGCCAATCGGCCTGTTTTTTTGCCTCTTAATGTATCATGTGGGGCCATATAATATTAGTAGGCCTTGTAAAAACTCATTCCCTAGCTATAGATTAAATAGTGCCACAACTGTTTTCTACAAGAACGGATTTGACATTAAATAACCCACGAAAGTTGATATGCATTTAAACAAAGAAATCAAACCAAATCAACTAATCGCTTTAATTCTTTCCTTATCTTTAATCTTATCAAAGTTTTCCTTTATATCCATTCCTTCCATTTCAAAGAATCTTGTTAGAATTTCAGTTTTCATTTCCTTTCAAATGGACTCTTTGTTATTTTTGTTTTTATCATTAGTTTGATCATCGATATTTGATCTGAGAAAACTTATTTCAAGTCATGTTTAACCTTTAATTCTTTAACATTATTGTTGTTCTTATTTTAATCCTCGATATTTGGATTTTGATTCTTATTCCCCTATTTCTGAATTCCTTTTCTTTTTTTCAATTATTCTTTCCATGTAATGTAATTCTAGTGTATTAAGATAAGGTCGAATATCAGGATTCATTGCTCTACAGTTTCGGTATGCTTTTCTTATATGTTTCTTTTTTGTATATTGTTTTCATAGGCCTTGGTTAGTTGGTTGGGTGGATGGTTGGTTGGATGATTGGTTTGTTGGTTAGGTTGGTTGGATTTACAGCCTTTTTTGTTATTCATCCTGAAGATATTTGTTTGATTTATTCTTGTTGGGTATTCAATTTCTTTAAACTTAAGACACATTTTTAAATTCCTTTTTTATCTATTTAATTTATAGATAGGACCCTAACAGGTACTACCACTCGAGGCCAGAGTATATCTAGGAGAGATGGAGGTGTTCTCCACACTCCCCAAATCTCCGGAATCGGAACTTCTCAATTAGATGCAGTTTAGCGTCATACCCAAGACACTAATACCATCAATCACTGCTTTCAAGCACATATATAATGAAAAGCGCGTGGTGTAATGGTTAAAGTCATGGGAAATGGACTCGTTGCTCCGAGTTCAAATCCTGGACGTGGTAATTGCTTTTCACTTAGCGCTAATAACCTTGGGAAAGGTATGAATCTTACTCTCCCTCCAGCTATGGGTAAATAGTAGGGCAGACTGGGCTCTTTAACCTTGGTTAGGCAACCAGTCTAGGAGAAGGAAAACTCTAAATTCAAACCTGTTGAACTCCGCTTAAGAAATTGACCTTATGTCTTATCCTTCTCGTGCGGAGGAGTTGGTAAATATATATATCATGAAAAGGGTTGGGGTTTGATAAGGACAATCGTGATGGAACAATTATATAGATGATATGTCTTGACGTGACCAGCCGATTAATCGGAAGGGGCCGCTCGGACTGCCTGTATAGGCTGAGTAAGGGCCAAAGTAGAGTGTTGCATGTCATGGACTGCTCATCAACACGAGTCCAACAGATACCCCTACTGGGTGGATTTTACCGTGCTGCAAAGGTGCGATCGATGTATTATTGTCCCAGCCGACGGTGACTTGAAATACGAATGCATAAAATGCTTGCATTCTTCGCTGGTCTATCCATTTTTTTTTTTTCTTTTTTGTTGTATACCCTTCTTCTTTACTTACTTCTTTCTTACTCTATTCTTCTGTCCGTTTTTGGAATCTTATAACATCTTGTCTTGGTCTGGAATCTTATAAGGTCTGGACTTCTCTTGGGGACTTCGGGTCTGGTCGTCTATTGGGGATTTCTCTTTATCAGAAGCCCTGTGTCATTGTTAGTTTTTAGATAATAATCACTTCGATTTACTTGATCCTATTTTATTTTTAAATCCCCAACCAGACATCTGCGCAGATGAGAACGGTGGCGCGTAATAGACAACTTACAACCTACGAGCTCGACTCCTACCTTCTAACTGACTGAAACTTACTTACTATCTAAACCGGAAGAGAGGGTCCTCTCTACCGGTTCTCTCGGCTATCCCCGGAAGATAGGGTTAGGACTGAGGTCAAGCTTGTCACTCAATCTTCAAAGCCGTCAGCTGCACTTAAAACGTCATCTTGTTTCTACACTATTGCACATAAATATTAGGTATCTAATAATTATGTAACATTTTTTCTTTTTACTTTTTTTTTTCTTTTTTAATTTATTCATCTTTGCAGGTGGCATTTCAGCTATTGATAGCCTTTCACACAGTTTGAACTCTCAGCAAGGAAATCTGTTCACACGACAGAAGGTTTCATTCTTGCAGCATTATTTCCTATTGTTTTTCCTCGACGAACACGTTCCTTGTTTATTCCCATAACGAGTGAAATGTTATCTGTAATTATTTCATGATGATTATCTCGGATGTAGCATTTTATCCAGACGTCATCATTAGGAAGTGTCTAAACGAAATATCTCCTGCCAATGAGACTTGACTATTTTTTTGCCGGGAGACAACCCGATAAGTCATGTTTATGGAGGTTGAGGTTATATTTATTTGTTGGTTTATCATTTTTTAATTTCAGTATTTGATAATTTTGCTCCGAATTTAAAAGGTTGGCTAATTAGGAAAAGCAGGTTCGGTAAGCAGCCTAGATTTCGCAAAGCTTAGAAAAATTCTAATGATCCTAATAACGTCTATATGAGATGACATTAACATATTTATCCACTGTACCTCATTTCCGAATAAATAAAAAGTTTGTTTGGAGTGAGTGCACATATGTGCTCACTTCAAATAATCTGAAGATAAAGTTATACTTTGAAATCGATAAGACAAAAAATAACATCTTTTTGTTTTTATTTTTTATGTGCATTGTAATTGCTTTCAAATTATTAATATATTATAATATATTTTTTCAATTTTTTCACAGGGTATTTTTTATGCTTATGATATTTTTACATTTGCACAATTCTCAGCATAAGTGTTCCTAACCTGTCGAATGTTCTTCATATCCCTTCGATTTAGTTATTAGATTCATTTTTAATTGTGATTTATATTCTATTTTCACCATTAAAGGTGACATTGTTGATTTATTTTCATTGGTTCTTGTCATAAAAGATCATCGATTCTCTTTTTGATTACATTCAACGTAACCATGGTTATAGAAGTTTGTCTACAATTGATTCTATATTTTAATTTTTTATGGACTATTTTTTTAATTCATTTCCTTTTCGTTTAAATTGCTCCCTTTCTCGTTTTCATTTCTTGCTTGTCCCTCATTACACCGACATTTAAATTTTAGTAGGTGATATAGCCTCATTTTCATTTTCTTTTTTTTTCATTTTTGTTCTTGTATTTCGAAATTCATTCATTCTGTTTTTCATTTGTCTGTGTACTTTCATCCGCCTAATTCTGGATTTTATCATCATTTCTTCATAATTATTTTTCATTTTCTTTTTTTCTCGCTTTCTTCATAAACGCATCATCTTCTTGTTATCGAGCAATTTTTAGTTCATTCTTTAGTTACTGTCATTATTATTTCAACCTCTCCAGCATTCAAATAATTTTCATTTTACTACTTGGCGTTTTTTTTTCTTTCTTTTCGAACTTGAGGAAATTTTTCCTTCTTTACATTTCTTTTCGCATTTAACTATTCTAAACAAAACGCCATATTTCTTTTCGTCTGCCTGTGTAAGAAAACCCATTGCACTGAACGGAAACAATGGCAACCAAATAAGATATTTTAGAGAACTTTCTCCAATTATTCTATTGCAATACTTGTTTTACAACCGCGAGGACCAACTATACTCAGAAATATCACTCTTCTTCCATAACATTTTTGAGGCTTCATTTGCAGACAGGCTTCCAAGAAATTGCAAATTTCCGACGAAAATATGTTCACGTTTTCCTGCAATGGATTTAAATAAAATAAAAAAATTCTGACATCCGAATTCTAGTCTCTTACGTGTGCACACGCTCTCTCTCTCTCTCTCTCTCTCTCTCTCTTTCTCTATCTCTCTCTCTCTCTCTCTCTCTCTCGATCTCTTTTACACACATACTCACATACACACATGTGCACTTTTAAACAATTATCGTTGTAGGAAATGGAATCAGTGACCCGAGTTCAAATCCTGAACGAGACTGTAGACGGTCTCTTAGGCAACTCGTCTGAGAATGAAAACATAGAATTAGGAACACCTTTACTTAAAAATGGCCTAGTAAGTACTACTTCTAAGTGTCTGACTTTGTCTTGGTGACTTCTCGAGTCTTGTTACCAAGACGATTTCATGGAAATGCAGTGTGAGTTCCAGTTAGGCAGGACAACGTCAACTGAAAAACTAACCAACTTCACGTAAACTACATGGAAGTCCTGTAGAAATACTTATGCAACTAACCCTTCGCGGAGGCTTTGGGTAAATACACCAACCACACTGCACCGCACAAACACACAGGCGCGCGCGACACACACACATACACACACACACACACACTCAGAATATATATATATATATACTATATATCTAATGTCGCGCGCAATTAGCACGGGATATCCATGACAATCCCTCGCCAACCTTCCCTATCATTAATTGCCCCTGGGACGCTTCTGCAAAGCAGCCAGCATCCTCGCATAGTTGGTCAATATAGGTCCTTAATGGGTGGCCCGCATTAGCATGTCCGTGTGTTGGCTTCCACAGGAGAACGTCGCTTATGAGCTCGTCCTTGCTTCTCCAGTAGTGTCCAGCACGCCTTGTCCGTCTCATTCGAATGGTTTGTGAGATGGGGGCCAGGTGGGCATACAGCTGTTTCCTTGTGGGGTGCTGTTTCCACGATTTGTTCAAGACTGCACGCAGCATTTTGTGCAGCTCCCATCTAGCTTATTCTCAAGGCGCCTCGTTAGGGTCCAGGTGGTGCAGCCATACAGCAGCACTGATATAATCACAGCCTGGTAGAATTGTCGCTTTAACTTGTCAATAAGATCGGATTTCCATATGACTGATAATTTTTTGTAGCCGACCATGCTTTTCCTATTCGTGTATTTACATCGCTTTCTGTGGATGAGATATTACTACCTAGGTATGTGAATTGTTCTACTGGTATTAGAGGCTTACCGTTGAGTGTAGATATGTTCCCTTTCTTTTTGAAACACATGATCTCAGTTTTATCGGTGTTCACATAGAGGCCTATGTTTTTTGCTGCGTTCTCCAGGCTACGCAATAGTGACTCGGCCTGTGCCGGTGTATCTGCAATATGCAAGGTCATCAGCGTAGTCTGCATCTGTGATAGTCAGTGCGGGATATCGCCTGCTTCTTGCAGTGTGAATCCTTTTTCTTTTATGGTATCTAATGATGTTCGGAGTACATAGTCTAGGCATATTATAACTATCTATGGTGCTATTGTAGGACTCCAGCGGCGATATCAAAGGAATCTGTTTCGCCATCAGGTGAGCGTACCTTTGCTTAAGTGTCTTTGTAGAGCATCATTATAGCAGCAACCGTTTCTTTGTGGAGCCCGTATGCTAGTAGTATTTGTTCCATTTTTCCTCTGTGTATGGAATCAAATGCCTTGGAAAAATTTACGAATAGTAGCGTTGCCTCTAGATTCTTTGCTCGAATCCCTTCTATGATCCGTCGTATAGTCAGGATCTGAGAGTTTGTGGATCGATTTCAGCTGAATCCGTTTTGGTTTTTCCTAAGGATTTTATATTTTATATTTTTAGCTGCAATAGCAGTAAGAGTTATGCCTCTGTAGTTGTTAGCAATTCCTAGGTCTCCCTTTTTTGGGAATGGGAGGATGCATCCTTTTGTCCATTCATCTATTCTATTTTGTCTATATACTGCATTGCATAGCCTAAGCTGTATGTCATTGAACTTTCATATTTTCTCATCAATTTTTGTGTATAAAATGTGTTCTAGAGCTCCCATAATCCTAAAAATTAGTTTATAGAAGCTTTTAGGCCTGAGGAATGAGTATGGGAGATCTAGAACACATTTTATAGACAAAAATAGATTACAAAATGTCACAATTTTTCTCTCCCCCTCAAATTTTTCGAGTTTAAAATCGACATAACTTGGCGAATTTTTCGAATTGGAAGCTCAAATTTCGGGGATTGTCTAACTTTAACCTAGTCTACATCTGTATATATATAGTGTGTGTGTGTGTGTGTATGTGTGTGTGTGTATTGAATATTATAGGAAGGAAATAGGATTCCCGAAATATATAAGAAATAATTTTTTTCTCGTGCTTCATTCCCAACGGCCTTTAATTGAAAGTATATTAATTTTTTCTGCATATATATATTATATATATATAATATATAATATATATATATATATATGTGAGTGTGTGTGTAAATGTGTGTAATTTGTGAGAATTGTATGATGTTAAATAGTATTAGTATACTGAAAATATAACCAGAAACCAACAATGTACAAATGGCAGCTGTCTTTTTGGAAAAAAAACTCAAGTACTTCAAACACAAGAAACTAAATTTACACTTCAAGCAGAAAAATGCAAAAAGGAAAAAAGAAGGTAACGGTTAAGAAATACACTAAAAAATTACTTCTCCCTGAATGAGCATACCGACTTTGACCCGGAAAGAAGAATTGCATAGTCACCGAATAGTATGATTTGAAAATAGCACATCGATATATGCATATACGATGATTTATTGCAGTTCACCTATATGATCCACGTGTTTAATCTTCAATAAAATGGAGTATACATTCATGGTGTTGTCATTTTATTTTCCATACCCTTATTGTAGCAAGATGGGGATATTATCCTGAGCGAGAACTACTATATTAGAAAAGAGAGGAAGAAGAAATAAGAGACAGTAAAGGTTTAAAAAAAAATAGTGATGGGCACAAAACCGTTGTCTTGATTTTGACCGGGGTGTGACCCCACTCACCCCCGAATGGAGAATTGAATGTCAACCGGGTGTTGACCGTAACCGGAAGTCACGTGGTGACGTGGAACGACGAAGATCACAGTAATCTAACAGTGTTCTTTCTCTCATTCTCTCTGCCTTTCCTCCTCTCCGAACAACCCACGAGTCGAGCCCGAAAATAAAAGCTAAGCAGCTTGTGACGATATATTTCTCGCGCTTGTACTTTTTTATCAACAAGATGCTGAACGCCTTTTTAGTGTCGTGAATTTGGAGGCACATTGACAAGACCCGCTATACAACATATATCGATATTAGAACGTTACGTATATATCGTTTTGGTACTGTGAATATATATCACTACGTTACATTATTTTGTGTTTTATTCAATATGTGTTTACTACTAGTATAAACCCATTCCATCGCTGTATACAGCTCGTTAAAATCTTTCTTTTGCACATGAAATATATTTTTCTCTCTCCCTCATACACCAAAGTTATGTTGATCTCCCAATAACTTCAAAGCATTCAGTTTTTAAAAAGACAACTTCAATGATGTCGTAGACTGCCAGTAAATATAAAACTATATGAAATACGAGATGTATGAGATCAGTACTCGAATCAAAGAAATCTTCAAAAATTCCTTCTCTTATTTCATTTTTCTAAACAAAGATTATCTTTGTTATCAAATAAAAATTCAGATCAAACGATCACAAAAGACAGAAAGAATAAAAGAGTTTTACCAATGAAAGTTAAAATGTTACTACTTTTGGCTTAGTCTAATGCATAGGCCTTATATCGCTTCTGTACGCATAGGTGTGTTTATCGTGCAATGGTTATCGTTGTACGAAATGGACACGATTGACCGAGTGCAAATCCTGGACGAGGCTATTTGCGTTTCACTCTTATACTATCTTATCTCTGGAACTCGAGTTCAATCCTGAGTGAAAGCAGTTAGAAATAATTAATTAACACAACCCTACCCCAGCAATGGTTAGCAGAATGACATACCCCGTGGAATAATTAAAGGGTTAGGTTTAAATTTCCGTGATGGCTCCCTAATACGACAAGAAAGTTTCCGAGTTCAAAAAGAAGGTTCCCGAGTCCGAGAAGGTTCCCGAGTCCGACAAGAAATACCTGAAGAAGGCCGGAGGGTATATCCGCCGAAACGTTGTACAAATAACAATGAAGATGGGGACAATAGTCCGAATAACGCAGATAATACCACTCTAATACTAGTGTTAAAGTTATGAATTATGCTCTCCATCTATCAGTAAATAGTATGAAAGACTAGACTTTTTAATCTTGGTATGATGACCGGTTGAAGAGAAGGAAAACTATGAATTGAAAACTGTTAAACTCCGCTTAATTAATTACCTTATGTTGCATTCTACTCGTCTGGAAGGGTTGGGTAAATACATATTTAAACACATGTAGAAGAGTTCTGAAGAACCGATGAGACTTATTGTCACTCCGACGTCAGAGATAAACGCTAGTTCTGAGCAGGCTCATTGTTACTTATCGTTTGTGATTTAGTGTAACTTTTGTTTTCGACATCACTTCAGATAGTTATTTAATTATCTTTGTTAATTTTGGCACAGGGACTTTGGCTTGCTCACGGTATCTATTCTTACTAAGTGGCTAACCTTATAAGCTCTGAGCTGGCTCATTGCACTTTAATTTCGGTGTTCGAGAGACGACCGATGCTTTAAACGTAGGATGGCTGCAAGTTACAAAGTTAAAAATTTTTTTTTCAAGAAAACATTATGGCTTCGAATATCAACTGAATAAATTAATTTCATCAAATACAACTACCCCACGATTTATGAAGAAAATTGAGACCACCGTGATATCTGCTGAGATCGAATAGAATGTTAAGAAAACTTGCTCTCTCTCTCTCTCTCTCTCTCTCTCTCTCTCTCTCTCTCTATCTATCTATCTATCTCTCTCGCTCTCTCTCTCGCTCTCTCGCTCTCTCGCTCTCTCTCAGGCTCCAGATAAATTGATGAGATTGTAGTGATGTAAAAACTTGAGAAAAGTAAGATAATAATAATAATAATTTTTAGAGCAGTCTAAAAGAAAAGTGAGAAAGCGAGTGGAGGAATTGAACATCAGACGAAGAGTTGAAACTGTCCAGACCACAGCTGTTGTAAGATCAGCTACAATATTTAAATTGAGTTCTGAGGACCTGAAGAGACTTACTGTCGCTCAGATCTCCGTGAAAACCAATAGTTTATATTGGTGGGAAAAACTCACAAGAACAATAATCAGGCCGCATTGCTCCTACGGATATGTATGACTCTCTCTCTCTCTCTCTCTCTCTCTCTCTCTCTCTCTCTCTCTCTCTCTCTCTCTCTCTCTCTCTCCAATCATCCCTACATGTCATGTGTTAAGTATCTGGCCGCCATCTTTGGCCAGTTGTAAAGAACTTAAAGTAAATAAGTAAGAATCCTTTGGTAAGTGAATACGTCCTGTGATATAATCCTTTGTTCCGTCGTCCACGAAGATCCAAGTAGTTATGAGTAGGTATGGCCAGAACAGCCAGTATAAATAACAATATCAGCAGCATATTATTGCCAGTGATTGGACAATAGTTTGGTCACATGATTATCGCTGAGTCTATAAATAAGAGTAGGCATTTACCACACGCCTTATATGTCAAAATTCTCAACATCCCTGTGAGGTCCTTTGCTTCCCCAGTAATATCCAGCATGTCTTATTTGTCTTATTCGGGTGGTTTGTATGATAGGAGGCAAGTGGCCGTACAGCTGTTTTCTTGCAGAGGGATGTTGCCAAGATTTATTTAAGAGAGCATGCAGCATCCTTATATAACTCCCATCAATATTTTTTCTCGGCATTTTGTTAGGGTCAAAGTGGTGCAGCCGTACAGTAGCACTGACACGGGTACAACTTGGAATAATTTTCGCTTCATCTTATCAATATGTATTACGTGATATATGTTTTGTAGATTTTTATCAAAGTTCTTACTAGCCATCAAAGGCAGAACGAAAAATGAATAAGAATTACCTGTAGGTCATGTGAGAGATGAGTCGTATCTTACTTGGTGAAGCGATGACATAACCAAATAACCTCCATTGCCTAAGAAACAATAGGCATGTCTATCTGACGGTTTAATACTTTATGGGAAATGTATTCCCTGTTAGTAGCTAAAATCTATTTCATGTCGTAGAGATTTTTTCTAAAAGTAGGAAAAGACAGGCGACAGAAGAGAGCTGTGTTGAAATGCTGCCAATGTCATTATTGGAAAGACTAACTCGACCTCAGTTACACGGTAAACGACACGAAGGGAGAAGCTTTGCGGGAAGAATTGGAAAAAAGAAATTGATATGTATAATAATCTAAACAAGAAAAAAGAAAAACTATTCGATGGAGTGGGAGTAAAACGAACGGCCAAAGAGTTTATGAATATTAAGATAATTACAATGCTTAGAAGAAGAAGAAGAAGAAGAAGAAGAAGAAGAAGAAGAAGAAGAAGAAGAAAGAAGAAGAAGAAGAAGAAGAAGAAGAGAAGAAGAAGAAGAAGAAGAATACGTCTGACCACATAACAAAAAGAAAACCAAGAAAACACTTGTAAGAAGTGGGGGAAAATGAACGATTACAGATTATTATTATTATTATTATTATTATTATTATTATTATTATGAAGAAGAAGAAGAAGAAGAAGAAGAAGAAGAAGAAGAAGAAGAAGAAGAAGAAGGGTACATCTGACCACATAACAAAAAGAAAGAAAGAAAACCAAGAAAACACTTGTAAAAGCACGTGTGAGAAAATGACCAACCAAAGATAACTTTGAAGATTAAGATAATTATTTTCTTCAGAACAAAAGAAACAAAAACAAGAAAAAATGTGACAAAACGAGTTCCAAGCAAAAAAGAAAGGAGAGAAAATGCTGAATTAAAAAAGAACAAAAAAATCTTTTGGACTGATCGTAAAAAAAGCCAAGATAGAAACAATTCGCATCGCGTGTCATTTCAATGTTTTTGAACTTTCTTGATGAATCATCATGTCCTTTCGTCCGGTTTTCTTAAAAGTAATTCTTCAAAAAGGCGATAGTTTTCTTTTACCTCTCGCCTCTCTAGTCGCCATTTTCTCTTTCACATAAATACTTTTCTCTTTCTCTCCACTTTTCAATCATTCTGTCTATCTGTCTATACACACGCACTAATATATATATATACACACACACACACACACATATATATATATATATATATATATATATATATATATATATATATATGGGCGTGTGTGTGTGTGTGTGTGTGTGTGTGTGTGTGTGATAGCGATTTTTTTACTTGATATGTATGTGAGGATATTTTTGAATTACAACAGACAAAGCGACATTCAATAACTTTCAGCAAACTTTCTATTAAAATGTTTTACTTTTCTACTGATTGCACTTAAAAAATCCACTTTCATCTAAAAATATTTGCCTGTAAAAGAAATCCACACACCATATAGGTAAAAGTCTATTTTTATTCTAAATCACATCGCCATGCCGATAGGACTAAGAATACACAGACTGTATCCCCCTGCAGAGGGGTAAGAATCTCAACAAAAGGGATGTTCTAGGTATGACAATAAACCTCTTGTCAAACTTGGGAGCCTTCATATCGTATTTGGAAGCCTTCACGGAACTTCGAATATCCATGGATAAAATAAAGAGTTCGGTTCGAACTTCCGTGAAGGCTCCGGATTACGACATGAACAGTCTCGAGTTCGAAAGAAGTTGCCGAGTTCAAAGGGAAGGTTCACACATTTGGCAAGAAACACCTGAAGAAAGCCAAAGGGCACATGGGCCGAAACGTTTTCTATATAACAATAAATATGAAGACAAAAGTCCAAAACTTAAATAATGCAAATTATCAAACTTCATCTCAAAATTTCAGACAAATGAAAAATGTAAAAATATACTTACAATGAACCTCTACGCATAAGATCACCGAAGAGGAGTTGACATGCCGTTAAAATTAATAAACTAAAATTTTAGTAAAATGTTCAATTTCTCTCAAAATGGATAAAAAAGAGGAGGACACAAAAGCAGGCCTATTCGATCATATATTGTTGTGTAGTCACCGATAACTGCTTTGTCTGTAATGGATAATGGTCGGATGTGAAAAGAAGAGAAAAACGCATCTTTGTTTATTATCTCCGTTTCGTCTCCGAGGATGTGCTAGCAGGAGGATAACGGATAAAACGAGCGAGCTAATTTCTTTGTTCTGTTTATAACCAACTTTTCTCGTATCTTTGATTCGTTTCACGTTTATCCGTTTACGCGAACTTTTGTCTCAACGTACCCCAGCCACTAATAGAGGAATAGTGGAAGAATCATACTGAGTTTCACAGAAAACCTCATCTCAATTCTAGTTCGGGTGGGTGACATCATTCTGATAGACTCTGTTATCACTTAGATGGCTGATTGCTGTTGGAATTAAGAACACCCAGTCCGGGATAATAGATGAAGCATATTTTGTTATACCTAAACCCTTGAAGATATCCTGTACATTGTTAACTCTTCATTCCGCTGGCTTTTTTATAACTTATCTAATCGCACCCCGGTACCATTTGTTTACAATGTTACAGAGGTAGAAAAAAAGGGGATATACTACTTCCGTTGGAATTAAATCAAAGTAGAGAGAAGTATCTGTGTGTTGTTTCTAAAATTGTGGACAGCGAAATTGTAGTATGTGAGTTCGAACTCCAGTCATGGTATTGTGTTCACTTTCGGACTACTACCCTTGTAAAAGGTATAAACTCCCCATCCTCCCAGGTATGAGTTCAATAGCGATGGTTGCTTCTACAAGTATGGTTCTGGCATGAAATAACATTGGAATGTTATATGCCATTAAACAAAGAAACTGTTGTAAAGGGAAGTAACCGGAAAATCCCTCACGTATGCAAATGCGTACGTATAAAAGAACAACAGGAGATTAGCTCAATGTGATGTGAGTTGATCTCCAACCACGAACGTTTTTTCGTATTCTCGGATGTAAAGACACGTGCTACAACTCTTTCAAGATAAGTAATCTTTACCAATCCTTCTTTTACGCGCAGAGACTTTGCCGGCCGGGAGCCATTTTTGTTATTTTATATTTATTGTAATAATAAACTATTATTACAACCACTCACAATCTTCTCGTTAATGTATTTCTAATACATAACAAAACCAAACCAAATCAAAGTGATAGAAAAATACTCTGAAATAATTAAGTTAAGATCTATATTAAAGTTGTAAATCAATTATCAGAGTTAACAAAGAAAAGGATAGAAAGAAACACAACGAGTATTAAAGATAGAGAAAAGAATTTCCTAAGCAAAGATACAAGGCGAACAGAGTAATTAGCAATTGCTTGGTTGTATTAACAAGTCCCGATAGAGCTCGTTGTTTCTCTCTTCCGACGTTTTTCACACATTATTTATATGAAAACAGATGATTTCATACTCATTATTTACGTATTATATGACAATCAATTATTGGAAATATATTTCTTTTTACATTGACATTATATAGTGGATTAAGTTAAAGCTAAACAATTTCATAGGTATGACGAGTGGACAAAAAGTGCTACACAATGCCACAGACAATGTACACTGGAATTAAATCAAAGTAGAAAGAAGTATCCGTGTGTTGTTGCGAAGTTCATTTCGGTTTACTGCCATTATAAAAGCTATGAACCCCCCACACCCTCCCAGCTAAAAATTAAATAGTACTACTTTGCACGTCATCGAGAAATGTTGTATATTTATGGACGGTCTCTATCAATAATAAATAATCAGTGGGAAGCCATGTTGCTGTAAGACGTAACTAATTGAACAGAAATTAGATTTACAAAACTCTTTAAAAAGTAACGAGTTATTTGTCTTTATAAAATGATTATTTACGGTTAATTAGACACTACTAATTATCTTCTCTTCTGTAGATGTTCATGTCGATATAAAATAATTGCATAACATTATGCTTAAATACAAACAAGAATCAAAATAAATGTAATAAAAAAAAACAGTTTTAATCGAAAATATTTGAAGTGACACTTATTAATATTAATTGATATTTTTTTGCAGAGCCTCGTGGAATTATACTAATTATTACTAACAGTAGCTCAGTCGGTAGAGCGTCCGCTTATAAATCACAATGTTCCCTGTTCGATACCAGCTCTCTGTGCAGTAAAGTGAGGAGCTGAGTAGGTGTGTCGCGCCACCTTAGACGCTAAAATAATCTCCTTTAAAAAGGGGATATACTCCTTCGTTGTATGGTTGACACGGACATTAAGCAGCCACGCCGACTTTACTTACATATTACTAACATCACTCTTAAATCTATAGTTTAAATGCATTATAAATTATTAGTCTATATAAATGCACAGGGGTGTCCTATTGTTGCGTAACGGCTAGCAATCTTGACTAGATCTATTACTACTGAATAACAAGTTAGATTCTCACAGTGCGTCATCATTGTGACTGTGACTTCCAGTCACATCCTGACCGTGGGGAATGCGTTCGGTAAATATTCTAGATAGAAATACATTGCGACTACTTTGATCATCCATAATCCACAGCAAAGGTGCGTAATAGTTTAGTATGGACAGAAAGAAAGATGAAAATAGAAAGAGAAGAAAGAAAGAAACTAAAGAGAAAGAAAAAAGAAAGAAAGAAGAAAGAAAGAAAAAAGAAAGAGAAAAAGAAGGACGAAGAAATAAGTGAAAGAAGAGACAGGAAGAGAAAAAAAAGTATGAAAGAGATGGAAAAAAGAAAGATGAATACAGAAAGAGAGAAAAAAGAAGAAAAGAAAGAAACAAAGAAAGAAAAAGAGAAAGACAAAGAGAAAAAGGAAAATTGGAAAGCAAAGTGAGAGACAAAAAAGATGAAGAAATAAAGAGAAAAAAGAAAGATAGAGGGAAAAAAGAACGAAAGAGAAAGACGGAGAATTAAGAAAGAAAGAAAGAAGAAAGAAAGAGGGGGAGGGAGAGAGGGAGAGAGATGGGGAGAGGGAGAGAGAGGGAGAGGGGGTTATTAGAAGTATACAAAGTTTCCAGCAAAAAAAAAAATTTCTACAATGTATCCATTCTTCTAATCTTCAATAAATAAAGGTGGAACATTTGCACACACGTAACGTTTAATATAATCATTGTAGGGAAAATATGAAAGCAACATTTAACACACACACCATCGATCATAAGAAACCGCTTTAAGGAATTAAATAATTGATTGTATATCGATTAACTATTTAGATATCCAAAGAAAAACAAAACGATCAAACTTTTAGTTTGGGAGTTCGAATTTCCCTTTTATGAAGTTTGGTTCAAGGATTTTGATGCATGAAATCTTTGAAATATGGCCGTCAGCCAAATTCTTCCAAGTCAAGAAAAATGTCCTCAGGCTTTCCGATGGGACAGTGAACTTCTCCAGAATTTAGAGTAAAGTCTATTTACTAGGGAAAAAATGATAAAAATATATAAACTTATTTACAATGAATTTCTTGGTGGCGTTTAATGTGTATTTTTTTAAATGGAAAATAAATATAATTGTCCTTGAGTAATTCTTGTGAGATTTTTAAATGCAATCAAATATGCAGACAATTCAGAAACTCTCCTGGGACTTTTATCCGTGTCAATTGTTAAAAGTCTAAAGAAAAGAGACACGTCTTTCTTAAATCAGGAACAAGGGAAGAATGAAAATATATTTTTGGTGTGCGCTTTGAATTAAATTTTTGCCCAAGTTCTTTATCACGCTCGATTTATAAGCCTAATGGGATTTTTGGTTGGTTGGATGTTACGGCATGTCAACCCTTAGGTTATCTGATGCCGAAGATATTTTTGTCTTATTCATTTCTGTTGGTATTCAATTTTTTAAACTCATTTTCTGATCTGGTCAACCCATTGATGGGAAGCTTGAGAGTACTACCACTCCTGGTCAGAGTGGATCTGGGAATTATGGCTCCATAATTGGAACCTCAACCTCATACCCAGGGCCTACAAAGGGGAAAAGAAGATATTTGGCAATATCTCATTTACAGAAAGCGATGCAAATATACACATAGAAAAGTCATGGGCTACTATAGACAGATTATTGATAATATGGAAATGTCATCTCTATGATAAGATAAAGCGAAAATTATTTCAGGAAATGACAGTTTCAGTGCTGTTGTTTGGTTGGATCACTTAGACACACAAAACGTCTTGAGAACAAGCGAGGTGGAAAATGCTGCATGCTCAGTTGAACAAATCCTGGAATGCCGACAAAGTTGTGAAATAAATTAATTCTTAATGCATAATACAATTTTGTTAAACTCATGTTTTTCTATTCAACTCATAGATGGGACCCTAACGAGTGCTACCGCTCCGGGTCAGAGTGGACCAGGGAGTAATGGTGATGAAGGGGTGCTCCCAAACCTCCAGAATTGGAACGTCACCATCAGATAGAGTTTAACGTCATTCCCAGGACATGTAGACCCTCAGCTACCGCCTTCTAGCACCCATATGGTAAGAAGGATTGGGGCTTGCCATCAATAGGGTTGGGGCAATCATATAGGTGCTAGGGCTTGACGTGGCCAGCCGATTGATCGGAGGGGGCCTCTTCGACTAGCCAAGAAAAGCCTAAAGTGGAATATTGCAAGTTATGGACTGCTCAGCCTCCCATGGCCAACAGGTGGCCCCATTGGGGGAGTCTTACCCCTCTGCAGGGGTGGATTCTTACGCCCCAGCCGACAGGGTGGAGTGCTATTTTTGTCATTTCACTTGATTCCAATAGGGAAAATTGATTTGATATAAGAGGAAATTAACTTACGAGCTGAACGAATTCAACTTCTAAGTCAAGGTACCACTGTATTGGATTTAAGATTCTAATCCTTCCTTTTTACAATGGTAACATTTTCAGACAGCTGTAAAGAAACCATAATTCTGATGGTATTAAAACGGAATATTCAAGACAATTGTTTATGTTTTTACAAATCCGAGAATATTTTCTCTGCTTTCCAAGAATAATGCCTTTCGATATTATTGTAGCAAAAAAGCTTCACGTATTTTAAGTGGCTTCTATTTATTTAGGAAATCGACTTTCCCATTTATTTTTATTTCAAAATATTCGTGATAATGTATTTTTAATTGTTATAAATATTTTTAAGGATTATTCACATTGATTGTGAATATATTTCATTGTTATTGCGGTGAATTTATTCAAAAAAATATATTCAATCATTCACTAATCAATAGAGCCATTTTTTTAATGAATACGAATTTCTTAATTGAAATCCGATTTCACTGTTAAAATAAAAGGATAACTGTTCCACGCCGTGCCAGTAGTATTGTATGGCTGCATCAATGGTCTTTAACGAAGTACCTGGTAAAAGGATGTTGCGTACTATTTTGAACAAATCGTAAAAGACAAAAACATTTGCTGGTCAGCCTCTTACCTCCCATGGCACAACATATGCAAATAAACGAACCTGGCATGCTGGGTTCTGCTGCAAAAGCATAGATGAACTCAGAAGCGACGTTCTCTTTTGGACAAACAATTGGCTCTGCGTAGATACTGAATGCAATATAGAGGACATACCGATACTGGTAGCCGATAGTGACGGATAACGAGAGAGAGAGAGAGAGAGAGAGAGAGAAAGAAAGAGAGAGAGAGAGAGAGAAAGAGAGAGAGAAAGAGAGAGAGAGAGAGAAGAGAAATTGATTCAAGGGTATTTGGTTAATCAAAAGTATTTGATGATGATGATGATGATGACGACGACGACGACTTTGGGCTATTTTTATACCTAACATAGCAGGTCTTACAAGAAACGACATTGTAGTCCTCCCAGATTGGTAGCTAGGCAACCCTTCTGCTCTACTATTTCCCCATAGCTCAGAGAAATGGGGGAGAAGAGATGACTTCCCAAAGGGCATTAGCAGAAAATGAAATGCAATCAGCCTTATCCAGGATTTGAATGAAGTGATATTAAGTAAATTAAACCCACTCGATAAACATGCTAGTGTATTGATTTATTTCATCGCAAAGCGCCCGAATTGTATGGCCTTGTGCCAAATTAGTCAAAGCTAAGCAAATATCAAAACCAAAAAAAGGAAATAATTAGCCCGGATGTTTTTATGTTGTATTTTTTCACAATTTATCTACAGTCGTCGTCATGAAAAGATGAAGGAAATATATTATCAACTAAGCTTCTTATGGATCTCAAACGGGATTAATGTTTCATATCTAAGACCGAAGGATGGAGAAAGGGAAACGCGATGATGAGGTTTGGCAGAACTGGTCGCTACTCACTAACGGACAGTTAGATCAATGTTTTAGCGGTTTTAGACAAGGTTACCTACTTAAAATCCTTCTTTCACCTATTTCAGGATATCGAAAAATATTTTTGTGCCACTTCTATGATTCGTCTACTTTTTCATGCATGTCTACTCATTCTTCTTCTTCTTCTTCTTCTTCTTCTTCTTCTTCTTCTTCTTCTTCTTCTTCTTCTTCTTCTTCTTCTTCTTTCTTCTTCTTATTCTTATTCTTATTCTTTTCTTTGCCTTCTTCTTATTATTATTCTTTGCCTTCTTCTTCTTCTTCTTCTTCTTCTTCTTTCTTCTTCTTCTTCTTCTTCTTCTTCTCTCTTCTTCTTCTTCTTCTTCTTCTTCTTCTTCTTCTTCTTCTTCTTCTTCTTCTTCTTCTTCTTCTTCTTCTTCTTCTTCTTCTTCTTTGCTTCTTCTTCTTCTTCTTCTTCTTCTTCTTCTTCTTCTTCTTCTTCTCTTCTTCTTTGCTTCTTCTTCTTCTTCTTCTTCTTCTCTTTTCTTCTTCTTCTTCTTCTTCTTCTTCTTCTTCTTCTTCTTCTTCTTTTTCTTCTTCTTCTTCTTCTTCTTCTTCTTTCTTCTTCTTCTTCTTCTTCTTCTTCTTCTTCTTCTTCTTCTTCTTCTTCTTCTTCTTTGCCTTCTTCTTCTTGTTCTTCTTCTTCTTGTTCTTCTTGTTCTTTTCTTCTTCTTCTTCTTCTTCTTCTTCTTCTTGTTCCTTGTTCTTCTTCTTGTTCTTCTTCTTCTTCTTCTTGCTTTCTCTTCAATCTACGTTTCTACTTTTTCATCATTTTAATCTACCCATTAAATAATTAGTCTTCGTCTTCCCATTAATAAATTTATATTTATATTGTGACTTCCTCCTTCTCCTCCTCCTCCTTCTTCTCCTCCTCTCTTCTCCTCATCCTTCTTCTCCTAATACATAATGATTGAAGTGAGTACGAACGTAAACTATACATTATTAAGTTGTAAATTCTATTTGAAATTGTTTTATTATTTAAATTCGAACAATGTTGCTCAAAACATTGTTACAATTTTTGCTGTTATGATAATATTGATATGAATATCTGATCATTTAATATATTTTATTTATTTTATTTACTTTTTTTCCAATAACTCTACTTTCTTTTTTCTTTCTTTCTTTTTTTCTGTTTCTATTTCATCTTCTTCCTTTCTTTCCTTCTTTCCTTTCTCTCCTTTTTTCCTTTCTTTCTTTCTTTCTTTCTTTCAATATTTTTCTCCTTTATCTCTTTCCTCCTATTTCGTTTTTCTCATAGCTTTTTTACCACCTAACCCCAGTTCCCTCTCTTCGTACTTTTCTTCTTCCCCCTGTTGGCTGGGGCTTCAGAATACACCGATTGCACCTCTGCAGAGAGGTAAGCCCCTCCCCAATGGGGCCACCTGTTGGCCATGGGTGGCAACCCGTGATGCTTAAGGACGGGATCCTGGTCGATGAGTAATTCATGACATGCAATATTTCATTTACACCCTCACTTAGGCTAAACAGGCGGGAGGAGAGGTCCCCTCCAGTCAAACGGCTGGTCATATTAATCCCTAGCACCTATATGATTGTCCCGACCCTATTGTCTATATGGCGAGCCGCAACCTTGTTTTATCATATAGGTGCTAGAAGGCAGCCGTTGAGGGTCTTCATGTCCTGGGAATGACGTTAAAGTATATCTGATGGTGAGGTTCCAGTTCTGGAGGTCTGGGTAATGTGGAGCACCCCTTCATCCCATTGCTCCCCGGTCCACTCTATCCCAGAGTGGAAGTACCTGTTACGGTGCCAGCAATGGGTTAAATAGAAAAACATAAATTTGTTTTTAAAAATTAAATATCCATTAAGAATGAATTTATTTCAAAACTTTATGGGCAGTAAATGATCCACTGAGGTTGATATGCCGTAAAACAAAACAAACCAAACCAAATAAATTTCATTCTTTTTATCAATTATAACTTCTTCTTCTTTTCTTCTTCTTCTTCTTCTTCTTCTTCTTCTTCTTCTTCTTCTTCTTCTTCTTCTTTTTTCCGCATTGTTCTTCTTCTTCTTCTTCTTCTTCTTCTTCTTCTTCTTCTTCTTCTTCTTCTTCTTTTCTTCTTCTTTTCTTCTTCTTCTTCTTCTTCTTCTTCTTCTTATTTCTTATTTCTTCTTCCTTTTTACCTCCTATCTTCCCCTTCTCTCTTCTCCCTTTCTTTTTGATCTCTTTCTTCTTCTCTTATTCTTTGTTTCTTCTTCTTCTTCTCTTCTTCTCTTCTTCTTCTTCTTTCTATCTTTTTTTTCTTCTTCCTTTCTTCCTATTTCTACGTTACCATTATCTTTCTACGTTTTTGTTTTCTTTCGTTTTACTTTCTCTGACAATTCCGTATTCTCCTCTTTACTTTCAATCTCTTTCTCTTTGCAGGTAAGCAATCCAAATGTCATCATATTCTTTCCGATTATCGATCACTAATCCGAAATCCCCCAGCGACGGTAGATCTGTAAGAATTTTGATTTATTCCTTCTTTCTTTTATCCTGACAACGAGATCTTGGAAAATCCACAGATTATCTTTAATCACCTTCACATATTATAAATCTGTTTCTCCTCTTTTCCTTTCTCTCTCTCTCTCTCTCTCTCTCTCACTCACTCTCTCTTTCTCTCTCTCTCTCTCTCTCTCTCTCTCTCACTCTCTCTTCTTCTCCCCACATAAACACACTTTTCTGTGTATATGTCCACATTGTGTAGTCTCTCTTTTTCTTTCTTTTACGTTCATATTGCCTCTTCCATCTCTTTCCTTCTCCCTCACTTTCTCTATATCTGTCTGTCTATCAGTCTGTCTGTCTGTCTGTCTCCTTTCTCTCATTCTCCCACACACACGTCTCACTGTATACGTTCACATGTCTTGTCTCTTTTCCTTCTCCCCCTCCCCCCTCCTCTCTCTCTCATTCTACCAGCACGCATCTATTTTATAAGTTCTTATATCCTCTCTCTCTCTCTCTCTCTCTCTCTCTCTTCTCTCTCTCTCTCTCTTTCTTTCTCTCTTCCGCATTCTTACACAGACACGTCACTTTGTATATTTTCTCCTTGTCTCTTCCCTCTCTTTCTTCCTGACTGACTTTCTCTATGTGTGTGTGTGTCAGTCTGTCTGTCTCTTTATGTATCTCTTATTCTCACCCACACACACGTCTCTCTATGTACATTCAGATTATGTATTCTTTCTCTTTTTCTCCCTGTGGGGGTCTCTCTCTCTCTCACTTTCTCTCTCTCTCTCTCTCTCTCTCTCTCTCTCACACACACACACACACACACACAGAGAGAGAGAGAGAGAGACACACACACACAATCACACAACCTCTTACACTCTCACTTCTCACTGTAGTACTTAATGATACATTCTGTTTTCCCGGTCAACGAGTACACTCCCCTATCGCTCTCTCCCTCTCTCATCTCTCTCTCCTCTCTCTCATCACTCTCTCTCACTCACTCTCTTTATTTCTCTTCCCTCTCTTTCTCTCTCTCTCTCTCTCTCTCTCTATCAATCTATCTATCTATCTCTTTCTCACCCTCATTCTAAATATCTCTCTCTCTCTCTCTCTCTCTCTCTCTCTCTCTCTCTCTCTCTCTCTCGTTCTCCTTTTTCTTTCTCTCCATTTCAAACAATGGCTGTCTCTTTTTTGATGTGTGCATCGCAATTTAAACCTCCCTCTAACTCATTCAAGCAATCATTGTCTCTCTGATGTGCACATTCGCGTTTCACTCTGTATCCTTCCTTCTTGCAACATCTGTCTCTGTCTGTCTCTCTGTCTCTGTCTCTCTCTCTTTCTAGTTCTCTCTCTCTCTCTTTCTGTAAACATGTATATTCCTCTCCCTCTCTCCGTTTCTCTCTCTCCCTCCTCTCATTTTTATGTTTCTCTCTCTCTCTCTCTCTCTCTCACACACAATCTGCCCCAATGAAACATGTATATTACTCATTCTCTCTTTCTTTCTCTCTCTCTCTCTCTCTCTCTTTATACTTCTTTTTCTCCAATCTCTCTCCCTTTCTCTTACTCTCTCTCTCTCTTACACTCTTTTACTAAATGTTAACGTGTAGGTCTCTCTCTCTCTGTCTGTCTGTCTCTGTCTCTGTCTCTGTCTCTGTCTCTCTCTCTCTCTCTCTCTAGAACAATCTGCCCCAATGAAACCTGTATATTCTCTCTCTCTCTCTCTCTCTCTCTCTCTCTCTCTCTCTCTCTCTCCTCCACTTCTTTTTCTCCAATCTCTCATCCCTTTCTCTAACTCTCTATCTCTTTCTCTTACACTCTTTTACTAAATGTTAACGTGTAGGTCTCTGTCTCTGTCTCTGTCTCTGTCTCTGTCTCTCTCTCTCTCTCTCTCTCTCTAGATATAAGACTCAATTTTTTTTTCAGTCCTTTCTATTATTTATTATTGAGTATTGTTCCGTGTTTAAAAAATATTTTCGAAATCATCATTTCTGCTTGCATTTCGACAATGGCAGATAAAAAAAGAACCAAGAATGTGTGTGAAATTGTATTTTCTTTGAGAAAAAACTGCAACTGAACAAGTTCCAATATTTCAAGTTCTTTTTTTTAGGAGGAAGCTTTAGGCAAAGCACAAGTGTACAAACAGTAATCGCATTTTCATAGTAGCAAAATATAATTCTAAGACTATCTACCACCTGGTTGGCCTTCGTTTGGTTTCTTTGTTTTGATAACATTCATGTGTTATTTAATGCCAACACCACCCTTGGAGAAGAATAGTAAGCGTACTACTTAACACATAGCTAGACTGATTGACCTTCAACAAATCAAAATAAGTATTTTCTTATGAATTTTCCGCCCTGTCGCCTGGGGCGTTAGAATGCAACGACTGCACCTCTGCAGAGGGGTAAGACTCCCCCAATGGGGCCACCTGTTGGCCGTGGGTGGCGACCCGTGATGCTTAAGGATAGAGCCCCGGTGGATGAGTAGTTCATGACATGCAATACTCCACTTTGGCCCTATCTTGGGCTAGACGGGCGGTCGAAGAGGCCCCCTCCGATCAATCGGCTGGTCACATCAAGCACTAACACCTATATGATTTTCCCAACCTATTGCCTTTATGGCAAGTCCCAACCCCTTTTTATCATATGGGTGCTAGAAGGCGGTGGCTGCGGGTCTACATTCCTGGGAATGACGTTAAACTCTATCTGATGGTGAGGTTCCAGTTTTGGAGGTTTGGGGATTGTGGAGCACCCCTTCATCACCATTGCTCCCTGGTCCACTCTGACACGGAGTGGTAGTACCTGTTAGGGTCCCATCTATGGGTTAAATAGAAAAATGTATTGATAAAAAAATTGTATTATGCATTAAGAATTAATTTATTTCAAAACTTTATCGGCATTAAATGACCCACTGAGGTTGATATGCCGTAAAACCAAACAAACCAAACATTTCTTATACATTTCAATTTAGCATAAAGTAAGAGAGTCTTCATGGCGTAGTGGCTAATGTTCTAGGTTGTGACATTGTAGTAAGCGAGTTCGAATCCCAATAATGCTATTACGTTCACTTTCCCTCTAACAGATTTTGGAAAAGTATGAACCGCCTTTTTCCCCTAGCTAGAGGTTAGATAAATTACTTAAATCCCACTGTATCACCGTGTGAAGGGACTGTACTGCAACCGCCGGCCAGGTTTGTCACAGAACGAGTCAGTAGTTGAGTGTACGGGACAGAAGCCCATCCACATTTTATTCCGTACGTTTCGACTGTCAGTCCACAGTTTGGAGAGGAGACTGGTACTGGCAAGCGATCACAAGGCAATTATAAAAGCTGAGTACAGCTGGTTTGAATTCAGCGTTCTCGTTCTTGACCGTTTGCCGTACCAAAATGTATAAGAAAACATTCATTTTGATTTGCTGAAGGTCAACCCTGTTATATACACCATAACAGAGAGAGAGAGAGAGAGAGAGAGAGAGAGAGAGAGAGAGAGAGAGAGAGAGAGAGAGATTCATGCTTTTCCCAAGCGATTTAGCGCTAAGTAAACAGAAATGCATCGTCCAGGATTTTAACTTGGCTCGCCGAGTCCATTTCTATCAACTATAACCGTTATGAAACCTGCGTCACCAAGTGAAATTCCAATTAGCAGCTAAAATACATTTAGTATACATAGATACACAATATGTGTATACTTGCATACAGGCCTTTGTCTGATGATCACCAAATGCTATTGACTGTGTCCTTGATATCATCAAGCATTGATGATGATGAGGAGGATGGCGATGATGAGGATGATGATGATGACGACGATCTGGAAATTTTAGCATTTTAATGGTTTTACATAAACTTAGAGTATAGAACAATATCCAGTCAAATTTGAGACTTGATAACAATAAAGATGAGGTATGAAACCCTGCATCCCACAGCCGTATGTTAATTAGTACCAGTAGTGATCTTATCCAATGATAGCTTTGGCATTAAATAACACATGAAGATTGATATGCCATTAAAGAAAGAAACCAATTGAAACCAAAAGAACCAGGCCGTAAACAGTCACAACCTTAATCTGACATGCCGAAATTTACTACTAAGTGAAAACTCATATGACCTGACCTTTTTTAGGATATTGACCTGACCTGGGGCTTTAATCTAGATTATGACTTTCAAAGTAATTTGAAGTTACTAGTGGTAAATATACAGAAAAATACACAATAAAGGGCTAGAATGCGCTCGACTTGATATGAAATACAAAAAACTCATTTTCATTTTGTAGATAGTGGGACAAGTATTGTTATATATACTAGACAATATATGCACTCTTTGGGTGCAAGTATTTAAGTTTTAATGTAATAAAATATTAAATTAAATTAGAAAGGCTTATAAACTAAAAAGGAATGCAGATAAAAAGGGTTGAAACAGAGTGGGGTATAATTGAAAATTAGAACAACTGAAACTTACTCTTCCATCACTCCCGTCTTTCATTGCTAAATTTTCCTAATTAGTTTAATAGGAAGTGAAGAATAAATGTACAGTTATTTCATCGTATTAATGGATTTCTTATAAGATTTATCCCCAAGATATTTGCTCATATTCATTAAGATAAAACCAAACAATTAGAAATCAATAATACTAAGTACTAAAATCAAATTCTTAATATCAATATGCAAATTAGCCTTCCCATTCACACTGTAAATCGATATTTTGTTGTATATATAAATACAACTGCATGTTATTAGTATGTAGATATGGCCAACAGTATCAATAATGTAAAAAAAAATATTAATAATTGAGGTTTAAATAAAAATAAAATCATGGAGAATATTACGTAAATAACGAAGGGAAATATAACTTGAGTAGTGATATAGTTTCGGTTACAGACAGGCAAACACACAAGCTCCATTATAATAAGATATGTTTTCCACATGAACAGCTGTATGTTGGTTTTGAGTAGTTATTTCAGACTGGCTTTACATAGCCATAAAAACTGATAGAACAACAATTAATACGTATAACAAAACAACCATAGATTATTTTTGGGTCACACGTGAATTTAAAAAAAAAAATTTAAACTCATTAAAACTTTAAGAGGAAACTGTGTGATGAGGAATAATTCCGATTTTTAAAATAAATTCCCCGGTACCGTAAACAAAATATTTATTTCAAAAATCCCGCCAGAGATATTTTCCTTTTTATGTAAATAATTATTTGTACAAAATAAAGAACAAGTCACGATCACTTTTAGCGTAGCGTATAAAGACGGTTTTTTTTATTAAGACCAACAATAAGAAAAAAAAAAAGAAATGGCACACTTCATAGAAAATAAGACGATAAAGGGCTTAGTGAAATGAAATAAAATAATTGTTGACAAAATATATTTTAGCAGCAACATTCGTCGAAAGAGAAATATATAAGTCATGAGAACTAAGCCGAATGTAAAACTTCTTTGTGAAAATATAAAAGAATTATTAGACTCGCTACAATAGAAAATGAAAGTCTCAAAAATAGGGCATGTGCTTTGTTACATCGTTATTAAA
This sequence comes from Doryteuthis pealeii, assembly GCA_023376005.1. Classification (NCBI taxonomy): domain Eukaryota; kingdom Metazoa; phylum Mollusca; class Cephalopoda; order Myopsida; family Loliginidae; genus Doryteuthis; species Doryteuthis pealeii. The sequence goes on along the minus strand of CM042156.1, from coordinate 94,066,470 downwards.
CTGTCAGATGAAAAGTCTTGTGGTGAAAGAGATACAATGAAGTTTTTCATTATCACTACAAAGTTTCGAGGATATTTTTTTTATTAATATATAAAAGTGGCTTTGGTCTCACGAGGAAAACCAATTATTAAAAGTCTTGCAAAAAAGTCGGAAGCGAAAACACGTTCTTTAGAATTGTTTATGTCACTTTTTCTGAGGCTTGAAAATGAATTTTCAACTTTACCATTAATTTTAAGTAGTAGATTATTTCGGCTTGAATTTTTAATAGTTCACTTTTTGTTTGGTTTGGTTTGGTTTGGTTTGTTTTGTTTTACGGCATATCAACCTCAGTGGGTCATTTAATGCCGATAAAGTTTTGAAATAAATCAATTCTTAATGGATAATACAATTTTTTTATAAATACATTTTTCTATTTAACCCATAGATGGGACCCTAACAGGTACTACCACTCCGGGTCAGAGTGGACCAGGGAGCAATGGTGATGAAGGGGTGCTCCACATTCCCAAAACCTCAAAACTGGAACCTTAACATCAGATAGAGTTTAACGTCATTCCCAGGACATGTAGACCCGCAGCCACCGCCTTCTAGCACCCATATGATAAAAAGAGGTTGGGGCTTGCCATAAGGGCAATAGGGTTGGGGCAATCATATAGGTGCTAGGGCTTGACGTGACCAGCCGATTGATCGGAGGGGGCCTCTCCGACCGCCCGTCTAGCCCAAGATAGGGCCAAAGTGGAGTATTGAATGTCATGAACTGCTCATCCACCTGGGCTCTATCCTTAAGCATCATGGGTCGCCACCCACGGCCAACAGGTGGCCCCATTGGGGGGTCTTACCCCTCTGCAGAGGTGCAGTCGGTGCATTCTAACGCCCCAGCCGACAGGGCGGTTACTTTTTGTCTCAGGTAAGCCTTGTTAAGTACACTCTCTGCTCTGACTGAGCTACAAACACCTATGCCTAACCAGAACCTCACATCAAATCTTTTAACTCTTGGCCTACTTGAAGCCGTTCACAGTAGCTCGCCAACTACTGCGATCTTACCGTATGCCGCTGACTGCATCTCTCACATGTTTCAATTGTTTACACTGAGAAAATTCTATTATCAGGATTTATTCGAATCGAATGAGTTCGGAGGTGAACAGATAGTGAACTATGAAATATCCTATCCTATAGGTGAAAAATAACAAGAAAATGTTGTTCAACCGTTGGGATAATTTGGTAGGCAAAGAGTTAATCTCGTCCTTTATGTTATCTTCATCACTACTGATGCGAGATCTAGATTCTTTTCTTTCTCATCTTAATTTTAGGCGCCTTTTTATTGCAAATTATGGGAGTCATTTGAGAACAAAATCTTTCTTTAAGATCTGCATTGCATTTCTTTTTCGGAATTGACTTTGCTAAAATAAAATCTTTGATTTTAACGGCATGTCGACAGATCTAGGGTTATTCTCTACCTAGCAGTTAGAGAATTACGTGCAGTATAAGTTTATATTCATATTTGTGCGTAGTATTATGCACCCGGTTACATGATACTAATTATTCCTCTCTACTGAAATTATTTGCAAACAGATTTCTTTTGGTTACATGAGGAAAAGAAACAATTATTAAAAGTCATGGGAGAAGAGGGAAGCGAAAGGACTTTTGAAAAAGTTGTGAATGTCGCTTGTCTGATGCTGAGTTTTCTTTAAGTAATTTTCGATTTAAAACATTGATATTAAGTAGTAAATTATTTGGGCGTGATTCTTTTAATAACTCACTCTTTACTCAGGTTGGTTGGTTGGTTGGCTGGTTGGTTAGAATTTACGTCATCTATTTTATGCCAAAGACATTTTTGTTTTATTCATTCTTGTTGGTTATTCAATTATTTTTAAACTCATATTTAAACACATGTTTTTAAAACACATGTTAATCTATTTAACCCATAGATGGGACGCTAAAAACTACTACCACTCCGGGCCAGAGTGGATCTGAGAATAATGGCAAGGAAGTGATACTCTTCACAACCTCCAGAATTGCAACCTCACATCTAAATGCAGTTTAGCGTCATACCCAGGACACAAAGGTTCTCAGTATCTACCTTGTAGCATTATATGATAAAACCCCGATCAATCGGTTGATCACATCAAGCCCTTGCATCTATACGATATTGTCGACCTTACTGCAGATCCCCAACCCTTTTTTCTCATATGCAAGAAGGCGATTGCTAAAGAACTTGATATCTAACAGCATCTAGTGGTGAGGTTCCAGTTCTGAAGTCCGGGGAGTTTAGAGTACCCTTTCATTGCTATTACTCCCAGGTCCACTCTGGCCCGGAATCGTGGTACCTGTTAGTGTCCCATCAAAGGGTTAAATAAATTAAAAATGAGTTTTAAAAATGTGTTAAAAATAAGTTTTAAGAAAATCGAATAACCAAAAAAGAATTAATAAAACAAAAACATCTTTGGCATAAAATAACCCAACAAGAATTAATATGCAGTAAAATCTAACCAACCAAACAACCAGCCAGGCATCCTTGCGTATTCTAACTGTAGAATTTATGCCAGCAGCATGCAAGGACTGTATTTAAGTTACAGCTTGCCTGTTGTTTTCGTCTGCTAACTCGACGGTAGTTAGAACCCCACTGCGACGGTGAGTATTATATTGTTTCTATATCTGGAGGATAACTTCTACACTAACAGGATCATAAACGCATTTATTTCGTTATCGTGGTATATATTATCGTCACACGAGTACTGGTTCTTTAACTGGTTATACACTTCATACGTTTTAATAAGTGTAGAATATCAAGTCAGAAAATGCAGAGAAAGCGAAGTAAATTCGTTTCTATATTTATAAAGGCTTAACTTAGTTCTACATAAGTTTAACAAGCGCCTAATGGAGTCTGTTGGAGTACTATTATAGTCTAAATACGACCGTTTCGATTCATTAGCGACAAATGTTATTAAGGAAAATGCCCAGTTGGTTCTGCTTAGCCTGCAGTGTTTGTCAATAAGTACTCTATACTGCAAATCTGCTTTGCGCTGCTGGTAGATGAAAACAATGCACTCCGAAATGTATCAATTAATATCTTTTGATGACTAGACAGCGCGCCATTACTACATAATTCAACTTACAATTGGTTCTGTGAGTTCAAATCTCAGTTTGATTTTATGAACTAAAAGGCACTCTTCCCGCAAAATGTGACGGGTTATTTACGTGTTTACGGACATTTCATTGTAGTATCTATGCATTCTAAGTGACTAAGAAGCAGCGTAATATTTGCCTAAATTATATTTTGAAAAATAGGGACATACTTTATTGAAAAGGAAAGAAAAAGAAACTTAAGAGCCCTTTAGACCGGTGCTTTGTCAAAAAAACGACCGGTAGATCGTTTAAAAGTCACAATGTAAATTAATTAGGTAAAAAAAGAGAGTGAATCAAGTAAATAGTGGGGTAACATGAAAAAAAAGAAAAAAAAATTTTTTTTGGTAAATACCTTCAGGTTATCCCCACTTCATCAATAACATCCCCAGCAAAAATTACCAGGGAGTGCTTAAGGTCTCTCTGTCTGCACAAGGACGGGCAGTAAATAAGCATGGAGACTGCCTCGAGTACATTGAGGTGGTGGTTAGTCCTAGCCTTGTGCAGAATAGTAAATTGCTGATCACTGTAGTTTGTTCTACAGCTATTTAAATTAAAAGGTGGTCACCGATGGCAGAATCTTGTGCTTGCCTAAATTAGTATTTTAAAGTTAACATTATTGTATGGATAAAGACGGAAATTTGTATCGTAAATATGTTTACTTCCCTACTTGCATACGTTCAAATCTGTATTTGACTTGATTTATATGCCTATTTCGTTTACTTTGATAAAAGTTATGGAGGCAAAAGCCACTCTAGTCATCACACGTATATGCATAAACGCGCGTACCCGTGCATGTATACATGTACACGAGGGTTCCATTTTCTTATTTCTCATTTATGCAAATTTTCTTCCTGTGTTTTATGTATCCGTTTCTACCAAACAATTCCTATCAGAGTTATCCAGAAAATCCTTTTGGTTATTGTAGATTACATAAACTTTATTGCATAAAAAAGAGAATGCGTTAATATGAATTTATATTGCAACATTGTTTCATTTCTGATCATCTCTTAAAGTATGTGATTGTTTGGTATTACTTTATATAAGATTGAATATTTGTATTTAAGGTGTGACATTTTTCATTACGTCTAACCTAATGTGATTCTTTAAAAGATGCTGTAGTAGCAATACAAAAAGCTAACGTGCAAAGCATTTATTCTTCTAGTCACTGGAATATATTCATTAGTAAATGAACAGTAAAAATGGGTTTTATTTGGATTCTTCGAACTGTTTCCTTTGTATTTAATGTTATCTTATAACGGTGTTGTGTGGGTAGATTAGAGTAACCTCCCTTTATTAATAGTAACTTAAAGTAACCGTTTGTGATGTTATGCAAATATTAGTGGCAGGCCGTCGGTAAGTCTCTACTTAATGACTGGTGGGCGCCGCCATTTGCATTCTGGACTACGTACGTCATATGAGAGATTCGTGTTACTCTTCTTACAGGTATCTGTCTGTAACCGAAACTATATCTGTATCCAAGTTAAAAATCCTTGTATACGTTACATTTTCCATGGTCTTATTTTTATTTAAAGTTAGACCTCAATTATAATTAAAAATGTTTCACATAATGAATACTGTTGGTCTTATCTAAATACTAATAACATGCAGGGCCGGGTTAGCTCAGTTGGTAGAGCGTTCGGCTAGAAACCATAAGGTTCCTAGTTCGATACCGGTCCTCGCCAACTCAGCGTATGGGTAGCACAGCGATCTGTGCGGTAAAGTAAGGAGCTGATGGTAGGTGCGGTGCTCCACCTCAGACGTCAAAAAAAATCTCCTTGATCTAGCACTATTTAAAAGGGATAGATTCCCTCGCTGACTGGCTGATACCGACTTTAGCCGCCCCGACGACTTTACTTTTACTTTACAGTGTATAAGGGTGGATAATTTGTATATTGCTCTTAAATATTTGATTTTAATAAATATGTACTTCGTATTATTGATTTCAAATCGTTTGGTTTTATTTTAATAAATATGAGCATAAATCTCGGGGTGAATCATAAATGAAATCCTTTAATCACAAGAAGTAACTGTAATTTTATCTTTTACTCCCTATTTTAACAAAATAGTTAAATTAGAAAAAATAGCAAGGAAAGACGGGAGTGATTGTAAAGGATGGAAGAGTTAGTTTCAAAGTTGTTCTATTATTCAATTATATTTTCAAATCATTTTATCTGCATTATTATTTAGTTTTATTAGTCTTTCTAATTCAATATATTTCATTACATTAAAATTTAAATACTTGCGCCCGGGGGTGCATATTTTTGCTAGTATATTTTTGCAGTCTAGTTGGACCGATGGTGCGACGGATATTGAGATGAATTTAATAAAATTCTAAGTAAAACTGAGCTATTATTTGCAGGTGCAATCCTGACTACGGGCGATAATAACATTGAATATTTAACAGAGCTTAACACTTGTACCCAGTCAGGGTTAACGGAATGCGTCTAACATTCTATAGATTAAATAAAAGGATTGGTTCGAAGTTCCGTGAAGTCTCCTGATTACGATATGATAGATCTCCAGTGCGACAAGAAAGTTATCGAGTTCAACAAGAAGGTCCCCGAGTAAAACGAGAAGTTTCCAGATTTCCACAAAAAAAAATCACATGAAGAAGACCGGAGGGCACATCGACCGAAACGTTGTGTATATAACAATAAACATGAGAACAACACTCTGAAAAATCCAAATAATAAAAATTATCTAGCCTCATGTAAAAAAAAATTCAGACAAATGCAGAGATAATTTTAAAATCTTTGCGAACCAACCAGAGAAGCTACAGAAAAAGAAATCTTCTATACAAGGTCCAATAGAAAATCGCCAATTTTCCTTTTAATTTTCTTACTTTTGAGTTTTTTTCAAATGTGAAAATGCATTTTAAGAGAAATTTTATTTCAAAAATCAATGTTGTTTGCTGACGTCATGAAAGAAAAAAAGTTAATTCCATTAATGTTTGCTCCATCATTTTACGTAAATATGAAAGCATTTTCAACTCAGGACTTTTTTCTCCTTTCGTATTTATATAAGCCGGTCACTAATGGAGATGTATCTATGACGAATATAGATTCCACGTTTGGGGACAATGCTGTCAATGAAATGGATTTTAGTTTGAATAATTGGTAATAGAAAAATTTAGTCTAGAAAATCAGGTGCGTTATAGTTTGAAAAACGTCAATGAAAGAAATTTAGGGTGAATGTAAAAATATTACAAAAATCTCAATCAGGGAATAGAAGGAAACTTGAACGTATAGATTTGCAACAGTTCAAGTAATTTAAATGTTATTGGCACTGAAATGTTTCGTAGATTTCATTTGAATTGAAAAAGAAAAACTTGACCCTTTTTAAAACGTATATTCACTTAAAATGAAATAATTTTGTACAATAATAAGATAACAACGACTGGATACCAAAGAGATTTGTAAATATCAAATGATGGGGTTAAAAACTTATCACCTCTTAAAATAAAAAAAACACATTTGATACAATAGTAACTTAATGCGGAGGGGAAGCGTAAAGATCAATTGAGCCGTTTTAAAAGGTATAATCTCTAAATATGAAAACATAACATTGTAAGAGAACTTAACAGCTGGATGCTGAAGAGAATCATTCAAATCATATTAGACGTGTTCAGTGATTGTTTAATAAAGAGTGTAAAGGGTGAAACATAAAAAGACCGAGGTCATTATCAGTTTCATGGATATATATATATATATATATATATATATATATATATATATATGTGTGTGTGTGTGTGTGTGTGTGTGTGTGTGTGTGTGTGTGAGTGTGTGTGTGTGTGCGTGTGTGTGTGTCTGTGTTTCATGGCTATATATAATATATATATATATATATATATATATATATATATGCGTATATATAAAATGTGCGGTCCAAAAACATAACAGCAAGAAATGTCTTCGCATAAACACCAGAAGAATTATTGGCCTGATGATGGCAATATAGCCTGAAACCTGGGTAGTTGCTTATGGAAAACAATTATATTTTAAAAATTCAACAAATAAATAAATAAATATATGTATATATATATATATATATATATGTGTGTGTGTGTGTGTGTGTGTTTTGATCATTTTGATATATATATATATATATATATATATATATATATATATATATATATATATGATTTTGATATATTCTTTCAGTTATTCTATTCAACCATAAGTTAAAAACTTCTTCTTCTTTAACAACACAACAAATTCGTTTCCCGCTTTTAAAAATTCTTATCCCTTAATCCGACAAACCCTTCTTCTTCTTCTTCTACAAATCATTCTCCTTTTTACAAGCCCTTTTCTACTTCTTCCCCATGTACATATTCTTTCGTCCATCTCCCTTCTACTTTTTCTTCTTCCTTTCCTTTATATCCACGTCCTCACTCTTCTTCAAATAATCTTATTCATACACATTCTATTCTATGCTTAACTCAGAGTGTAAATATTTTTGGCAATATTAAAAGAACCATTTTTGACCTGTATGCAAGAAATAGGGAATTTCACAAATCATTTTAAAGAAAAGATCTCTCTAATTCTCTTATTCAATACAAACCATTGTGTTATTTCGAGAGTGGTTCTTTCGGCGGGTCGAAAATTGCCACAACAATGGACAGTCTGTGACGGCTTTGTTGAAAAGGCTGGAGAAAATGGCAGATCTTTTTTGTTCTTGTTTAATGCAGACACACCCAATTGAAAACAAAGTGCAGAGAACACAATCTACGAAAAAAATAAATAAGACAATTTTGCGCCAGCATTTCTATTCTTAACGAACTTTTTAAATTCACCAATAACAATTCCACAGTCATACACATTGTATTCAGTATTCAATGTGGGTTAAATACCAACTTTTAAAATGTCAAACTTCGGAGGAGACATGCTGCTTCTACCATTAAGAAATCGCAAACTTCCGTATTATTACAAATACATAACCTTGTGCAAGATTTATTATTAAAAGAACGAAGGAAACTGGTCTGAGAATTGCGATCAAATTCAACAGAAATAAAATACATTAAATAATGTAAGAAATTAAAAAATAAGTGGAAATTATTTGTTTTAATTTGTTAGAGAGGCTTGATGTATATTATTTTGTTTTTGTCAGACTGTTCTCCTCGTCTTTATTGTTGTTTGTAAAAACACAAAGTTTCGACCGTTGTATCCTCCGGCCTTCTTTAGGTGTCCCTTTGTTAATAATCGTGACGCATCTCATGCTGTATCACGGATTAAAGAGGTAAACATCATTATTTGAAAGACATCTTCAAAAGCCCTGTCGATGGGGCGTTAGAATGCACCGACTGCACCTCTGCAGAGGGGTAAGACTCCCCCAATGGGGCCACCTGTTGGCCGTGGGTGGCGACCCATGATGATTAAGGATAGAGCCCAGGTGGATGAGCAGTTCATAACATGCAATACTCCACTATCTTGGGCTAGACGGGCGGTCGGAGAGGCTCCCTCCGATCAATTGGCTGGCACCTAGCACCTAGTTGATTTTCCCAACCCTATTGCCCTTATGCAAGCCCAACCCCTTTTTATCATGTGGGTGGTAGAAGGCGGTGGCTGCGGGTTTACATGTCCTGGGAATGACGTTAAACTCTATCTGATGGTGAGGTTCCAGTTTTGGAGGTTTGGGGAATGTGGAGCGCCCCATTCATCACCATTGCTCCCTGGTCCACTCTGACCCGCAGTGGTAGTACCTGTTAGGGTCCCATCTATGGGTTAAATAGAAAAATGTATTTATAAAAAAATTGTATTATCCATTAAGAATTGATTTATTTCAAAACTTTATTGGCATTAAATGATCCACTGAGGTTGATATGCCGTAAAACAAAACAAACAAACAAACAAAGATCTTCAAAAGTTCTTCGACGCCTTGTTTGATCAACAGTCAAACTCATTTTAATTATTTCCCAGGCTATGTTCGGATAGACAGTGAATAACCGAAGAGGGCGGAGGATATTGATGCTGAAACGTTGTATTTTTACATAGCATAATAAAAGATGAGAAAAACAGTCCGAAAAATCAAAATTAGATATATTTCCAAAATAATTCTAAATAATATTCACCTTGACGGTGAAGCTGATTGTATCCCCCGTAGAATGATGAGACCCACACCTCAAAAAAGAGATTTATTCTGTATGATACTAAACTACGTCTAATGTCGGGCTCGAATCTGGAGATCTTCGAAATTTAGTTTATCCCTACATGGCCATTATTCCCTGGCCAATTTCGGACAGATTGATAGCACATTTTGGCGAAACATCTTTTGGTAAAATAGATCTGTTTAAAAATGACTCGTATTTGATAGAAAAAAAAAAAGAAAATCACTTAAGAAACAATTAAACAAAATTCTAAATGGAAACATGAAATGAACTCAATTTCCTAACCTCTAGGCATAAAATAACATTAGCCGGTTTGACCTGCCATTAAAATACACCAATCAATAAATCAGCCAAATAATTTCTATATATCAAAATTATTCTTATGTTTGCATATACTAGTATATATATATTTACCAACCCCTCCGCACGAGCAGGATGCAACACAAGGTCAATTTCTTAAGCGGAGTTCAACAGGTTTGAATTCAGAGTTTTCCTTCTCCTAGACCGGTCGCCTAACCAAGGTTAAAGAGCACAGTCTGCTCTACTATTTACCCATAACTGGCGGGAGAGTAGGATTCATACCTTTCCCAAGGGTATTAGCACTAAGTGAAATAATTGCCACGTCCAGGATTTGAACTCGGGTCGACGAGTCCATTTCCCATGACTTTAACCATTACACCACGCGCTTCCTACAACCATATACTAGTATATATATCAATTTTTGGAGGTGCATGGTGTAATGGTGAGAGTCGTAGGAAATGGACTCATCGTCCCAAGTTCAAATACTGGACGAAGCTGTTTGTATTTCACCATGCACCTTGGGAAAGGTATGAATCCAACTACTCTCCCTCCAGCTATAGGAAATAGTAGTGTTATATATCCCTTTACATGGGTGTATATAATCGGTGTGTGTGTGAGAGAGAGAGAGAGAGAGGAGAGAGAGAGAGAGGGGGAGAGAGTGATAGACAGATAGAGTAGATAGGGGATGGATGAGGGTCTTACTTGCTACTCCGCTTACTTCGTTTAACTCGGCCGGTCGCCATGTACTTCAGTCCTATTTCTCGGGTCGTAGGAAATGGAGTGGTCGTCCCAAGTTCAAATACTGGACGAAGCTGTTTGCATTTCACCATGCGCCTTACTTTTACTATCTTGTTAGTTTCTCAGTTTGGCGGACCTAGACACCAATAGGCACCCCAGCCCAGATCCGTTTTGAAAGTAACTGAATTTTGCTTTTCACTGGTTGTTAGTAAACAAAATCAACAGCCGGTCGATAAAAAACAGTAATATTTTTATACTAAAATAGTTTTTTATTTTTTTTTTTTAAAGTTATTTCATGTTGTTGTTAGCATATGTGAAAAAATTAATTAAAAAAATAAAACTTAAAACGAAAGACATGTTTATTTATTTTCCCTGTGCCTCTACAGATAGTTAATAAAGAAATGATTTATTTCATGTTGTTGTTAGTATATGTTAAAAATAATTTTCGACCAACATTTAACTAATATTGTTATTGACATTAATAATATTATTTCAGATACGAATCCATGTAGGGACACATGAAAAATAAATGTTATAAATAGTGTAATACCATTTCTGAACAACAACCTTTTATTTAAATAAACCTAAAATAATTTGTTAAAACAATTTTTTATTTAATAAACATATTTAATAAACAAGGGTTGTTGGTTTCTTCTAAAGCATTGTTTCAAAAACCCAGCCCATGTTTCAACCGTCACCGGGCGGAGACCGACCCTCAGAACGAGCTCTGAAATCTCTGGTCCATCTGATTAAGTAATTCTCACGCGTCTAATCGCCCGTTTTTCAAGGGTCAAGTAAAGAGGTTATTACCCATCAATACCCTTACTACAGGTACGTACATAAGTCATAAGCTACCCACGAATGTAACAGACGGGCGGATTGAACTCTTCAACAATGGCTAGGTAACCAGTCCTAGGAGAAGGAAAACTCTGAATTCAAACCTGTTAAACTCCGCTTAAGAAATTATGTCACATCCTGCTCGTACGGGGGGGGGGTAAATATATACACGAGTATATATATGTGTAATATATAATGAATAGAGAATGAAAAAATGAGAAAAGTATTGACATGAAAAGGTGCTCAATGCTAATAAAGCAGAGCAGATTTATAATCAATGGTAATATTATGGATTTACACTCATAACTTGAAGTTTCATGGTAATGTAATCATCAGATGAGTCCAATAGTTGAGATCTTAAAAACCAGGACTGGTTCTTAAGATCTCAACCATTTAACTCATCTGATGATTGGATTACCATGAAACTTCAAGTTATGAGTGTAAATCCATAATATTACCATTGATTATATATATGTATGTGTGTATGTATGTATACATGTGTGTGTGTGTGTGTGTGTGTGTGTGTTGCAGTATATAATTTCTGTATCTCTCTGGTTGCAAGTATTGTTAATAACTTAACGTACAAATCTGCTGCAAAAGGTGTTCTTGTTGTAGATTTGTAACTACGCCTAAATTGGCTTCTACAACCAAAATACATGACTATGTTGCGGCTAGATGCATCGTCAGTGATATTTATATCACTATATGCATAGGGTCATTTCAACATCAACTTCCATGTCACTCTCTAAAGTCTCAATGTCTCAAACTACATACAGCGACCAGATAAATTTAAATTGTTACATAATCTATGCGGTTGCATAAGATTATTGTCAATCCCCTTATTTCTAAAGGGATGGCACTTTTCATATCACGGGCCGTACTTTCCATGGAATAGTACAGAACGCCCGCGAAATACGTGAAGTCACGTGGGACCTGGTTGGGTCCTCAGTTCTTTGACGTCGGACAGAGAAGATGTGCTGCCTTAACTGGAACTCACAATGCATACGCGCGCTATGTTAGTCAGATGTTAGTTACATGAAATGTTTAGAAGGAAATAAAAGTTTAAGAAAAATAACACGGTCTTGTGATTAATGAATGTCTTGGTAACAAGACTGATTAGAAGAAGAAATGAGTTAAGTGCGACCGACCACCAAGACGATAGAAGAGACGCTAGAAGATGACTAGAAGAACAGAAGAACTTAAGAGATGTTAGAAGAACTTAAGATGTCAAAGACGCCAGAAGAAGCATAGAAGTAAAGAATGAAAAGGGTATACAACAAAATGACTCCAGGTTTTGTCCTTTATATATGTGGGTAGAATGTTATTTGACCAAAGATGATCTGTTTCCAGTTTTCTGGTGGAGAGATTTCCCCTATGAATACGTTGGTCGTTAATGTATCAGCTTCGACTTATTTGCGCAAAGGCAAAGTGTAACACCGAAGTTGGAAATTCAAAATGACGTATCCTCATAAACCAAAATTTCTGACCAATTATGACCAAATTGGGGTGACCGATTTAGAAAAAAGTATAAAAGATACAGTCTTTATATATATATATATATATATATATATATATATATATATATATATATAGTCTTTTGCGAAACAGGACTTTTAAGTAATCGATTGAATTGTGATAGGTTGTCATTATTAATTGATGTGATCTATGGTTTTACCTCTTCCAGGACGAAAACAGATACTTCAGCTTGTATATATATATATATATATATATATATATGTGTGTGTGTGTGTGTGTGTGTGTGTGTGTGTGTGCGTGTGTGTGTGTGTGTGTGCGTCTGTGTGTGTTTTGGACTCTGGCAATGACCCAGGCCACTTTTTCAAGCCTCAGTCAATTCTAATTTGTTCCAACTAAATGCATTCAATTGTCCGGCCAAGTCACGCTATATATAAAAGTTTGGAAGTGTTGAATGACGTATCATTCGTAATTGATCGATATTTCTGACCAATTTTGACCAAAGTATGGAACGCATTTCGAAGAAAATACATATTAAAAGTTCAGGACTTTTTAAGTAATGGATGGAATGAAAAAAGAAATTAAATCAACCCCATTTCAAACTTGATCAATCGTGGGAAAACTTATTTGGTTGGATGGTTGGTTGGCTGGTTGGCTGGTTGGCCTAATGGCATATCAGCACATGTGGGTTAATTAATGCCAAATCATTTTTTCTATGTGCGATTGTTTGTATAAACAATTTTCATTAACATCATGTGTATATATATATAAATACTAGTGGATGATCCTTAGCCACCGCCCTGTAGCACATATATCATAAAAAGGTTTGTGTGTTTGCTTTAAGATCAATTTGAAAAGTGAACTGTGAAATGCTAATACTTCCCTTGTTTATAAAGAGAGACATCAATATCATTATAAAAGGCTGTTAACTATAACTGAGAAAGGCTCAGGAATATTTTACTTCTTCCTAAATAGAAGAATGAATATTTCAATCGACAGCTAATGTTTCTTAGACATCATTGACATCGCTCAAGTATGAAATGCTAATTAGAATCCTTCCATACTTCCTAAACAGAAGGATCAGTATCATCATGGATCGCAGTAAAATATCAAACATAAATTAGAATTCTTCCCTTGGTCATAAATAGAAGCATCGATATCATCTTGGATCGTTGTTTACTGTGAAATGTTAATTAGAATCCTTCTCTGCTTCCTAAATAGAAGGTTAGATGAACCATGGTTATTAATTGAACCCCGGGTTCCACGAGTGTAGGAAATAAATCCAACAGTGTATCAGCCGTTCTTTGGAAAATAAAGTATTTAAAGTTTTACGAAGCTGATTCAATAGTTAATGCCATTTTGTTTAGGACAGGTATAATTGCCAACACAGGTAAATGTATCATACATCAAAATGAAGAAGGTCCTCTATGGATCACATCCCTACTTCTCCACATAGTCACCGTTTCTCTCAATAGCAATGTTACACCTTCGAATGAGGGCATGTATCCCTGACCCGTAAAATTCTGTTGACTGTTCTTTGAGCCACTTCTTCACTACAGATTTCACTTCCTCTTCACTGGAATAATGTTTGCCTCTCAAACCCTCTTTTATGGGACCGAAGAGACTATAATCTGAAGGCGCTAAATCTGGGGAGTATGGAGGATGCGGTAAAGTTGTCCACCCAAATGAGGCGATTTTCATCTTCTCCTGATGCTTATGTGTGGTCGCATTGTCATGTAGAAGGACGACATTGTCGATTGACAAGCTGGGTCTTACTCGTCGGATTCTGGCTCTGAGCCTGGTTCTCAATGTAGACCTTAGTTTTATAAGACGATTTCACATGAAATAAAGAAAATGGCATTACTTTTTGACTCTCCTACGTAGATAGATTTGAAATTATACAGTTGGTTTATCTTTGTGGACTAATCGATAAAGTGTCTGCCGTAGACAGACAGACTGGAGCAATCGGATGTTATTACTAACACTTACAGATCACAGATAACAAAAAGGTGAATTTTACAAAAATACTCCGGAAAAGCATCTCAGCGACTTGGCGGATTTCTCATTAAGGATAAATTAAAATTCAACGTCAACATTTTTTTTTAAAACCAACAGAGTAGGATATTTATGAACCAATCAGGATTAACATAAATCCATCTCTACAAATCTTTTTCATTTTTTTTTTTTTTTTGAGGGGGTTGATTATCTCGCAAAATAACACTGCCAAAAGATCAATTTAGATGCAAAATTCTCAGGTGTTTATTTATGCCATTCCTAAACTGAACTGAAAGTAGTAATACTTACCTAAATGCACTTCCCATCTCACAAATATCATTGGACTAATAAATATACCAAAGCTTCCCTTTATCAAAAAGTCTTGTTCTATGAAGAAGAATATTATTTTATGGCTGGTTGGCTGGTTGGTTGGTTGGTTGGTTGGTTGAGTTTACGGCATGTCAACCCTTAAGTTATTTAATAACGGAGATGTATTTTATTTATTCTTGTTATGTATAGTTTTTTCAATCATTTATTTTCTTTAACTATTTTTTATCAACTTGACGCATAGATGGGGTCCTAAGAGGTACTACCACTCCAGGTCAGAGTGGATCTGTGAGTAATGGCAATAAAGATTACTTGACATTCCGGAATTCGTATCTCACCACTTGATTTAGTTTAACGTCATACCGAGGACACTAAGATCCGTAGCCACCGCCTTTCAGTGCATATATGATAAAAAATGGTTGGCAATACGGTCGGGATAGCGTTCGGCTAGAAACCCCAAGGTTCCTAGTTCGATACCGGCCCCCGCCAACTCAGCGTATGAGTAGCACAGTGATCTGTGCGGTAAAATAAGGAGCTGATGGTAGGTGTGGCGCTCCACCTCAGACGCAAAAACAATCTCCTTGGTCTAGCGCTAGTGAAAAGGGGATAGACTCCCTCGCTGATTGGCTGATACCGACATTAGGCCGCCCCAACTTTACTTTACTTATACATAATGCCTAATCAGCTATAGCATAAAAAAATCAGATTTCAGAAAAAATGATAAGAAGATTTTTAGAGAGTATTTTAAAAACTATCGGATGAATTACTTAAGAGAATTTAATCTCTGTATAGATATTTTATGAATTTTTAATCTGTTCTGTGCAAAGATTCTCATTTTATTTTGGTTCATGTGAGAAGAGCAAAGATGCCCAAGGAGTATAACAACCAAATAAATAAAAGTCGAAATTGAGGCAAAAAGTATATTTGGTAGCCATGACTATATCTAACACTTTTTTATTACACCTGAAAGGTGATACCTTTCTACACTGTGCAAAAATTATAAATAACAGATTTACTACATACTTTTTAAAATTTTTTCTTGGGTGATATTATCTCGTTTATTAAAGTGAGATTACTCTCAAGTTCTTATTAGTTAGAAATGCATTGAGGCTGTGAAGTGCATACAAAATTAGGGGAACAAAACAAAAGAAAAGTCCTCCAGATTGGGAGATTTTTATGTATTTTATCATTTTAAAACAAAAGCTTTCGAACGTTCATAGGGTAGGCATTACGGAATAAGAGGAGGGGAGCAGCGGTCCTTAGGTACTGTGATAAGTGGGACATGATGAAGGAGTTGGGGAAGTAAAGAAAACACAGTGAAAAGTGGTCGTGCCAACAAACCTATTACAAAATGATGAGAAAAGCAATCGAACAAAGAGATTTCTCAGATGTCGAAAATCGTCAAAGAAGAAATGAGAAAATATTGATTAAAGAAAGGAAAAAAGGAAAAAAAGCGGGAAGGGAAAGAAAAATATTAGCGGAGATGTTAAGGATAATAAATAAAGAGAAAAGGAAAAGGAAAAATAAAAACCGAGAAGCAAGGAAAATAAAAATAAATAAAATAGTTCCTGATTATGAGTTAATTCGTTCCACTCGTAACTCAATTTCCTCGTTTATCAAATCAATTTCCCATTTAAACAAACTGAGATGCTATTAATTCGTTCCACTCGTCAATTTCCTCTCAAACTCCTCGTTTATCAAATCAATTTCCCATTTAAATAAACTGAGATGCTATTAATTCGTTCCACTCGTAACTCAATTTCCTCGTTTATCAAATCAATTCTCCCCATTTAAACAAACTGAATGCTATTAATTCGTTCCACTCGTAACTCAATTTCCTCGATTCGTTCCACTCGTAACTCAATTTCCTCGTTTATCAAATCAATTCTCCCATTTAAACAAACTGTATGCTATTAATTCGTTCCACTCGTAACTCAATTTCCTCGTTTATCAAATCAATTCTCCCCATTTAAACAAACTGAGATGATTTCCTCGTTTATCAAATCAATTCTCCCATTTAAACAAACATTCGTTCCACTCGTAACTCAATTTCCTCGTTTATCAAATCAATTCTCCCCATTTAAACAAACTGAGATGCTATTAATTCGTTCCACTCGTAACTCAATTTCCTCGTTTATCAAATCAATTTTCCCCATTTAAATAAACTGAGATACCATTAATTCGTTCCACTCGTAACTCAATTTCCTCGTTTATCAAATCAATTCTCCCCATTTAAATAAACTGAGATTCCATTAATTCGTTCTACTCGTAACTCAATTTCCTCGTTTATCAAATCAATTCTCCCCATTTAAATAAACTGAGATGCCATTAATTCGTTCTACTCGTAACTCAATTTCCTCGTTTATCAAATCAATTTTCCCCATTGAAATAAACTGAAATGCCCTTAATTCGTTCCACTCGTAACTCAATTTCCTCGTTTATCAAATCAATTTTCCCCATTTAAATAAACTGAATGACAATAATCAGGTCCAGCCCCCGGTCCAAAAATCTAATTTTTGTACATTTTTTAAATAAGAAAATAACGCTGGATTGTATAAAAACACCACGAAATAATGTAGCAAAAGAAGAGACTTCCCTCATGTAGCGAAACGGCAATATAAACGCAGTGTCGCCTGAGACAACCCCTCGCAGCAAAGCGTGCAAGCGATAAGGGGGAAAAGTGTAAATAATATTCAGGGAGGAAATAGAGTTGGACCTGAAAACAATATGAGGAATTATGTGCTGTAATATGTTTTAAAGATTATTTTAAATGAATCGCATGATTTTTACCACATAGCTGTAGTGAGTTTACACACTATCTAACATACAAATATAGAGTAGTACCTTGACTTACAAGTTTAATTCGTTCTGCTCGTAACTCAATTTGTTGTATACCTTTTTACTTACTTCACACTTCTAGTATTCTTCTTTTTCTATCTTACGTCTTCTTCTAGCGTCTCTTCTAACGTCTGGACTTCTCTTGGGGACTTCGTGTATGGTCTTCCATTGGGGATTTCTCTTTATCAGAAGCCCTGTGTCATTGGTAATTTTTAGATAATAACACAAGACTTCAATTTACTTAAATCATATTTTATTCTCGAAACCCCCCACCAGACTACCTGCGCAGAGTGAGTCGGAGCGTATATAACACGACTAACCACCGTCGTGCTTTCTGACTGACTGACTAAAATCTATTTCTAATCTAAACCGGAAGAGGGGCTCCTCCACCGATTCTCACGGTATCCACCGGAAAGGATCAGGATGAGGTCAAGCCTTGTCACTCATCTTTCAAGGCCGTGGGCTGCAACTTATAACAGGCATTTTGATTTCTACACTACTGTACATAAATATTAAGAATCTAATAATTATGTAACAAATTTCCTCGATTATCAAATTAATGTTACCTATTAAAGTAAACTGATACGACATTAAACCGTTCCAGCATCCGCCCCCGCCCACCCCCCAAAAACATCCCAAATTTTGGTTACATGTTTACATAAGAAAGCACTGTATTGTATAAAAACATAAAATAGAATGTAATGAATCATGTGCTGTAATATGTTTTGATGTATATTTTTTCATAAATACTTTTACTTAGGAGTAATGAATTTGGAAACTTAAATGTTTTAGTGAACCTGTTACCATATCGTTTCTGACACTCACATTTTAGCTTTCAACACGAATCGAAAATCGACCAAGTGACAGCTCGTAAATCGGACACTTGTAAGGCAAAGTGACACTGTATAGTTATGTAAAGAGAGAGGCTAACAAAAAGAAAGAAAGAAAGAAAGAAAGATAGAAAGAAGAAAGAAAGAAAGAATTGAGAGTCAACAAAAAGAATGAAAAGAGGAAAACAAAATGAAAATTTGGATGATGATACATTGGACAATAATCAACATATGTGAGTTTATGTTTGTTTTGCTCCCGGTTGGCGGGTTGAATTGATTGATTCTTCAATTTCAAGACGATTGGAGACATAATAACCTGGAGACAATAAATCTGGTAGATTATATTTATTCAATCAAAGATAATTGATCTTAAAAGACTAATAAGTTCTGTCGGTAAAATACAATTTTGAAAGAATCAGATATCAAGTATCTTCCATGGGAATCTTGTCAACAAGATAATTATAAAAATAAACTTAATGACGTCACCCCCGAAAATATTCGTGTAAATCAATGTCACTTGGTGTTTGTACTATCACGCACTGATGCATCATGAGAAGTAGTAAACAAAATGCCATACGCAAAAGATTTAGCACTAGACAAAGTTTTATAGTCATGATACCTATTCTTGTAGCACGTTTGACAATTTGTTATTAAATGTTTATTTTGCACGATTCAACGCAAAAGATTCTAAGTGATATAATGAATATGTAAATACCTTGGTACCCCCTCACTATAATCTGATTGGACAGTGTCATGTATAAATAGTCGACACTGTGTTGGTCCTATACCTAATGCCTCCAACCCGTCTTTCGGGACGGGGGTCCAGTGCGCTTCGGCCACTGGACCGGTAAATTATTAGCGTCGATCCCAGAGGGCCATTCCTCCAGGCATACCTGCTCCCTGACTTAAAGGGCAGGGCTGGGTTTATTGCCCAGCGCCTGAGGCGCCCCCTTGAGGGGGAATGTCGACGGGATCGACACAATTTTTCTACCGCCACCCATGAGTCTCGGCTTGTGGGTGGTCCCACATAAATAGGGCCTTCATGCCTGACTCGGTACGAGTGGGGTACTGGGAAAATAAACCTAAGCATACAAGCTAAACTTACTCGCTAGACGACACCACGACTGCTCGGCAGACGGATTGCTATTCGATGTACCAATTACTACGCGATAATATACCAAATACCAACTTCAAGAATATATCCCTTGTAGCACGTTTGACAATTTGCTAGTAATGTTTATTACTGCACCAGAGACTGCCATTCGAGATATCGAGGTCTGTTCAGCCACTCCCGTAGCTGTAAGTGAGAGAGAGAGAAAAAACTACACCATCGTCTAAAATAGACGGAAGGTTACCAACCATATATTCGTTTGACTCGAATATATAATTGGCGAGAGGAGAGGGGAGAGGAAGTGGGTTTCTTACTGGGTTCGTCGGCAACCATCTTCTTCTCAGCTTTCTTCGTTCTGCTGGTGTCTGTGCTTATTTATTGTTTATTGATAATAATAAGCAACACTTTATTGTTTTTCAAGACGTCTATTCTTTATTTTTTTTTTTTTTAATCCCAAAAGTGTTTTCAACCGCGCGGTGAAAAGTTGGCATCTTAGGACAGATGGACTAATGGCCAAAATGTAACTAACTAATTATTTTGCACCATTCAACGCAAAAGATTCTAAGTAAAAAAAAAAAGCCAAGAAATTAAACGTTGATTTTACATCACTAAATATAAAAGATTCAATGTCAGAAATACTAAGACATTAAATGTTTATTTTCCATCATAAAACGCAAAAGATTGTAAGTAGAAAAAAGGTGAGGAAACTAAACATCTATTTCTCATCAAAAGATTTTTAATAAAAAATAAGAAATTACACGTTTACTTTGCATTATCAAATACAAAAGATTCTAAATAAAAATACCGTATTTGACGGCATATAGGACGCACTTTTCCCCAAAATATTGGCTCAAAAAATTGCCCTGCGTCTTATACATCGTAGGTGAAGTTTGAAGTTTTATTCTTATTATTTTTTTGTAATTATTATTTCCTGCTATTGAGCTCTCTTGTGTATGCTTATTCCTTGCCTGTACTGCCAAATTGCTTTTATACAGCTATGTTTCTGTTTGTGTAATGCACAGCTAGACTGTTTTCAACAATATATGATTAATGCACTAAAAACTGTTTTTCCTTAATCTGACTGCAGAAATGGGGGTGCGTCTTATATGCCGTGCGTCTTATATGCCGTCAAATATGGTACTCAGAAAAGAGACATTTATTTCCCTCATAAAACACAAACGATTCTTAAGTAAAAAGGATTGCTTAGAAGTTAAACGTTTATTTTCCATCAATAAACTCATACAAGTGTAACTATGTTTGAAAATCTTTCATAAACATTTAATCTGATAGTCGTTTGAATTTATAAGAATTGGCTACGATATCCAGTAATCGTGGACTTAAAATTACAAATGAAAAGTTATTATTGATACACTTGAGATTTCTGTCAAAACCTTTTTTATGTGGATCACATTGCTTTATTTTGATCATATTTTGCTCTTCATATTTATATGAATTGGGGTTTCTTCTCTGACTAACATTAACCATGACTTACTTACCAGCCTCTTTCGCCCAGAACTTCTGATTTACCTCAGGGTATTTCCACCCCATGAACTGTTTTTTTTTTACTCAGTTACGTAATGCTCAATGTTTAGCCGATTTAACATATTTTGTTAACATATTTTGACTAAACCATGGTTCACATATCAGAAATTCTTCTGTATATTTCATATGATTTGCACTTTACGGCTACCAAGACTTTGATGACAAACCTCTGTTAAAGCCTGGAGCATTCTGTTTGATTAATCATAATTTTGAAATGCTACAAAACAAATATTTTTGCGAGGCTAGAATAAGTTTTGCGTGTGTGTCTGTATGTCTGTGTGTCTACTATTTCATGACATTCCGGGCGATATAAGAATCTACACAATTGCAGAGTTACAATAAGACTTAACGTATTTATAGTGCTATGAATCATGAAACTTTTGGTTATTCTATTATGTTAGTAATAACAACCAGATGCTCAGATAACAGGTAAGGTAAGAATCTGTACTCTTGCTGAGTTGTAATAAAACTTGACAGTTTCCCACTTCTGTGAATCACGAGACGCTGCGTTAAGGTCATACGTTCATACTATCAATAAGAACACGAAAGTTAAATCTGTATTCTGTTCGACATCATTTATAGGAAAGTGTTGATGTACTTTCAGCTGACCTATTTACCTTTCTCTTGATTTTTTTGGTCCCAGTGAGGTATGTAATTGCCGTAATTACCGACGAAATATTTTACAACTCTTACGCTCCGTATCTGGCTGCTTTTGATTTCTGCATTGATGAAGTTAAGTCTCTGTTTAAACCAGGGGTTCTCAAACTTGAAGTTCTATTTGTAACCAATTATGTAATTAATATTCTGCACAAACACTTATGGAAAATTGACAGTAAAGTAAGCATAACATGTAAAAGAGCTGAAAATATTTAATACTAACTTACCAAGGAAGTACATTTCCTTATGTGATGGATGAAGCTGATGACCTTTGATAGATTCATGAATATTAGGCTTAAACTTTTGAAAATATATCAACATGAGCATGTTCTTCAGGTTCTTGTAGAATTGATTTCTTCTAATTACTAAAGGGTTGTAGTACCTGTTAGGGTCCAATCTATGGGTTGAATAGAAAAACATGAGTTTAAAACAAAATTGTATTATGCATTAAGAATGAATTTATTTCACAACTTTGTAGGCATTAAATGACCCACCGAGGTTAATATGCCGTAAAACAAACCAAACCAAACACACACGTAGAATTTTTGTGTGATAGTAGGTAAGTGGCCATACAACTGTTTTTTGTGGGTTCCAAGATTTGTTCAAGTCAGCATCCTGGTGTAGTTCCAATCAAAATTTTCTCTCAGAGTTTCGTTGGAGTCCAAGAAAAAAACACACATGTATATATGAAATAAAATGGAAATTAATCCGACAGTATGTATAAGAAGTTTTTAGAAAAAACAAGATGCTATTAGTTTTGCTGACAGAATCTGTTTCGACCTTTTAATAAAGCGGTCTTTTTCAAAGCAACTATGTTTATTCCAGCCCTGATCGAGAGCGTTTGTTTGTATCTAAAATCCTAAAATCCCGAGTAAACACCCGAAAACTTACAGACCCCTTGAGTTGTTGTATAGACCCGACGGGGTAGGTACATCGCTTTGTGAAACCGTGGTTTAAATGAACATGATGGTACATAGGGAAAGCAGGAAACGGATTTATTCCGACGAGTAAAAGATGTTATGTTCACTGCCTTTCTGATCTCGACGTCTTTTTCCACATGCAATTTTGTGCTTCTTCTGTATCTTAATCTCAGTCTCGTTCGCCAAAAACACGACATTCTTGATCTAAATCATTCATTCCGTGTCTGTTGATCAGAAATCGTGTGTAAAAAGAATTCAATTTCTCTGTTGGTTGATAATGCTTGGAGAATTAGTTAACTTTTGCAAGTCACTTTCAGAACGTTACCCTTTTAAGTCTAAATGAACAAAATCGATATTTTTTGGCATTTAACAAAATCAATTACCAAGAAAGAGTAAACCTTGTTGGTATTCAATATAACCATTAACCAAAAGATCAACTACTGTATTCATTCAATAAAATCATATCAACAGGGAGCATATATTGTAGGTATTTACCAACCCGTCCGCCACGGGTAGGAGGTGGCACTACGTTGCAAGTAGGAGGCATCCATTGAGAATAAGAATAGCCAGTCAGTAGTAATGGATCTTCGAGACCAGTTTGCTGACCATTAAACCACGATGGACGCACTTATAATTACAGAAAAATGTTCGCCACGGTAGGATGTGACACAAGGTCTCAATTATGGCACATCCAGCGACAATCAAACTCTCTATTCAGTAATAATGGGTATACGAGACTAGCTCACGAACTATTGCACAACAATGGGTCGACTTCTTTTACCGAACTCATTGACTATAGGTAGGATGTGACACAAAGTCAGAAGTAGGGGCATCCAGTGAGGGTCGAATTCGCTTTTGTAGTACTACGACTGTTCTTTCGCAAGGATTTTTATGCCATTCAACAAAGAACCAAGCCAAACCAAACCATTATTTTTCATTTTCTTAATTACTCAATAAGTGTAATTTATTTCTCCTACATAGATAACCATGTATGGCAACCGGTATATGAGATGGAACTTATTGAATTCAAACCTTTAAACTCGCTTGAAAATTATTTCTTGTGTCACATCCTTTTCGGTGGAGGGTTGGTAGATACATATATATATATATTTACCAACCCCTCCGCACGAGCAGGATGTGACACAAGGTCAATTTCTTAAGCGGAGTTTAACAGGTTTGAATTCAGAGTTTCCTTCTCCTAGACCGGTTGCTAACCAAGTTAAAAAAAACCAGTCTGCCTACTTTACCCATAGCTGAAGGAGAGTAGAATTCAACCTTTCCCAAGGGTATTAGCGCTAAGTGAAATGCAGTTACCACGTCCAGGATTTGAACTCGGGCGACGAGTTTATTTCCCATGACTTTATCCATTACACCACGCGCTTCCTACATAGATACATATATAACAATCACAGTAACAGCCACTATGAATTAAACTCACCACACTAGTAACTAAAGTTCAATTCTCTGTCAATTGTAACTAAAAAACCCTGATTAATCAACATTAGGCTCACATAGTTTTCCGAGCAAAAATCTCTGAATAATTATTGTTACGTTGTAATACTCACGATACTAAACGATACATGCACCGTAGTCCTTTTTCTTTCTTGGTACTAAAACTCCGATAAAAAATCATAACCCGAGAAACATGTCGTCACAACTCCCAGCCTTATTAACGCGCTCGTCTAGTGGCTTCTACCAGGGGAGGGGAGGCAGAGAGAACGAGAGAGAAGAACACTACTAAATTCCTGGCTCTAATCAGGTCTGTGCCCTACGACGGACGCCGGCAAAAAAGAGGACGAACCCTTTCTCCTTCCCCACGTCACCACGTGACTTTCCGGTCAAACACCGACTTCCGCGTCACACCCGACTTCCTCTTCTTCTTCCGTCGTCACGCTACGGTCAAAACCATCGCTCTCCTCTTTTGGTCATCACTATTTTTAAGCCTTTGTATTTATTCCTCTCCTTCCATTAGCAGTTCTAGCTCACAAAAGTCAGGAATATACCCATATTGCAACATTATTCAGCAGAGATTGTATTGTGATGGAATCTGTTCTATCACATGTGGATGTTAAATTTTTTTTAGATCTTCCCTATTTCTTTTGCTCCAATGTTTGCATTAACATTATTGTATTTGTTAGAAATAGCGGATTTTTTTCTCCTCTTTGTCTTTTACACATTGAATTCAGTGCTTTCCTTCTTCCCCATTGGTTCCCCATCAAGGCTAGATAATCTATTTTCTCTGCTAATTCATCACAACTTTGGAAGAAATGAATTCATTCTTTCCCAAAGGCATTATTGAAATTGCATGTAAACAGACACATACGAAACTCAAATATGGTTCTCCAGTTCGTCTTTACGCGCCAATAACTTTGACACCACACTACACCCATTTCATCGGTGATATATCATTAACTCTTTAACCCTGAGCCATCATGATCGTAGGCCTCACACCCTGGAGTCTTGCCTTGAAAAATGGCTGAAAATGTAAAATATTATAATTTGTTATTTAACCGCTTTACACGTTGAATCACAAGTTTAGAACATTCTAGAGATAATTTAATATATAGAAAATAAAATAATAAAATGTAAATGAACTATAAAATGATAGCCATTTTTTTTGGGGGGGGGCAAGATCGGTGTAGAAGTGAGCAATCCACAGTCGAAATTAGGGCCACTCGGGTATATGTACTTCTTCACCTGGCTTCAACAAAGTACTTTTTAAAACAACCACGTATGTTATTTGTCTGATTCTTTTGTAATAAGGCTTTATAATTTGTATTATTAGATTTTTCGGACTGCTTTCCTTATCTTTATTGTTAAATAGACATAAAACCTTGCAATATGAGTATGTAAAAAACATACATTATTAGTATAGGTGTAAATTCTAGTTAAAAAAAAAGGTTTAAAATCTAGTTCAAAGTGTTTGTTAAATATCTGGTCGGCATCCTTAGTTCCAGATGTAGTAAATAAGTAAGCAAGCCAATAAGAATCCGGTGTTATAGTATTCTTTGTAAGTCCGACGTCCAAGATAATCCAAATAGCAATGAGCCAAGGTTAGAATCAGACCTCTATAAATACACCAACAGCAGCAGCAGCACTGCCAGTGATTGGACAATGGATTGCCTTCGGTAGTCACGTGATAGTCAACGAGTCTATATTAGGAGTGACCATTTGCCCAATACCTATATTCAAAAATTCCAACAGTGTTAAAACAGATAAACAGGGTTAATGCATAACTTAGCCGTTTACGGATGAGCATAAATCAGATATTTAAAACTTGAATAATATGATAATTAAAATTAGTTTTATAGACAGATACGATGCGGAAAATAAAGAAGTTTCGATTTTTTCCATATATTTTCATATGATGATGTTGAAATAAGAAATGTCGAATACTTTCAACAATTTTGCTTTGTTGGATAATCCTATTAATACTCGGGTGTAATGGTTATCATCGCAGGAAATGGACAGGGCAACACGAGTTAAAATCCTGGTCGATGCTGATGGCATTTCACATTGGGCTAATACTCTTGGAAAAGTATTAATCCAACTATTCTCCCCTAGCTAGTGGTAAATAGTAGGACAAACTAACTTTAACTTTGGTACGTCATCTGGTCTACGAGAAGGACAAACTCTGAATTCACACCTCTTAAACCCTGCTTAAAAATAGACCTTGTTGCATTCCACTCGTGCAGAGGTGTTGGTAAATATAAATATCAACATTTATGGCACATGGTTATTGAAATACCTACAATATATAATTCTTGTGATAAATGCTTTTATGAAATGCATATTGTATTGAAACACTTTTGGTAAAAATACATCAAATATATACTCTTTGATGAAAGTGATTTTATTAAATTCCGACAATATCAATATTTGTATAAATGTTTTTATGAAATCTAATATAATGAAGATTCGGTGTCTGTCTCTCTGTAACCGAAACTACGTCACTGCCTACGTCACACTACCCTTAGGAATTGCGTAAATTTATCAATGAGTATTAATTTATAATCAAAATCATTAATATATAGAATAAAAAGAGCACTGCTTAATATATATATATATATATATATATATTATATATATATATATATTATATATATATATATATATATATATATATATATATGAGTATCTAATTATAGTGAAAATTATTAATGAAGAATAAAAACAGCACTGTATATATATGCTGTGAAATTAATTTGGCAATATCAAACTCTCCACATTATTTGTTAAAATAAGTTTTGATAGATACATGACCGGTATTATTGATTTAGATGTAGTTTGTCTAACGTACAGAGTTTTACGAGAAAATTATTTACAAACAAGAAATATTCATATAATGTTCTTTTACATAAATTTGAAGATGTTTGGTATTTAACTATATCCAGTTTAGGTTTACGCATATCCACTCTTTCAAAGATCTGTTTACATTTTTATAAAAGAGCGTGGCAAAAATACTTTGACGTAATTTTGAACGTCGATAAAATCGATAAAAAAAATTATAAAATACATTTTTTACACTAAAATTAAAATATTCGTTAAATGTTAATAACATTTTGTAGAATTATGTAAAAATAGGTGTATTTAAAAAATGTTCTAAAACGAAACAAATATTTCAGTGAGTGGGGAATATGATGCTTACTTAAGAAATAAGTAATTTTTGAAGATATTAAATGTTTTATTTATTCATTCAATTTTTTACTCATCCGGCAATATCTTTAAATAAATAATTTTTTCACCACCCAGGGTTTATAATATTGACTTCTTTTCATAAACGATTTTATCAAACGGCTTTCATCATGGTTTAATGTTTGTAAGATCGTTATTACTAGAAAATGAGTTCGATTCTCGCTAAATACCACATATTTGCAGTCTCGTGGCATATACTACTTACGTGGCTTCGACCAAGCATTTTTTTTAACAACCATGAATGAGCTTATTATTCTGCATCGCTCCTTACCATATAATGACTTTATCTCTATGGTGTGAAAATATATCGTACTTCGATTACAGGCACAAGTATCACCCGCTCTAGATCAAAGTTAAAGACAGATAACAGGGTCTATGGTTATTTCCTATAAATCTAACATGAACAAAAGGGGAAACACTCTGACTGATAAATTATTATTTATTTTCCCAAAAACTATCCCAAACACAACCCTATCCCCGTCTTCTTTTCCTAGTAGATCAATAAATAAATAAATAAGTAATTCTCAGTCAAGATGGTTTCCCTTTGATCATGTTAGACTTATAGGAAAATACCGGGTCAATATATAACTTCTTTCTAACTTAGTTGGCAAAGTTAGTCATTCTCGGATAATCTAACATATATTCAAACTTTGAATAATATAATAATGAAAATAGTCATAGAAAAAATACGATGCGGAGAAATAACGAAGTTTCGAGTCCATATTATACTAGTTCAAAAGAAATAGATCTCAACGTAAAAGAAAAAAAGAAACATAACTTTAACTGTCCCAAAATAATCATTTTTTTTGGCAAATCTTGTCAGATATTATGAATTCATTGAGACTTGTTTGTCAAAAATATCCTCAAAAGTTTCAAGGAATTTTAATGATATTCTGTGGAAATGTTGGCTATTTGCAAGAAAAAAATTGATTTAATTTTGGGACAGAACCAGTTATTTTCTTTTTTTTTCTTTTACGTTTGAGATCTATTTCTTATTTCAAGACTCTAGTATAAAAATATATGGAAAAATCGAAACTTCGTTATTTCTCCCGCATCGTATTTTTCTATGAACTAATTTTCATTATTATATTATTCAAAGTTTGAAATATATGTTAGATTATCCGAGAATGACTAACTTTGCCAACTAAGTTAGAAAGAAGTTATATATTGACCCGGTTATTTCCTATAAGTCTAACATGATCAAAGGGGAACCACTCTTGACTGAGAAATTACTTATTTATTTATTTATTGATCTACTAGGAAAAAGAAGACGGGGATAGGGTTAGTGTTTAGGGATAGTTTTTGGGAAAATAAATAAATAATTTATCAGTCAAGAGTGTTTCCCCTTTGTTCATGTTAGATTTATAGGAAAAATAACCATAGACCCTGTTTATCTGTCTTTAACCCTTTGATCTAGAGCGGGTGATACTTGTGCCTGTAAATCGAAGTACGATATATTTTCACACCATAGAGATAAAGTCATTATATGGTAAGGAGCGATGCAGAATAATAAGCTCATTCATGGTTGATTAAAAAAAATGCTTGGTCGAAGCCACGTAAGTAGGTATATGCCACGAGACTGCAAATATGTGGTATTTAGCGAGAATCGAACTCATTTTCTAGTAATAACGATCTTACAAACCATTAAACCATGATGAAAGCCGTTTGATAAAATCGTTTATGAAAAGAAAGTCAATATTATAAACCCTGGGTGGTGAAAAAATTATTTATTTAAAGATATTGCCGGATGAGTAAAAAATTGAATGAATAAAATAAAACATTTAATATCTTCAAAAATTACTTATTTCCTTAAGTAAGCATCATATTCCCTCCACTCCACTGAAATATTTGTTTCGTTTTAGAACATTTTTTAAATACACCTATTTTTACATAATTCTACAAAATGTTATTAACATTTAACGAATATTTTAATTTTAGTGTAAAAAATGTATTTTATAATTTTTTTTATCTCGATTTTATCGACGTTCAAAATTACGTCAAAGTATTTTTGCCACGCTCTTTTATAAAAAATGTAAACAGATCTTTGAAAGAGTGGATATGCGTAAACCTAAACTGGATATAGTTAAATAACCAAACATCTTCAAATTTAATGTAAAAGAACATTATATGAATATTTCTTGTTTGTAAATAATTTTCTCGTAAAACTCTGTACGTTAGACAAACTACATCTAAATCAATAATACCGGTCATGTATCTATCAAAACTTATTTTAACAAATAATGTGGAGAGTTTGATATTGCACAATTA
The DNA here is from genome assembly GCA_023376005.1 of Doryteuthis pealeii. Taxonomy (NCBI): domain Eukaryota; kingdom Metazoa; phylum Mollusca; class Cephalopoda; order Myopsida; family Loliginidae; genus Doryteuthis; species Doryteuthis pealeii. The sequence continues at coordinate 94,036,713 of CM042156.1, read as the reverse complement.
ATTTCACAGCATATATAATACAGTGCTGTTTTTATTCTATTCATTAATAATTTTCACTATAAATTAGATACTCATATATATATATATATATATATATATATATATATATATATATATATATATATATATATATATATATATATATATATATATATATAAGCAGTGCTCTTTTTATTCTATATATTAATGATTTTGATTATAAATTAAATACTCATTGATAAATTTACGCAATTCCTAAGGGTAGTGTGACGTAGGCAGTGACGTAGTTTCGGTTACAGAGAGACAGACACCGAATCTTCATTATATTTAGATTTCATAAAAACATTTACCTACAAATATTAGATATTGTCGGAATTTAATAAAATCACTTTCATCAAAGAGTATATATTTGATGTATTTTTACCAAAAGTGTTTCAATACAATATGCATTTCATAAAAGCATTTATCCACAAGAATTATATATTGTAGGTATTTCAAATAACCATGTGCCAATAAATGTTGATATTTATATTTACCAACACCTCTGCACGAGTGGAATGCAAGACAAGGTCTATTTTTAAGCAGGGTTTAAGAGGTGTGAATTCAGAGTTGTCCTTCTCGTAGACCAGATGACGTACCAAAGTTAAAGTTAGTTTGTCCTACTATTTACCACTAGCTAGGGGAGAATAGTTGGATTAATACTTTTCCCAAGAGTATTAGCCCAATGTGAAATGCCATCAGCATCGACCAGGATTTTAACTCGTGTTGCCCTGTCCATTTCCTGCGATGATAACCATTACACCCCGAGTATTAATAGGATTATTTACCAACAAAGCAAAATTGTTGAAAGTATTCGACATTTCTTATTTCAACATCATCATATGAAAATATATGGAAAAAATCGAAACTTCTTTATTTCTCCGCATCGTATCTGTCTATAAAACTAATTTTAATTATCATATTATTCAAAGTTTTAAATATCTGATTTATGCTCATCCGTAAACGGCTAAGTTATGCATTAACCCTGTTTATCTGTTTTAACACTGTTGGAATTTTTGAATATAGGTATTGGGCAAATGGTCACTCCTAAATATAGACTCGTTGACTATCACGTGACTACCGAAGGCAATCCATTGTCCAATCACTGGCAGTGCTGCTGCTGCTGTTGGTGTATTTATAGAGGTCTGATTCTTAACCTTGGCTCATTGCTATTTGGATTATCTTGGACGTCGGACTTACAAAGAATACTATAACACCGGATTCTTATTGGCTTGCTTACTTATTTACTACATCTGGAACTAAGGATGCCGACCAGATATTTAACAAACACTTTGAACTAGATTTTAAACCTTTTTTTTTTAACTAGAATTTACACCTATACTAATAATGTATGTTTTTTTACCATACTCATATTGCAAGGTTTTATGTCTATTTAACAATAAAGATAAGGAAAGCAGTCCGAAAAATCTAAATAATACAAATTATAAAGCCTTATTACAAAAGAATCAGACAAATAACATACGTGGTTGTTTTAAAAAGTACTTTGTTGAAGCCAGGTGAAGAAGTACATATACCCGAGTGGCCCTAATTTCGACTGTGGATTGCTCACTTCTACACCGATCTTGCCCCCCCCCCCAAAAAAAAATGGCTATCATTTTATAGTTCATTTACAATTTTATTATTTTATTTTCTATATATTAAATTATCTCTAGAATGTTCTAACTTGTGATTCAACGTGTAAAGCGGTTAAATAACAAATTATAATATTTTACATTTTCAGCCATTTTTCAAGGCAAGACTCCAGGGTGTGAGGCCTACGATCATGATGGCTCAGGGTTATAAGAGTTAATGATATATCACCGATGAAATGGGGTGTAGTGTGGTGTCAAAGTTATTGGCGCGTAAAGACGAACTGGAGAACCATATTTGAGTTTCGTATGTGTCTGTTTACATGCAATTTCCAATAATGCCTTTGGGAAAAAGAATGAATTCATTTCTTCCAAAGTTGTGAATGAATTAGCAGAGAAAATTAGATTATCTAGCCTTGATGGGGAACCAATGGGGAAGAAGGAAAGCACTGAATTCAATGTGTAAAAAGACAAAGAGGAGAAAAAAAATCCGCTATTTCTAACAAATACAATAATGTTAATGCAAAACATTGGAGCAAAAGAAATAGGGAAGATCTAAAAAAAATTTAACATCCACATGTGATAGAACAGATTCCATCACAATACAATCTCTGCTGAATAATGTTGCAATATGGGTATATTCCTGACTTTTGTGAGCTAGAACTGCTAATGGAAGGAGGAGGAATAAATAACAAAGGCTTAAAAAATAGTGATGACCCAAAAGAGGAGAGCGATGGTTTTGACCGTAGCGTGACCCCGAACGAAGAATTGAGGGGCAAGCGGAAGTCGGGTGTTGACCGGAAGTCGGGTGTTGACCGGAAGTCACGTGGTGACGTGGGGAAGAAGAAAGGGTTCGTCCTCTTTTTGCCGGCGTCCGTCGTAGGGCACAGACCTGATTAGAGCCCAGGAATTTAGTAGTGTTCTCTCTCTCTCGTTCTCTCTGCCTCCCCTCCTCCCTGGTAGAAGCCACTAGACGAGCGCGTTAATAAAGGCTGGGAGTTGTGACGACATGTTTCTCGGGTTATGATTTTTTATCGGAGTTTTAGTACCAAGAAAGAAAAAAGGACTACGGTGCATGTATCGTTTTAGTATCGTGAGTATTACAACGTAACAATAATTATTCAGAGATTTTTGCTCGGAAAACTATGTGAGCCTAATGTTGATTAATCAGGGTGTTTTTAGTTACAATTGACAGAGAATTGAACTTTAGTTACTAGTGTGGTGAGTTTAATTCATAGTGGCTGTTACTGTGATTGTTATATATGTATCTATGTAGGAAGCGCGTGGTGTAATGGATAAAGTCATGGGAAATAAACTCGTCGCCCCGAGTTCAAATCCTGGACGTGGTAACTGCATTTCACTTAGCGCTAATACCCTTGGGAAAGGTATGAATTCTACTCTCCTTCCAGCTATGGGTAAATAGTAGGGCAGACTGGTTTTTTTTTAACCTTGGTTAGGCAACCGGTCTAGGAGAAGGAAAACTCTGAATTCAAACCTGTTAAACTCCGCTTAAGAAATTGACCTTGTGTCACATCCTGCTCGTGCGGAGGGGTTGGTAAATATATATATATATGTATCTACCAACCCCTCCACACGAAAAGGATGTGACACAAGAAATAATTTTCAAGCGGAGTTTAACAGGTTTGAATTCAATAAGTTCCATCTCATATACCGGTTGCCATACATGGTTATCTATGTAGGAGAAATAAATTACACTTATTGAGTAATTAAGAAAATGAAAAATAATGGTTTGGTTTGGCTTGGTTCCTTTGTTGAATGGCATAAAAATCCCTTGCGAAAGAACAGTCGTAGTACTACCAAAGAGCGAATTCGACCCTCACTGGATGCCCCTACTTCTGACTTTGTGTCACATCCTACCTATAGTCAATGAGTTCGGTAAAAGAAAGTCGACCCATTGTTGTGCAATAGTTCGTGAGCTAGTCTCGTATACCCATTATTACTGAATAGAGAGTTTGATTGTCGCTGGATGTGCCATAATTGAGACCTTGTGTCACATCCTAACCGTGGCGAACATTTTTCTGTAATTATAAGTGCGTCCATCGTGGTTTAATGGTCAGCAAACTGGTCTCGAAGATCCATTACTACTGACTGGCTATTCTTATTCTCAATGGATGCCTCCTACTTGCAACGTAGTGCCACCTCCTACCCGTGGCGGACGGGTTGGGTAAATACCTACAATATATGCTCCCTGTTGATAATGATTTTATTGAATGAATACAGTAGTTGATCTTTTGGTTAATGGTTATATTGAATACCAACAAGGTTTACTCTTTCTTGGTAATTGATTTTGTTAAATGCCAAAAAATATCGATTTTGTTCATTTAGACTTAAAAGGGTAACGTTCTGAAAGTGACTTGCAAAAGTTAACTAATTCTCCAAGCATTATCAAACCAACAGAGAAATTGAATTCTTTTTACACACGATTTCTGATCAACAGACACGGAATGAATGATTTAGATCAAGAATGTCGTGTTTTTGGCGAACGAGACTGAGATTAAGATACAGAAGAAGCACAAAATTGCATGTGGAAAAAGACGTCGAGATCAGAAAGGCAGTGAACATAACATCTTTTACTCGTCGGAATAAATCCGTTTCCTCGCTTTCCCTATGTACCATCATGTTCATTTAAACCACGGTTTCACAAAGCGATGTACCTACCCCGTCGGGTCTATACAACAACTCAAGGGGTCTGTAAGTTTTCGGGTGTTTACTCGGGATTTTAGGATTTTAGATACAAACAAACGCTCTCGATCAGGGCTGGAATAAACATAGTTGCTTTGAAAAAGACCGCTTTATTAAAAGGTCGAAACAGATTCTGTCAGCAAAACTAATAGCATCTTGTTTTTTCTAAAAACCTTCTATACATACTGTCGGATTAATTTCCATTTTATTTCATATATACATGTGTGTTTTTTTCTTGGACTCCAACGAAACTCTGAGAGAAAATTTTTGATTGGAACTACACCAGGATGCTGACTTGAACAAATCTTGGAACCCACAAAAAACAGTTGTATGGCCACTTACCTACTATCACACAAAAATTCTACGTGTGTGTTTGGTTTGGTTTGTTTTACGGCATATTAACCTCGGTGGGTCATTTAATGCCTACAAAGTTGTGAAATAAATTCATTCTTAATGCATAATACAATTTTGTTTATAAACTCATGTTTTTCTATTCAACCCATAGATTGGACCCTAACAGGTACTACAACCCTTTAGTAATTAGAAGAAATCAATTCTACAAGAACCCTGAAGAACATGCTCATGTTGATATATTTTCAAAAGTTTAAGCCTAATATTCATGAATCTATCAAAGGTCATCAGCTTCATCCATCACATAAGGAAATGTACTTCCTTGGTAAGTTAGTATTAAATATTTTCAGCTCTTTTTACATGTTATGCTTACTTTACTGTCAATTTTCCATAAGTGTTTGTGCAGAATTCATTAATTACATAATTGGTTACAAAATAGAACTTCAAGTTTGAGAACCCCTGGTTTAAACAGAGACTTAACTTCATCAATGCAGAAATCAAAAGCAGCCAGATACGGAGCGTAAGAGTTGTAAAATATTTTCGTCGGTAATTACGGCAATTACATATACCTCACTGGGACCAAAAAAATCAAGAGAAAGGTAAATAGGTCAGCCTGAAAGTACATCAACACTTCCTATAAATGATGTCGAACAGAATACAGATTTAACTTTCGTGTTCTTATTGATAGTATGAACGTATGACCTTAACGCAGCGTCTCGTGATTCACAGAAGTGGGAAACTGTCAAGTTTTATTACAACTCAGCAAGAGTACAGATTCTTACCTTACCTGTTATCTGAGCATCTGGTTGTTATTACTAACATAATAGAATAACCAAAAGTTTCATGATTCATAGCACTATAAATACGTTAAGTCTTATTGTAACTCTGCAATTGTGTAGATTCTTATATCGCCCGGAATGTCATGAAATAGTAGACACACAGACATACAGACACACACACACGCAAAACTTATTCTAGCCTCGCAAAAATATTTGTTTTGTAGCAATTCAAAATTATGATTAATCAAACAGAATGCTCCAGGCTTTAACAGAGGTTTGTCATCAAAGTCTTGGTAGCCGTAAAGTGCAAATCATATGAAATATACAGAAGAATTTCTGATATGTGAACCATGGTTTAGTCAAAATATGTTAACAAAATATGTTAAATCGGCTAAACATTGAGCATTACGTAACTGAGTAAAAAAAACAAACAGTTCATGGGGTGGAAATACCCTGAGGTAAATCAGAAGTTCTGGGCGAAAGAGGCTGGTAAGTAAGTCATGGTTAATGTTAGTCAGAGAAGAAACCCCCAATTCATATAAATATGAAGAGCAAAATATGATCAAAATAAAGCAATGTGATCCACATAAAAAAGGTTTTGACAGAAATCTCAAGTGTATCAATAAATAACTTTTCATTTGTAATTTTAAGTCCACGATTACTGGATATCGTAGCCAATTCTTATAAATTCAAACGACTATCAGATTAAATGTTTATGAAAGATTTTCAAACATAGTTACACTTGTATGAGTTTATTGATGAAAAATAAACGTTTAACTTCTAAGCAATCCTTTTTACTTAAGAATCGTTTGTGTTTTATGAGGGAAAATAAATGTCTCTTTTTCTGAGTACCATATTTGACGGCATATAAGACGCACAGGCATATAAGACGCACCCCCATTTCTGCAGGTCAGATTCAGGAAAAACAGTTTTTAGTGCATTAATCATATATTGTAGAAAACAGTCTAGCTGTGCATTACACAAACAGAAACATAGCTGTATAAAAGTAAATTGGAAGTACAGGCAAGGAATAAGCATACACAAGAGAGCTCAATAGCAGGAAATAATAATTATTAATCAATTAATAATAATAATAAAACTTCAAACTTCACCTACGATGTATAAGATGCAGGGCAATTTTTTGAGCCAATATTTTGGGGAAAAGTGCGTCCTATATGCCGTCAAATACGGTATTTTTATTTAGAATCTTTTGTATTTGATAATGCAAAGTAAACGTGTAATTTCTTATTTTTTTTTATTAACAATCTTTTGATGAGAAATAGATGTTTAGTTTCCTCACCTTTTTTCTACTTACAATCTTTTGCGTTTTATGATGGAAAATAAACATTTAATGTCTTAGTATTTCTGACATTGAATCTTTTATATTTAGTGATGTAAAATCAACGTTTAATTTCTTGGCTTTTTTTTTTTTTACTTAGAATCTTTTGCGTTGAATGGTGCAAAATAATTAGTTAGTTACATTTTGGCCATTAGTCCATCTGTCCTAAGATGCCAACTTTTCACCGCGCGGTTGAAAACACTTTTGGGATTTAAAAAAAAAAAATAAAGAATAGACGTCTTGAAAAACAATAAAGTGTTGCTTATTATTATTATCAATAAACAATAAATAAGCACAGACACCAGCAGAACGAAGAAAGCTGAGAAGAAGATGGTTGCCGACGAACCCAGTAAGAACCCACTTCCTCTCCCCTCTCCTCTCGCCAATTATATATTCGAGTCAAACGAATATATGGTTGGTAACCTTCCGTCTATTTTAGACGATGGTGTAGTTTTTTCTCTCTCTCTCACTTACAGCTACGGGAGTGGCTGAACAGACCTCGATATCTTCGAATGGCAGTCTCTGGTGCAGTAATAAACATTTAATAGCAAATTGTCAAACGTGCTACAAGGGGATATATTCTTGAAGTTGGTATTTGGTATATTATCGTCGTAGTAATTGGTACATCGAATAGCAAACCGTCTGCCGAGCAGTCGTGGTGTCGTCTAGCGAGTAAGTTTAGCTTGTATGCTTAGGTGTATTTTCCCAGTACCCCACTCGTACCGAGTCAGGCATGAAGGCCCTATTTATGTGGGACCACCCACAAGCCGAGACTCATGGGTGGCGGGTAGAAAAATTGTGTCGATCCCGTCGACATTCCCCCTCAAGGGGGCGCCTCAGGCGCTGGGCAATAAACCCAGCCCTGCCCCTTTAAGTCAGGGAGCCAGGAGATGCCTGGAGGGATGGCCCTCTGGGATCGACGCTAATAATTTACCGGTCCAGTGGCCGAAGCGCACTGGACCCCCGTCCCGAAAGACGGGTTGGAGGCATTAGGTATAGGACCAACACAGTGTCGACTATTTGTACATGACACTGTCCAATCAGATTATAGTGAGGGGGTACCAAGGTATTTACATATTCATTATATCACTTAGAATCTTTTGCGTTGAATCGTGCAAAATAAACATTCAATAACAAATTGTCAAACGTGCTACAAGAATAGGTATCATGACTATAAAACTTTGTCTAGTGCTAAATCTTTTGCGCATGGCATTTTGTTTACTACTTCTCATGATGCATCAGTGCGTGATAGTGCAAACACCAAGTGACATTGATTCACACGAATATTTTCGGGGGTGACGTCATTAAGTTTATTTTTATAATTATCTTGTTGACAAGATTCCCATGGAAGATACTTGATATCAGATTCTTTCAAAATTGTATTTTACCGACAGAACTTATTAGTCTTTTAAGATCAATTATCATTGATTGAATAAATATAATCTACCAGATTTATTGTCTCCAGGTTATTATGTCTCCAATCGTCTCGAAATTGAAGAATCAATCAATTCAACCCGCAAACCGGGAGCAAAACAAACATAAACTCACATATGTTGATTATTGTCCATTGTATCATCATCCAAATTTTCATTTTGTTTTCCTCTTTTCATTCTTTTTGTTGACTCTCAATTCTTTCTTTCTTTCTTCTTTCTATCTTTCTTTCTTTCTTTCTTTTTGATGACTATTAATTCTTTCTTTCTTTCTATCTTTCTTTCTTTTTGTTGACTCTCAATTCTTTCTTTCTTTCTCTCTTTCTTTCTTTCTTTCTTTCTTTCTTTCTTTCTTTTTGTTGACTCTCAATTATTTCTTTCTTTCTATCTTTCTTTCTTTCTTTCTTTCTTTTTGTTGACTCTCAATTATTTCTTTCTTTCTATCTTTCATTCTTTCTTTCTTTCTTTTTGTTGACTCTCAATTCTTTCTTTCTTTCTTCTTTCTTTCTTTCTTTCTTTCTTTCTTTCTGTTTACCTTCCTTTTTGCATAACTATACAGTGTTACTTTGTGTAGCAAGATTGAATTTTGACAAGGACTACTAATAGAAGGGGGAGGAAGAAAGAAATAAGTGAGAGAGTAAAGGTTTTAAAAAGAGTAATGAACACAAAACAGTTTGACCGGAGCGTGACCTCCCAAATAGAGAATTGAATGTCAACCGGAAGTTTCGGGTGTTGACTGGAACCGGAAGTCACGTGGTGACGTGGAACAACGAAGAAAGGCACCGGTCTCTTTTTGCTTTTCGCCGTCGTAGGGTACGGATCGTGCCTCTAGTGCTTAGTACGGGGTCACAGTAATTTAACAGTGTCCTCTCCCTCTTTCTCTCTGCCTTTCCTCCTCTCCGATACAGCCCACGAGACGAGCACGATAATAAAGGCTAGCAGTTGTGACTACATATTTCTCGCGTTGTAATTTTTATCAACAAGATGACCGCCACGTGCCGAAGACATTTTTAGTACCGTGAATATATCGCCACCACCGCTGCGTTACTTATATCATTTTGGTACTGTGAAAATAACACAACGTTACACTTTGCCTTACAAGTGCCTGAAAGTACGAGCTGTCCGAGTTACGAGCTGTCACTTGGTCGATTTTCGCTTCGTGTTGAAAGCTAAAATGTGAGTGCCAGAAACGATATGGTAACAGGTTCACTAAAACATTTAAGCTTCCAAATTCATTACTCCCAAGTAAAAGTATTTATGAAAAAATATACATCAAAACATATTACAGCACATAATTCATTACATTCTATTTTATGTTTTTATACAATACAGTGCTATCTTTCTTATGTAAACATGTAACCAAAAATTGGGATGTTTTTTGGGGGGTGGGCGGGGGCGGATGCTGGAACGGTTTAATGTCGTTTCAGTTTACTTCAATAGGTAACATTAATTTGATAATCGAGGAAATTTGTTACATAATTATTAGATTCTTAATATTTATGTACAGTAGTGTAGAAATCAAAATGGCTGTTATAAGTTGCAGCCCACGGCCTTGAAGGATGAGTGACAAGGCTTGACCTCATCCTGATCCTTTCCGGTGGATACCGTGAGAATCGGTGGAGGAGACCCTCTTCCGGTTTAGATTAGAAATAGATTTTAGTCAGTCAGTCAGAAACCACGACGGTGGTTAGTCGTGTTATATACGCTCCGACTTGATCTGCGCAGGTAGTCTGGTGGGGGATTTCGAGAATAAAATATGATTTAAGTAAATCGAAGTCTTGTGTTATTATCTAAAAACTACCAATGACACAGGGCTTCTGATAAAGAGAAATCCCCAATGGAAGACCAGACACGAAGTCCCCAAGAGAAGTCCAGACGTTAGAAGAGACGCTAGAAGAAGACGTAAGATAGAAAAAGAAGAATACTAGAAGTAAGAAGTAAGTAAAGAGGTATACAACAAATTGAGTTACGAGCAGAACGAATTAAACTTATAAGTCAAGGTACCATTCTATATTTGTATGTTAGATAGTGTGTAAACTCACTACAGCTATGTGGTAAAAATCATGCGATTCATTTAACATAATCTTTAAAACATATTACAGCACATAATTCCTCATATTGTTTTCAGGTCCAACTCTATTTCCTCCCTGAATATTATTTACACTTTTCCCCCTTATCGCTTGCACGCTTTGCTGCGAGGGGTTGTCTCAGGCGACACTGCGTTTATATTGCCGTTTCGCTACATGAGGGAAGTCTCTTCTTTTGCTACATTATTTCGTGGTGTTTTTATACAATCCAGCGTTATTTTCTTATTTAAAAAATGTACAAAAAATTAGATTTTTGGACCGGGGGCTGGACCTGATTATTGTCATTTCAGTTTATTTAAATGGGGAGAATTGATTTGATAAACGAGGAAATTGAGTTACGAGTGGAACGAATTAAGGGCATTTCAGTTTATTTCAATGGGGAAAATTGATTTGATAAACGATGAAATTGAGTTACGAGTAGAACGAATTAATGGAATCTCAGTTTATTTAAATGGGGAGAATTGATTTGATAAACGAGGAAATTGAGTTACGAGTAGAACGAATTAATGGAATCTCAGTTTATTTAAATGGGGAGAATTGATTTGATAAACGAGGAAATTGAGTTACGAGTGGAACGAATTAATGGTAGAAAATTGATTTGATAAACGAGGAAATTGAGTTACGAGTGGAACGAATTAATAGCATCTCAGTTTATTTCAATGGGGAACATTGATTTGATAAACGAGGAAATTGAGTTACGAGTGGAACGAATTAATAGCATCTTAGTTTATTTCAATGGGGAAAATTAATTTGATAAACGAGGAAATTGAGTTACGAGTGGAATGAATTAATGACATTTCAGTTTATTTCAATGGGGAACATTGATTTGATAAACGAGGAAATTGAGTTACGAGTGGAACGATTTAATGGCATTTCAGTTTATTTCAATGGGGAAAATTGATTTGATAAACGAGGAAATTGAGTTACGAGTGGAACGAATTAATGGCATTTCATTTTATTTCAATGTGGAAAATTGATTTGATAAACGAGGAAATTGAGTTACGAGTGGAACGAATTAATGGCATTTCAGTTTGTTTAGATGGGGAAAATTGATTTGATAAACGAGGAAATTGAGTTACGAGTGGAACGAATCAATGGCATCTCAGTTTGTTTAAATGGGAAAAATTGATTTGATAAACGAGGAAATTGAGTTACGAGTGGAACGAATTAAACTCATAACTCAAGGAACTACTGGATTTTATTTTTATTTTCCTTGCTTCTCGGTTTTTATTTTTCCTTTTCCTTTTCACTTTATTTATTATCCTTAACATCTCTGCTAATATTTTTCCATTTCCCTTCCCGCCTTTTTTTCCTTTCTTCTTTAATCAATATTTTCTCATTCTTCTTTGACGATTTTCGACATCTGAGAATCTCTTTGTTCGATTGCTTTTCTCATCATTTTGTAATAGGTTTGTTGGCACGACCACTTTTCACTGTGTTTTTTACTTCCCCAACTCCTTCATCATGTCCCACTTATCACAGTACCTAAGGACCGCTCCCCTCCTCTTTATTCCGTAATGCCTACCCTATGAACGTTCGAAAGCTTTTGTTTTAAAATGATAAAATATCATAAAAATCTCCCAATCTGGAGGACTTTCTTTTGTTTTGTTCCCCTAATTTTGTATGCACTTCACAGCCTCAATGCATTTCTAACTAATAAGAACTTGAGAGTAATCTCACTTTAATAAACGAGATAATATCACCCAAGAAAAAATTTAAAAAAGTATGTAGTAAATCTGTTATTTATAATTTTTGCACAGTGTAGAAAGGTATCACCTTTCAGCTGTATAAAAAAAAAGTGTTAGATATAGTCATGGCTACCAAATATACTTTTTGTCTCAAATCCGACTTTTATTTATTTGGTTGTTATACTCCTTGGGCATCTTCGCTCTTTTTCTATCTTCTCACATGAACCAAAATAAAATGAGAATCTTTGCACAGAACAGATTAAAAATTCATAAAATATCTATACAGAGATTAAATTCTCTTAAGTAATTCATCCGATAGTTTTTAAAATACTCTCTGAAAAATCTTCTTATCATTTTTTCTGAAATCTGATTTTTATGCTATAGCTGATTAGGCATTATGTATAAGTAAAGTGGTTGGGCGGCCTAATGTCGTATCAGCCAATCAGCGAGGAGTCTATCCCCTTTCACTAGCGCTAGACCAAGGAGATTGTTTTTGCGTCTGAGGTGGAGCGCCACACCTACCATCAGCTCCTTATTTTACCGCACAGATCACTGTGCTACTCATATGCTGAGTGGCGGCGGCCGGTATCGAACTAGAACCTTGTGGTTTCTAGCCGAACGCTATCCCGACCGTATTGCCAACCATTTTTATCATATATGCACTGAAAGCGGTGGCTACGGATCTTAGTGTCCTCGTATGACGTTAAACTAAATCAAGTGGTGAGATACGAATTCCGGAATGTCAAGTAATCTTTTATTGCCATTACTCACAGATCCACTCTGACCTGGAGTGGTAGTACCTCTTAGGACCACATCTATGCGTCAAGTTGATCAAAAATAAGTTAAAGAAAATAAATGATTGAAAAAACTATACATAACAAGAATAAATAAAATACATCTCCGTTATTAAATAACTTAAGGGTTGACATGCCGTAAACTCAACCAACAACCAACCAACCAGCCAACAGCCATAAAATAATATTCTTCTTCAATAGAACAAGACTTTTTGATAAAGGAAGCTTTGGTATATTATTAGTCCAATGATATTTGTGAGATGGGAAGTGCATTATGTAAGTATTACTACTTTCAGTTCAGTTTAGGAATGGCATAAATAAACACCTGAGATTTTTGCATCTAAATTGATCTTTTGGCAGTGTTATTTTGCGAGATAATCAACCCCTCAAAAAAAAAAAAAAAAAAAAAAAAATGAAAAAGATTTGTAGAGATGGATTTATGTTAATCCTGATTGGTTCATAAATATCTACTCTGTTGGTTTTTAAAAAAAAATGTTGACGTTGAATTTTAATTATCCTTAATGAGAAATCCGCCAAGTCGCTGAATGCTTTCCGAGTATTTTTGTAAAAATCACCTTTTGTTATCTGTATCTGTAAGTTTTATAATAACATCGATGCTCCAGTCTGTCTGTCTACGGCAGACACTTTATCGATAGTCCACAAAGAATAAACCAACTGTTAATTTCAAATCTATCTACGTAGGAGAGTCAAAAGTAATGCCATTTTCTTTATTTCATGTGAAATCGTCTTATAAAACTAAGGTCTACATTGAGAACCAGGCTCAGAGCCAGAATCCACGAGTAAACCCAGCTTGTCAATCGACAATGTCGTCCTTCTACATGACAATGCTTGACCACACATAAGCATCAGGAGAAGATGGAAAACGCCTCATTTGGGTGGACAACTTTACCGCATCCTCCATACTCCCAGATTAGCGCCTTCAGATTATAGTCTCTTCGGTCCCATAAAAGAGGGTTGAGAGGCAAACATTATTCCAGTGAAGAGAAGTGAATCTGTAGTGAAGAAGTGCTCAAAGAACAGTCAACAGAATTTTACGGGTCAGGGATACATGCCCTCATTCGAAGTGAACATTGCTATTGAGAGAAAACGGTGACTATGTGGAGAAGTAGGGATGTGATCCATAGGGACCTTCTTCATTTTGATGTATGATACATTTACCTGTTGGCAATTCTACCTGTCCTAAACAAAATGGATTAACTATTGAATCAGCTTCGTAAAACTTTAAATACTTTATTTTCCAAAGAACGGCTGATACACTGTTGGATTTATTTTACACTCGTGGAACCCGGGGTTCAATTAATAACCATGGTTCATCTAACCTTATTTAGGAAGCAGAGAAGATTCTAATTAACATTTCACAGTAAACAACGATCCAAGATGATATCGATGCTTCTATTTATGACCAAGGGAAGAATTCTAATTTAGTTTGATATTTTACTGCGATCCATGATGATACTGATCCTTCTGTTAGGAAGTATGGAGGATTCTAATTAGCATTTCACTTAGCGATGTCAATGATGTCTAAGAAACATTTCATATTTAATAGCTGTCGATTGAAATATTCATTCTTCTATTTAGGAAGAAGTGAAATATTCCTGAGCCTTTCTCAGTTAACAGCGGTCCATGATGTTATTTATCCTTCTGTTTGTGGAGAAGAGAAATATTTTAATTCACATTTTATAGTTAACAGCCTTTTATAATGATATTGATGTCTCTCTTTATAAACAAGGGAAGTATTAGCATTTCACAGTTCATTTTTCAAATTGATCTTAAAGCAAACACACAAACCTTTTTATGATATATGTGCTACAGGCGGTGCTAAGATCATCACTAGTATTATATATATATACACATGATGTAATGAAAATGTTTATACAAACAATCGCACATAGGAAAAATATTTGGCATTAATTACCCACATTGCTGATATGCCATTAGGCCAACCAGCCAACCAGCCAACCAACCATCCAACCAATAAAGTTTCCCCGATGATCAAGTTTGAAATGGGTTGATTTAATTTCTTTTTCATTCCAATCCATTACTTAAAAAGTCCTAACTTTTAATATGTATTTTCTTCGAAATGCGTTCCATACTTTGGTCAAAATTGGTCAGAAATATCGATCAATTACGAATGATACGTCATTCAACACTTCCAAACTTTATATATAGCTGACTTGGCCGGACAATGAATGCATTTAGTTGGAACAAATATAGAATTGACTGAGGCTTGAAAAAGTGGCCTGGTCATTGCCAGAGTCCAAAACACACACAGACGCACAACACACACACACCACGCACACACACACACACACACACACACACACACACAATATATATATATATATTATATAATACAAGCTGAGTATCTGTTTCGTCCTGGAAAGGTAAAACCATTAATCACATCAATAATAATGACAACCTATCACAATTCAATCGATTACTTAAAAGTCTGTTTCGCAAGACTATTATATAATATATAATATATATTAAAATATATATATTATATATAATAAACTATCTTTATCTCTCTTT
>CM042156.1:94010601-94021282 GCA_023376005.1 Doryteuthis pealeii | reverse complement strand
TGGGTAACTTCATTCTTCCTAGTTTTACAAATCAATTTCTCCCATTTAAACAAACTGAGATGCTTATTAATTTTCGTTCCACTCGTTAAACTCATATTTTCCATCGTTTCATCAAATCAATTCTCTCCCATATTAAACTCAAACTGAGATGCCTATTAATTCTTCGTTTCAAACTCGTAACTTCATGTTCCTCAGTTTTGATCATATTATCAATTTGCCATTATAACAAACCCTGAGATTCTATTATTCGTTCAACTCGTACTCATTTCTCGTTTATCACAATCAATTGTTCCCCATCATTTTATTATTACTGAGAATACCTATTATTGCGTCTATCTCGTAACTTCATTTCATCGTTTATCAAATCAATATCTCCCCATTTAAATAAACTGAGATGCCATAATTCGTTTTCTACTCGTAACTCAATTCTCCTCGTTTATCAAATCCGAATTCTCCCATTGTAAATAAACTGAGATGCATTAATGCTCGTTCTACTCGTAAACATGCAAGTTTCCTCCGTTTATCAAATCAATTTCCCCGCATTGAAGATAAACTGAAATGCCGCTTATTCGTTCCATTCGTAACTCAATTTGCCTAGCGTGTTGATCAGTTTAAGTTCAATTATTCCCCATTTAAATAAGCTCGATGCTGGTACAGATGGGGAATTAGTCCAGCGCCGCCGGTCAAAAATCTAGAGTTTTTGTACAGTTAATTTAAACTAGAAATAGACGCTGGAATTGTTATATAGAAAGCACCGACGAATAAATGTAAGCAGAATAGAAGAGTTCTCTCATGTAGCGAAACGAGCATATTTAAACGCAGTGGCGCCTGAGACATGACCCCCGTCGCAGGGCTAAGCGATGCAATAGCGATAAGGGTTGGGATAATGTGTAATTATATAGGATATTCAGGGAGGATTAGAGGTTGGACCTTGAAAGACAATATGATGGAAGTTATGTGCTGTAAGTATGTTTTAAAGATTATTTTTAAATGAATCGCATGATTTTTAGCATAGCTGTAGTGAGTTTACCACACTATCTAACTAATCAAATACCCTAAGAGTTAGTACGTTGACTTACAAGTTTAATCTCGTCTCTGCTCGTAACTCCAATTTGTTTGTATACTTTTGTTTTACTTAACTTCACACTTCTAGTATTCTTCTGGTGGTTGCTATTCTTACGTCTTTCTTCTAGGTCCTCTTCTATACGTCTGGACTTCTCTTGGGACTTCGTGGTATGGCTCTTCGCATTGGGGAATTTTCTCTTTATCAGAAGCCCGTGTCATTTGGTAATCTTTTAGAATAATAACAACAAGACTTCAGTGTATCTTAATCATATTTTATTCTCGGGAACCCCCAGGCGACTACCTTGCCGCAGAGTGAGTCGGAGCGTAATGGTAACACGACTAACACCGTCGTGCTTTCTGAACTGACTTACTAAAATCTATTTCTAATCTGAAAACCGGAAGAGGGGCTCTCACCGATTTCTCACGGTATGCAGCCGGAAAGGATCCCAGGATGAGGTCAAGCCTTGTCCACTCATCTTTCAAGGCCAGATGGGCTGCAATTATACACAGGCATTTTGATTCCTAGCACTAACTGTTTACATTAAATATTAGAGAATCTAATATGATTATGTAACAAATTTCCCTCGAAATTACAAAATTAATGTTAACCGTATTAAAGTAAACGTGGATACGTACATTTAAAGCGCGTTCCTAGCATCCGCCCCCGCACACTGCCCCGCAAAAACATCCCAAATTTTGGTTAACAGATATGTTTACATAAGAAGTAAAGCACTGTATTGTATAAAAAACATAAATATGAATGTATAAATTGAATGCATGTGCTGTAATATTTGTTTTGTTATGTTATTATTTTTTTCTTATAAATACTTTTTACTTAGTAGTAAATGATTATTTGGAAATCTTTATATCATGTTTTTAGTGAACCTGTTACCATAGTCGTTTCTGAAATCTTCACATTTTAGCTTTCAACACGAATCGAAAATCGACCAAGGTGACAGCTCGTAAATCGACACTTGTAAGGCAAAGTGACACTGTATAGTTATGTAAAAGAGGAGAGGCCTACAAAAAGAAAGAAAGAGATATGAAGAAAGGAAAGATAGAAAGAAGAAAGAACAGAAAGAATTAAGAGAGTCCACAAAAAGAAATGTAATAGTAGGAAAAACAAAATGAAAATTTTGGTGATTTGATGATACATTGGATCAATAATTTCAATCATATGTGATTGTTTAATGTTTGTTTTGCACTCGGTTGGCGGGTTGAATTGAGGTTGATTCTTTTCAATTTCAAAGAACGTTATTGGAAGACATAATAACCTGGAGACAATAAATCTGGCTATAATTATTTTATGCAATCAAAAGATATTATTGATTCTTAAGTACTAATAAGTTTCTGTTCGGTAAATATACAATTTTGAAGAATCAGAGTGATCAAGTATCTTCAATGGGAATCTTTGTCAACAAGTTATAATATATATAAAATAAACTTAATGACGTCGACCCCCGAAAATTATTCGTGTAATCAATGTCACTTGGTGTTTGTACTATGATCACTGATGCATCATGAGAGTAGTAAACAATGCCATACGCAAAAGATTTAGCACTAGACAAAGTTTTATAGTCATGATACCTATTCTTGTAGCACGTTTGACAATTTGTTATTAAAATGTTTTATTTTGCACGATTCAACGCAAAAAGATTCTAAGTGATATAATGAATATGTAAATCCTTGGTACCCCCTCACTATAATCTGATTGGACAGTGTCATGTGTAAATAGTCGACACTGTGTTGGTCCTATACCTAATGCTCCAACCCGTCTTTCGGGACGGGGGTCCAGTGCGCTTCGGCCACTGGACCGGTAAATTATTAGCGTCGATCCCAGAGGGCCATTCCTCCAGGCAATACCTGCTCCCTTGACTTTAAGGGACAGGGCTGGGTTTATTGCCCAGCGCCTGAGGCGCCCCTTGAGGGGGAATGCCGACGGATCGAAGCAAATTTTCAACCCGCCACCCATGAGTCTCGGCTTGTGGGTGGTCCCACATAAATAGGGCCTTCGTGCCTGACTCGGTACGAGTGGGGGTACTGGGAAAATAAACCTAATGCCTACAAGCTAACTTACTCGCTAGACGACACCACGACTGCTCGGCAGACGGATTGCTATTCGATGTACCAATTACTACTGCGGAAATATAACCAAATACAACTTCAGAGATATATCCTTGTAGCACGTTTGACAATTTGCTAGTAAATGTTTATTACTGCACCAGAGACTGCCATTCGAGGATATCGAGGTCTGTTCAGCCACTCCCGTAGCTGTAAGTGAGAGAGAGAGAAAAACTACACCATCGTCTAAATAGACGGAAGGTTACCAACCATATATTCGTTTGACTCGAATATATAATTGGCGAGAGGAGAGGGGAGAGGAAGTGGGTTCTTACTGGGTTCGTCGGTAGCCCTCTTCTTCTGAGCTTTCTTCCTTCTGCTGGTGTCTGTGCTATTTATTGTTTATTGATAATAATAAGCAACACTTTATTGTTTTTACAGACGTCTATTCTTTATTTTTTTTTTTTAATCCCAAAAGTGTTTTCAACCGCGGCGGTGAAAGTTGGCATCTTAGGACAGATGGACTAATGGCCAAAATGTAACTAACTAATTATTTTGCACCATTCAACGCAAAAGATTCTAAGTAAAAAAAAAAAGCCAAGAAATTAAACGTTGATTTTACATCACTAAATATAAAAGATTCAATGTCAGAAATACTAAGACATTAAATGTTTATTTTCCATCATAAAACGCAAAAGATTGTAAGTAGAAAAAAGGTGAGGAAACTAACATCTATTTCTCATCAAAAGATTTTTAATAAAAAATAAGAAATTACACGTTTACTTTGCATTATCAAAATACAAAAGATTCTAAAAAAATACCGTATTTGACGGCATATAGGACGCACTTTCCCCAAAATATTGGCTCAAAAAATTGCCCTGCGTCTTATACATCGTAGGTGAAGTTTGAAGTTTTTATTCTTATTATTTTTTTGTAATTATTATTTCCTGCTATTGAGCTCTCTTGTGTATGCTTTTCCTTGCCTGTACTGCAAATTGCTTTTATACAGCTATGTTTCTGTTTGTGTAATGCACAGCTAGACTGTTTTCCACAATATATGATTAATGCACTAAAAACTGTTTTTTCCTTAATCTGACTTGCTGAAATGGGGGTGCGTTTATATGCCCGTGCGTCTTATATGCCGTCAAATATGGTACTCAGAAAAAGAGACATTTATTTTCCCTCATAAAACACAAACGATTCTTAAGTAAAAAGGATTGCTTAGAAGTTAAACGTTTATTTTCCATCAATAAACTCATACAAGTGTAACTATGTTTGAAAATCTTTCATAAACATTTAATCTGATAGTCGTTTGAATTTATAAGAATCGGCTACGATATCCAGTAATCGTGGACTTAAAATTACAAATGAAAAGTTATTTATTGATACACTTGAGATTTCTGTCAAAACCTTTTTATGTGGATCACATTGCTTTATTTTGATCATATTTTGCGCTTCATATTTATATGAATTGGGGGTTTCTTCTCTGACTAACATTAACCATGACTTACTTACCAGCCTCTTTCGCCCAGAACTTCTGATTTACCTCAGGGTATTTCCACCCCATGAACTGTTTTGTTTTTACTCAGTTACGTAATGCTCAATGTTTAGCCGATTTAACATATTTTGTTAACATATTTTGACTAAACCATGGTTTACACATCACAAATTCTTCTGTATATTTCATATGATTTGCACTTTACAGCTACCAAGACTTTGACGACAAACCTCTGTTAAAGCCTGGAGCATTCTGTTTTGATTAATCATAATTTTTGAATAGCTACAAAACAATATTTTTGCGAGGCTAGAATAAGTTTTGCGGTGTGTGTGTGTCTGTATGTCTGTGTGTCTACTATTTCATGACATTCCGGCGATATAAGAATCTACACAATTGCAGAGTTACAATAAGACTTAACGTATTTATAGTGCTATGAATCATGAAACTTTTGGTTATTCTATTATGTTAGTAATAACAACCAGATGCTCAGATAACAGGTAAGGTAAGAATCTGTACTCTTGCTGAGTTGTAATAAAACTTGACAGTTTCCCACTTCTGTGAATCACGAGACGCTGCGTTAAGGTCATACGTTCATACTATCAATAAGAACACGAAAGTTAAATCTGTATTCTGTTCGACATCATTTATAGGAAATGTTGATGTACTTTCAGACTGACCTATTTACCTTTCTCTTGATTTTTTTGGTCCCAGTGAGGTATACGTAATTGTCGTAGATTACCGACGAAAATATTTTACAACTCTTACGCTTCGTATCTGGCTGCTTTTGATTTCTGCATTGATGAAGTTAAGTCTCTGTTTAAACCAGGGGTTCTCAAACTTGAAGTTCTATTTTGTAACCAATTATGTAATTAATGAGTTCTGCACAAATGCTTATGTAAAACTGACAGTAAAGTAAGCATAATATGTAAAAAGAGCTGAAAATATTTAATACTAACTTACCAAGGAAGTACATTTCCTAACGTGATGGATGAAGCTGATGATTTTTGATAAGTTCATGAATATTAGGCTTAAACTTTTGAAAATATATCAACATGAGCATGTTCTTCAGGATTCTTGTGGAATTGATTTCTTCTAATTACTAAAGGGTTGTAGTACCTGTTAGGGTCCAGTCTATGGGTTGAATAGAAAAACATGAGTTTTTAAACAAAATTGTATTATGCATTAAGAATGAATTTATTTCACAACTTTGTAGGCATTAAATGACGCACCGAGGTTGATATGCCGTAAAACAAACCAAACCAAACACACACATAGAGTTTTTGTGTGATAGTAGGTAAGTGGCCATACAACTGTTTTTTGGGGGTTCCAAGATTTGTTCAAGTCAGCATCCTGGTGTAGTTCCAATCAAACATTTTCTCTCAGAGTTTCGTTGGAGTCCAAGAAAAAAACACACATGTATATATGAAATAAAATGGAAATTAATCCGACAGTATGTATAGAAAGTTTTTAGAAAAAACAAGATGTTATTAGTTTTGATGACAGAATCTGTTTCGACCTTTTAATAAAGCGGTCTTTTTCAAAGCAACTATGTTTATTCCAGCCCTGATCGAGAGCGTTTGTTTGTATCTAAAATCCTAAAATCCCGAGTAAACACCCGAAAACTTACAGACCCCTTGAGTTGTTGTATAGACCCGACGGGGTAGGTACATCGCTTTGTGAAACCGTGGTTTAAATGAACATGATGGTACATAGGGAAAGCCAGGAAACGGATTCATTCCGACGAGTAAAACATGTTATGTTCACTGCCTTTCTGATCTCGACGTCTTTTTCCACATGCAATTTTGTGCTTCTTCTGTATCTTAATCTCAGTCTCGTTCGCCAAAAACACGACATTCTTGATCTAAATCATTCATTCCGTGTCTGTTGATCAGAAATCGTGTGTAAAAAGAATTCAATTTCTCTGTTGGTTTGATAATGCTTGGAGAATTAGTTAACTTTTGCAAGTCACTTTCAGAACGTTACCCTTTTAAGTCTAAATGAACAAAATCGATCTTTTTTGGCATTTAACAAAATCAATTACCAAGAAAGAGTAAACCTTGTTGGTATTCAATATAACCATTAACCAAAAGATCAACTACCGTATTCATTCAATAAAATCATTATCAACAGGGAGCGTATATTGTAGGTATTTACCCAACCCGTCCGCCACGGGTAGGAGGTCGCACTACGTTGCGAGTAGGAGACATCCATTGAGAATAAAAATAGCCAGTCAGTAGTAATGGATCTTCGAGACCAGTTTACTGACCATTAAACCACGATGGACGCACTTATAATTACAGAACAATGTTCGCCACGGTTAGGATGTGACACAAGGTTTGAGACCTTGTGTCACATTATGGCACATCCAGCGACAATCAAACTCTCTATTCAGTAGTAATTGGTATGCGAGACTAGCTCACGAACTATTGCACAATGATGGGTCGACTTTCTTTTACTGAACTCATTGACTATAGGTAGGATGTGACACAAAGTCACAAGTAGGGGCATCCAGTGAGGGTCGAATTTGCTCTTTGGTAGTACTACGACTGTTCTTTCGCAAGGGATTTTTATGCCATTCAACAAAGGAACCAAGCCAAACCAAACCATTATTTTTCATTTTCTTAATTACTCAATAAGTGTAATTTATTTCTCCTACATGTATGGCAACCGGTATATGAGATGGAACTTATTGAATTCAAACCTGTTAAACTTCTTGTGTCACATCCTTTTCGTGTGGAGGGGTTGGTAGATACATATATATATATTTACCAACCCCCCTGCACGAGCAGGATGTGACACAAGGTCAATTTCTTAAGCGGAGTTTAACAGGTTTGAATTCAGAGATTTCGTTCTCCTTGACCGGTTGCCTAACCAAGATTAAAGATCCCAGTCTGCCCTACTATTTACCCATAGCTGAAAGGAGAGTAGAATTCATACCTTTCCCAAGGGTATTAGCGCTAAGTGAAATGCAGTTACCACGTCCAGGATTTGAACTCGTGGCGACGAGTCCATTTCCCATGACTTTATCCATTACACCACGCGCTTCCTACATAGATACATATATAACAATCACAGTAGCAGCCACTATGAATTAAACTCACCACACTAGTAACTAAAGTTCAATTCTCTGTCAATTGTAACTAAAAAGACCCTGATTAATCAACATTAGGCTCACATAGTTTTCAGAGCAAAAATCTCTGAATAATTATTCAACAGAGATGGTATTGTGATGGAATCTGTTCTATCACATGTGGATGTTAATTTTTTTTAGATCTTCCCTATTTCTTTTGCTCCAATGTTTTGCATTAACATTATTGTATTTGTTAGAAATAGCGGATTTTTTTCTCCTCTTTGTCTTTTTACACATTGAATTCAGTGCTTTCCTTCTTCCCCATTGGTTCCCCATCAAGGCTAGATAATCTAATTTGCTCTGCTAATTCATTCACAACTTTGGAAGAAATGAATTCATTCTTTTTCCCAAAGGCATTATTGGAAATTGCATGTAAACAGACACATACGAAACTCAAATATGGTTCTCCAGTTCGTCTTTACGCGCCAATAACTTTGACACCACGCTACACCCCATTTCATCGGTGATATATCATTAACTCTTATAACCCTGAGCCATCATGATCGTAGGCCTCACACCCTGAACTCTTGCCTTGAAAAATGGCTGAAAATGTAAAATATTATAATTTGTTATTTAACCGCTTTACACGTTGTTGAATCACAAGTTAGAACATTCTAGAGATAATTTAATATATAGAAAATAAAATAATAAAATTGTAAATGAACTATAAAATAATAGCCATTTTTTTTTGGGGGGGGGGCAAGATCGGTGTAGAAGTGAGCAATCCACAGTCGAAATTAGGGCCACTCGGGTATATGTACTTCTTCAACTAGCTTCAACAAAGTACTTTTTAAAACAACCACGTATGTTATTTGTCTGATTCTTTTGTAATAAGGCATTATAATTTGTATTATTTAGATTTTTCGGACTGCTTTCCTTGTCTTTATTGTTAAATACACATGTAAACTCGCAATATGAGTATGGTAAAAAAACATACATTATTAGTATAGGTTTAAATTCTAGTTAAAAAAAAAAAAGGGTTAAAATCTAGTTCAAAGTGTTTGTTAAGTATCTGGTCGGCATCCTTAGTTCCAGATGTAGTAAATAAGTAAGCAAGCCAATAAGAATCCGGTGTTATAGTATTCTTTGTAAATCCGACGTCCAAGATAATCCGAATAGCAATGATCCAAGGTTAAGAATCAGACCTCTATAAATACACCAACATCAGCAGCAGCACTGCCAGTGATTGGACAATGGATTGCCTTCGGTAGTCACGTGGTAGTCAACGAGTCTATATTTAGGAGTGACCATTTTCCCAATACCTATATTCAAAAATTCCAACAGTGTTAAAACAGATAAACAGGGTTAATGCATAACTTAGCCGTTTACGGATAAGCATAAATCAGATATTTCAAACTTTGAATAATATGATAATGAAAATTTGTTTTATAGACAGATACGATGCGGAGAAATAAAGAAGTTTCGATTTTTTCCATATATTTTCATATGATGATGTTGAAATAAGAAATGTCGAAAACTTTCAACAATTTTGCTTTGTTGGTAAATAATCATATTAATACCGACAGTATATCTCGGGGTGTAATGGTTATCATCGCAGAAAATGGACACGGCAACACGAGTTAAAATCCTGGTCGATGCTGTTGGCATTTCACATTGGGCTAATACCCTTGGGAAAAGTATTAATCCAACTATTCTCCGCTAGCTAGTGGTAAATTGTAGGACAAACTAGGTTCTTTAACTTTGGTACGGCATCTGGTCTACGAGAAGGACAACTCTAAATTCACACCTCTTAAACCCTGCTTAAAAATAGACCTTGTCTTACATTCCACTCGTGCAGAGGTGTTGGTAAATATAAATACCTACATTATTGGATGTCTTTTAGCACATGGTTATTTGAAATACCTACAATATATAATCCTTGTAGATAAATGCTTTTATGAAATGCATATTATATTGAAACACTTTTGGTAAAAACACATCAAATATATACTCTTTGATGAAAGTGATTTTATTAAATTCCGACAATATCTAATATTTGTAGGTGAATGTTTTTATGAAATCTAAATATAATGAAGATTCGGTGTCTGTCTCTCTGTAACAGAAACTACGTCACTGCTTACGTCACAATACCCTTAGGAATTGCGTAAATTTATCAATGAGTATTTAATTTATAATCAAAATCATTAATATATAGAATAAAAAGAGCACTGCTTATATATATGAGTATCTAATTTATATTCAAAATTATTGATATATAGAATAAAAACAGCACTGTATTATATATGCTGTGAAATTAAGTGTGCAATATCAAACTCTCCACATTATTTGTTAAAATAAGTTTTGTTAGATACATGCCCGGTATTATTGATTTATATGTAGTTTGTCTAACGTACAGAGTTTTACGAGAAAATTATTTACAAACAAGAAATATTCACATAATGTTCGTTTACATTAAATTTGAAGATGTTTGAGTATTTAACTGTATCCACTTTAGGTTTACGCATATCCACAGTTTCAAAGATCTGTTTACATTTTTTATGAAAGAGCGTGGCAAAAATACTTTTACGTAATTTTGAACGTCGATAAAATCGACATTAAAAAAATTTATAAAATATATTTTTTACACAAAAATTAAAATATTCGTTAAATGTTAATAACATTTTGTAGAATTATGTAAAAATAGATGTATTTAAAAAATGTTCTAAAACAAAACAAATATTTCAGTGGAGTGGCGGGAATATGATGCTTTTTAAGGAAATAAGGAATTTTTGAAGATATTAAATGTTTTATTTTATTCATTCAATTTTTTACTCATCCGGCAATATCTTTAAAGAAATAATTTTTTCACCACCCAGGGTTTATAATATTGACTTTCTTTTCATAAACGATTTTATCAAACGGCTTTCATCATGGTTTAATGGTTTATAAGATCGTTATTACTAGAAAATGAGTTCGATTCTCGTTAA
>CM042156.1:93995601-94005601 GCA_023376005.1 Doryteuthis pealeii | reverse complement strand
CTCGGGGATAAATCTTAAAAGAAATCCTTTAACAAGAAGAAATAACAGTAATATTATTCTTTACTTCCTATTTTAACTAAATAGTTGAATTAGGAAAATTTACCACTGAAAGACGGGAGTAATGGAAAATGATGGAAGAGTTAGTTTCAAAGTTGTTCTATTTTCCGATTATACCCCCTCTGTTCCAAATATTTTTATCTGAATTCTTCTTCAGTTTCATTAGCCTTTCTAATTTAACATGATATATTATTATATTAAAAACTTAAATACTTGCACCCGGAGGGTGCATATATTTGCTAGTTTTAGGAAAAGAAATATTCACGTTCCGTATATAAGTCGCTCCTGATTTTTAATTCAGAAAACATACATTTTCCAAAACAAACATTAATCTATTTGCCTCATGTATGGGTCAACCATCTTTAATTTAGAATCCTGATAAGATGAATGTATAGGTTCACTTAATTTTTTTATTATTAAAACGCGTTTATGTTTCGTGTATTGGTCGACCTGTGATTTTTTACCAACAATATTTTCAGTCATACTATATTTCACGTATAGATAGACTCTTGATATTTTAGAGAAAAATCATTCAATTTACTAAAAAGAAAATATTAATTTATCTTGTTGCATGTATATGTCGACCATTAATTGTTTTTAATAAATAAACATTTAATCATATGATAAATGTATAGATTTAATTGATCTTTATTCTAAAAAATCAGGTATGTGTCGTGTATAGATCGACCCCATATTTTTGACCCAGAAATCATTAATTTGTTTTATGATTTACTTATAGGCCTACCATTTATTTATTATGGTCCGTGTATTGGTTGATTTTAACACAGTTTATTTGATGCTAACTTTTATTACTAAAACCCGTCTTATTCCATGAGAACTGTTACTTTTACTTTCGAAATAATACTCTTTTAAAAGATAGAAACCCTTCACACCGAGGCTAAAATCCATAAGGTTCCTAGTTCGATACCGGCCCTCACCAACTCAGCGTATGAGTAGCACAGTGATATGTGTGGTAAAGTGTGGCACCCCACCCCAGACGTAAAAACCATCTCCTTGATCTAGAGCTAGTGAAATGAGGATAGACTCCCTAGCTGATTGGCTGATAGCGACTTTAGGCCACCCCGACGAATTTATTTTTACTTTTATTGAATGATCCTCATATTTTTCTTTAACAATAATTTTGAAACAATACATTTGTAAATAAAAAGACACTCATTAAAATATTGAAAGAGAATTAGATTAAAAAGAATTTGCCAGCAATTAGGAATTGCTTAGTTAAAATGGAATAATTTGTGGACACGTGTCCACTGCAAAAAGAATACAGAATGTTTGTTTGCTCAGCAATATACAATTTGAAATTGAATTCACTTTCAAAGGTTCTACTTCTTGGGGACTTCGTCTTGGTGACTTCGTCTTGGTGATCGGTCGCACTCAACTCTTTTCTTCTTCCAATCAGTTTTGTTACCAAGACACCCATTAATCACAAGACCGTGTTATTTTTCTTAAGCTTTTATTTACTTAACTATACATTTCATATAACTAAACATCTGACTAACATCGCGCGCGTATGCAGTGAGTTCCAGTTAAGGCAGAAACATCTTCTCTGTCCGACGTCCAACAGAAAACTGAGGACCCAACCAGGTCCCACGTGACTTCACATATTTCGCGGGCTTCCTGTACTATTCCATGGAAAGTCCCGCCCGTGATATGAGAAGAGCCATCCCTTTAGAAATACAGGGGATTGACAATAATCTTATGCAACCGCATAGATTATGTAACACTTGTCATTCGCCTTAGCTATGCTGCTGTTTCTAAGATTTCAAGATAATGAAAGTGCATTTTCCTTGATTAAATAAAATAAACATCTACAATGGAGACGCCTGGTGTAATAGATATCGTCGTGGAAAATGAACTCGGCAACCCGGGTTCAAAACTTGGACGAAGCTGTTTGCATTTTAGATATAGTTAATATCCTTACGAAAGGTGTTCATCCAACTATTTTCCCTCCCGCTGTGGATATTAGGGCGGACAGGGTTACTTAACCTTGGTTAAGCAAACAGTCCAGGAGAATAAAAACTCTGAATTCAAACCTTTTAAACTCCACGAAAGAAATTGACACTGTGTCACATCATACTTGTATGAACTTGTTGGTTATTGAATATATATAAAAGAAACGGTATGACTTCTATACCCATTGTCAGTATCGTCTAATTAGGCTCACATCTGAGAATTCGAAGACACGTATCTTTATTTCGGGTTAAATAACAAGTTTTTCATGTAACTAAATAAAAGAAAGAATATTAAAGAATTCCTCTGGAGAATTGTTACAGAAGACATATTATTTAGTAACAGATCCATGATTACAACCACATGCATAAGACAGCTCATTAAGAAAATAATTATTCAATACCAGATAAAAGTCTGCGCTTAAATACTGATTACCAAAGCAATCAGACATGTTGTCTACATTTGGAAAATCAACTCAACACGATTTTCGTACGACTATTTCCATTTATTTCATTTACTATACTAAGAAATGATTCTACAATCTCTATATATATATATATATATATATATATATATATATATATATATATATATATATACTTTGGTGCGGTACCAAGTTTCTTGGTACAAGGTGATTCTAGGCGGGTCCTAATTCTCTACCAGTAGTTTGTTGTAGAGTTCAGGTTCCGTGTGAGAGCTCAATGTTTAATTAGTGTAAACGGAGCAAAGTTATTTGGGAATAAAGTAAAAAGTAAAGTCGTCGGGGCGGCCTAAAGTCGGTATCAGCCAGTCAGCGAGGGTGTCTATCCCCTTTTCACTAGCGCTAGACCAAGGAGATTGTTTTAGCGTCTGCGTTGGAGCACCACACCTACCATCAGCTCCTTACTTTACTGCACAGATCCCTGTGCTACTCATACGCTGAGTTGGCGAGGACCGGTATCGAACTAGGAACCTTGTGGTTTCTAGCCGAACGCTCTACCGACTGAGCTTATTTGGGATTAAAAGGCTTTAAATACCATGGGTATCGTTGTTATGGACCATTTCCACTCGCGAGTATGTCCACGAGCTTCTTCAGACCACTGACGACTTTATATATATATATATATATATATATATATATATATATATATATATAACCGTTAGAAGACAGGGTACGCATTTTTTTTAAATTCCAGCATTGAATAATAGCGTTTTTTTTACCCTGTCTTCTAACCGTTATTTTTCCCGTCTTTTTCTCATATGTTTCTTGATGATGACCGATCTATCTAAGTGGTCGAAACAGATTTCTGTCAGCAATTATATAACATTATTTCTTTTTTTCAAAAATGTTAAATTTCATATATATATATATATATATATATATATATATATATATATATATGTGTGTGTGTGTGTGTGTGTGTGTGTGTGTGTATATATAAGAAAAATATGGAAATACATTCGACGTTATGGAAATATGATAACATGAAAAAAACAAATTATTCAGAGATAGTATTTTTATATATTTATACATATATTGTTATATAGCCACGTATTTTTATTGATAAACAACCTTCAGGGTGATGTTAGAAAGCGATGTTAAAATTCTTCAGACGAAAAATATTCGTTTCATTGTGTTTAATTTGAAAGTAAGTATCGAATAGAGCATTGTAACATTCGCATTCGGATTTTAAAATCACGTTCTGATTTTAATATCTCCCTGCAGAACGGTATCTTGGAATGTTATCATATACACATATAAAATTACGTACGACTATTTTTTTTCATATTTATATATTTAAACTTACTCACTTACACATACACACACTTACACACACAAGCTCAAAGACACAGACATACACACACACACACACACACATATATATATATATATACATACACGGTGTGTATGTATATATATATATGAACCCTGAATTCACACTCTACCAAGAAAGTGAATTATAGAATCAACTTTAATGGTTAACATTCTGTTCCATAAACCTCTAATTGTGAATTTGATCTTCAGTGATTGTCTTTCAAATATAATCTGGTCTCAAACTTGAATAAGTCTTAACAAAACCTCACCGATATAGAAATATATCATAACTTTATGCATTAGTCTATTTCTGAATGTAAACAAAAACAGTTTTCATGCACTGACTATTTATAATGTATATATTTACTTAACCCCTTTGCCACGGGCAAGATATGACCCTAGGTCAATTTTTAAGCAGAGTACAGCTGGTTTGAATTTAGTTTTCCTTCTCCTAGACTGGTTGACTTACCAAAGCTAAGAAGCTGTCGGAGCACCCCTTCATCACCATTGCTCCCTTGTCCACTCTGACCCGGAGTGGTAGTACCTGTTTGGGTCCCATCTATGGGTTAAATAGAAAAATGTGTCAAAAAAGTATCGAAAGTTTTTGTACTTTTTGTCACACCTTGTATTCTGAAAAAATAACGATCCATTCATTCTTCATTTCGGTCTTGGTAAATACAGCTTTAAACGTGGTATTTTTGACACACCTTGTATTCTAAAAAAAATTAACGTTCCATTCATTCTTCATCTGTATCTTTGTAAATACAGATTCAATCTCGATACTTTTTTGATACACCTTATATATATATATATATATATATATATATATATATATATATATATATATATATATATATATATATATATATCACTTCATTAAGATAAGCATGATTATGTAAACAAAATATTTTGATGTAAGCAAAACATTCAAAGATATAATTTATGGTGTAGTGCCTAACGTGCTGGACTGTGAAATCGTTAGAGGTGAATTTGAACTCCAGTCGCGCTATTAGGTTCAATGTAGGCCTAATACCCTTGACAAAGCGTGAATTCCCATATCAGTTCAGAAATGGATTAAATAGTACCACCACTATTTTCTACAAGGATGGCTTTGGCATTAAATCATCCACAAAGGTTGATTGCCATTAAGTAAAGAAAACAAACCAAACCTGATTCTAACTACGATTGGAAGTGCGTGGTGTAATGGTTAGAGTAATAGGAAATAGACTCGTTGGCCCGAGTTCAAATCCTGGACGAAGCTACATTTCACATAGCGCTGATACTTTTGGGAAAGGTATGAATCCAACTACTGTATCTCTTCAGTTATGGGTGAAATAGTAGGGCGGATTGGGCTCTTTAACCTTGGTTACAACCAGTCTAGGAGAAGGAAAACTCTGACTTCACACCTATTAAATCCACTTGCGGTGGTCACTATTAGAATAGACTCAGTCTTAATTAGTGATATATTTTTTTAAATAACCACGAATGTCACATCTTGGTTTTTTAAGCGTTCAAGCAATATCACAATCTTCTAAGCAGTCAACATTTTTTTTTCATTGGCATTCGACCAGTCTCAACTAGCCTTGATAAATACGTTTTGCGGCAAATCATCGCGAAGAATCTCGAAGATAAAATCTGTTGGTATCAAAAAGCGTACATTCTGTCTCCGTGTGAATTGTGTAAGCCAAATCAGCTTCATGCACCTTGAGCAATGTGCCCGTGGCAAATTTCGATAAGCAAGATGGGTTGAAGGCTTTTATGACCTTGCTTGTTTATTTGTAGGATTATTTTGGGAACTATTGGCAAGATTCTTCAAATAAAATCTTATCGACACAATATTGTGTTCACTGTTCAAAACTGGATGTTGGCCATAAAAGATAAACTTGATTTTTTTCCTCATCTTCATCCGTAATGTTTTCCAACAATCGTCGTCATCAACTCCACAAAAAAATTATCTAAACTGAAAGAAAATATATTTTTATTTACATATTTATTTTTATCTTTCTCTATTTTTATTTTCATTATCATATTTACTTTTTATTTTCTTTGCAAATTGACGTCATACCAACTTAGATATTTGCATCTTTTAGCAGAAATAGTTTTAGTATCAATGATACGATTTTTGCGCTTTTTATTAAATTATATTATCTGTTTAGAACAAAACCAAATAACCTGATTCATGCTGAATTACCATTTCTCGAATAATCACCGGTTAAGCTACAATCATCATCATCATGTCGCGCTATTAGCACGGATATCCATGACAATCTCTCGCCAACCTTTCCTATCATTCATTTTCCCAGGGAGGTCCTCTGCGCAGCAACCTGCATCTTTGCTTAGTTGGTCAATGTAGGTCCTTGATGGGCGGCCCACACTAGCATGTCCGTGTGTTGGCTTCCACAGGAGAACGTCACTTATGAGCTTATCCTTGCTTCTCCAGCATCGCCCGGCATGCCTTGTCCGTCTCACTCGAATGGTTTGTGAGATGGGGGGGGGGGGTAGGTGGCCATATAGCTGTTTCCTCGTGGGGTGCTGCTTCCACGATTTGTTCAGGACTGCA
This sequence comes from Doryteuthis pealeii, assembly GCA_023376005.1. Taxonomy (NCBI): domain Eukaryota; kingdom Metazoa; phylum Mollusca; class Cephalopoda; order Myopsida; family Loliginidae; genus Doryteuthis; species Doryteuthis pealeii. Next base: position 93,999,221 of record CM042156.1, on the reverse strand, counting down.
CGCAGCATTCTTGCGCAGCTCCCGTCCAGCTTATTCTCTAGGCGCCTCGTTAGGGTCCAAGTGGTGCATCCGTACTTCAACACTGATACAACCACCGCTTGGAAGAAATGTCGCTTTAGCTTGTCAGTGAGACAAGCTACAATAAGCCTGTATAATATTCAATTGGGTGTTCACTTATACAACAGCATGTACTGTAATCAACCTGAGTCCTTTGTTTATCAAAATGGCTTGATTCAGCACTAAATGACCCGAAAATGGTTGATATGCCGTAAGACAAAACAACCAAACAAATAGCCAATGTGGAATATCATGCTGATTTTTAAGGCACCCATGCATTATCCTGCTATTTGAAAAATGTTCACATTACTTTTACCGCCCTGTCGGCTGGGGCGTTAGAAGGCACCGCCTGCACCTCTGCAGAGGGGTAAGACTCCCCCAATGGGGCCACCTGTTGGTCGTGGGTGGCGACCCGTGATGCTTAAGGATAGAGCCCAGGTGGATGAGCAGTTCATGACATGCAATACTCCACTTTGACCCTATCTTGGGCTAGACGGGCGGTCGGAGAGGCCCCATCCGATCAATCGGCTGGTCACATCAAGCCCTAGCACCTATATGATTTTCCCAACCCTATTGCTCTTATGGCAAGCCCCAACCTCTTTTTATCATATGGGTGCTAGAAGGCAGTGACTGAGGGTCTACATGTACTGGGAATGACATTAAACTTTATCTGATGGTGAGGTTCCAGTTTTGGAGGTTTGGGGAATGTGGAGCACCTCTTCATCACCATTGCTCCCTGGTCCACTCTGACCCGGGGTGGTAGTATCTGTTAGGGTCCCATCTATGGGTTAAATAGAAAAATGTATTTATAAAAAAATTGTATTATCCATTAAGAATTGATTTATATCAAAACTTTATCGGCATTAAATGACCCACTGAGGTTGATATGCCGTAAAACAAAACAAACTAAACCAAACATTACTTTTAGTTTATCAGTTCCCAATTTAGTACTCGTACTTGTATATGTAATACACATACAAAATTAATATACACATGAAAACATTTGGGTTATTCTATAATATTTCCTCTGCATATCTTGGGAAAAAATATAGTATTAGTTTAGATAATTTTACCTAGAAAGTTTATTGCATATTTTATGAAATGAAAATGTTCTGCTTTTTTTTAAAAGAAAATGTTTATATTTTTTCTGTTAATAGATTATTTACTGCTTGACAAAAAACTCTAATTGAACATTCTGTAAATGTGCTAGTTCCAACTGAACATTGACAGAGAATTTATTTTTAATTATAGATATTTCATATATAGATGGTTTTATTTCCCATTAGAGAAAGAAAAATATTCTATAAGCTTGTGGTGAATATAGTCTCAAACTCGACAAAGAACATATGTTCATGACTGTTAAAAACAATAATTATAAGATTTAATATCTTTTCATATAATAACCAATATTTTTGCTTCCAAGATATTTCAATGTTTGAATCAAACAAGAGGCAATATGTTTTTTATCATTGGCCAAGCCCCAAATTTAAAAATCTGACTAGGTTTAGGTTGCTATGGTAATCATAAGAGTTTCAAAAACGTGAAGTCTTCTCCCACGATCTTGTAAATTAATGGAAAATTTATCCAAGTGTTTATAGAACAAAATTATAGACAATTCATGAGTATATTATGATTATTAAGTGAACTTGGAGAAGAAAATAAAAATGTTATTTGACTCAGAAAAAACATTTTGAGCATGATTTTCAATGGCAATAAAACAAGCATGGATTTATTACGAGAATAAAAAAAAGAAAATCTTGATACCATTCATACTATTCATATATATATATATATATATATATATATATATATATATATATATATATATATATATACGCTGAGAAAATAAATGAATAAAGGAAAGAAAATATTGAATGGATAAAAATTGTTTATTGGAGTGCCGACAAGTGTTTCGACCAAGAGATTGTCTTTGTACACATTGTACTCCATTCATTATTATTTTGAATACGCATTGTACTCTATTCCTTATTAATTTGAATACAAAATAAAATGAAATAATAATGATAGAAAAAAAACATTTTCTTAACTATACAGAAAAACGGTCGTCATCAGCGCAAGATATTTTATATTTTTTATCCATTCAACATTTTCTTTCTTTCCTTTATTTATTTTTTTTTCAACATATTGTCGGATTCACTTCAATTTTTCAACTTACACACACACATATATATATAGAGAGATTTCAATATAAGCAATCGACAGGGAAATGGTTAATAATATTCAAACGGACTTTCTTATTAATTTCACAAGTCAATGGCAGAATTAAGAAAGAAATAATACGTAGTATCGAAAAATGGCAGGGGAAAATCGTTGACACAATTATTATATATATATATATATATATATATATATATATATATATATATATATATTACTGGGGGAGATTATATGAATAATTAAATTCATACCTAATTTTAAAATTAATTAGTTATAATTAAATGAATTAGGCGTGCATATCGGTTTAAATGTAAGGCGTAAACAAATCGAGAAAAAGTCATCTCTGTATGTGCATTTCAGATCACTTTTTCTCGATTTGTATACGCCTTACATTTAAACCGATATGCACGCCTAATTCATTAAATTATAACTAATTAATTCTCAAATTAGGTATGACTTTAATTATGCACATAATCTCCCCCAAAATTGTCGGCTATCACCATCTCAAACAGATTGTTTGATCGCTTCACAGCTATAGATAGGAAGACCGCCTTGTGTGTGATTCGAACCCTGACTGTCAAGCTGACAGGTGAGGACCGTAACACATACACCAACCGGACTTTCCTAGATTTTTCGTAGGTTAAATTCCTATAGCTCTGCTGATAAGGCTTAATAGGCCGAAATGTACATATTGAGATTGATTTTTCTCGATTTGTTTAGCCTTACATTTGAATAGGTATTCACGCCTAATTAATTAATTATTAATTAATTAACTTCCAAAATTAGGTACGAGTTCAATTCAGCACATATTCACCCCCCTCCCCCCAAAAAATATATATATGCCGGTTATGACACTAAACTGTATTTGGAGGCCAGGCGCCATATTTGGAGCTTTTGATTGAACGGTACCCCATTTTTCTCTGGATAAAGAGAAATGTGAGTATTTTTCCCTAGATCTGCCTTTTCCTTTCAGAACATAATATATCTTCCTTCTTTCAACTCCATTACTTCTACTAGCAAATATATGCACCCTCCGCCGGGTGCAAGTATTTAAGTTTTAATGTAATAAAAAATTATATTAAATTAGAAAGGCCAATGAAACTAAATAAGAATGCATATAAAAAGATTTGAAACACAGGGAGTATAATAAAAGAATAGAACAACTGAAACTTACTCTTCCATCACTCTCGTCTTTCATTGTTATTTTTTTCTAATTTAAGTATTTAGTTAAAAGACGAAATAAAGAATAAAATGACACTTATCTTTTCTTGTTAATGGATTTCATTTAAGATTCATTGAAGAGATTGTTGCTTATATTCATTAAAATAAAACCAAACAGTTAGAAATCAATAATGCTAAGCACATATTTATTAAAATCACATTTT
>CM042156.1:93973101-93990601 GCA_023376005.1 Doryteuthis pealeii | reverse complement strand
CAAGGATATTAGTCCAAAAGTGAACGTAATAGCGAATCTAAATTGACACGTGCGATAGCTACCGCCAGTGGTTTCTGGTCGAATCTGATAACTAAACTAATTATTCTCACGTATCTGTACCGGAGGTCAGTTGGGGTCATCTAAAATGTCAACCGTTGACATCACCAACGATTATGGAAAATTACCCACCTCCGGTTTTAGATATAACGATTTTAACGGTTTTAAAGCTAACTTACAGGTATGTTCAGAATTTACGACTTCTCATGAATTGTAACAGTTTTCTAGGACAGGTTCAGGTTTGTGTACATACCTTGACGGAGAACGAGAAAGGAAAAAGAGCAAGACATTGTCTTGCCTGCCGGGATCGAACTCGTGTCCTCCTGCATGCAAAAACAAATGCGTTTTGGGCACTGGACGGACGCGAGGTTCGACTGATGTGCCCGGATGTTTGGCTAATATGCCCATAAAATAACAAGTGAGTCGAGCGCTGGGCAGTGAGCAGCAGCAGAAGCCGTAGACGACGAAGCGCTTTTCAGTAGAGAAATGGATTTTATCGAACAGAAACAAAACTAAATAGGAAATGTGATTTTGAACTGCTAAAGATTATTTCGACTACGACGACGGATTTTCCAGCTGCTAGACGAAGAATGTGTTTTTCCCCCTTCTATAATACCATTTATTTGTATGGTGAAAATTGAATTTCTTGCACAATTCCCAGTGTATTAACTTTTCCACAAGGTCGTGCCTAGTCTTGAACTCTCTTTGTGCCAGTTTGCCGCATTATTATTATCATTGAGTATTGAGTATTATTCCCTACTTATGACTTGCTTAGCCGAACGGCTATCACCGGGTTCAAATCCTGGACGTGGCTGTTTGCATTTCACATAGCGCTAATACAATTGGAAAAGATCAAATCCAACTATTCTCCTCCAACTATGGGTATGTAGTAGAACAGCCTGGGCTCGTTAACCTTGGAATGGTAACCGACATAAGAGAAGGAAAACAGAAACCGGTTGTAGACCTGGAGATTGATTGTCTTCACCAGGCGATTTCTGTCTAAGAGACATAAATGTAGAGCGTGCACCACCAAACCAGCTTATGGGAGCAGCGGTGATGATGATGGGGGATATTATAATGATTATTGAATTTTATATTATAAATCTCTTCTTCTTCTTCTTCTTCTTCTTCTTCTTCTTCTTCTCTCTCTCTCTCTCTCTCTCTCTCTCTCTCTCTCTCTCTCTCTCTCTCTCTCTCTCTCTCTCTCTCTCTCTCTCTCTATCTATCTATCTATCTATCTATCTTTCTGTTTCTTCTCTCTCCCACAAACACATACAAACATTAGTCTGTCACCCAAATATATCGGATTCATTTATCTTTTTTCGGACAGTATTGACCTTACACTGGTCAATTTTAATCGCCACCCCCATCCCCACTCAAGAAAAACAGCCCCCCAATCTTACTTAGAATCACTCCACACACACACTATCATACATACACACACACACAAACCCTCATTTACGAAACGACAGTTGAATCCTTTATCTTCCTTTAACGCTAATTGAATTGGAAAATATTTTTAGAAGCATCCTGAAATTCTTGTGACCAATAATCTAATGATAAATATCAAGTATTTGTCATTCCCGACTTGAATTTTCGTATTCACTAAAACCTCATTTTAGATTGTTAGCAAGCTAGTCTCGCCGATCAATTTATACAAAAGGCGAGATCTCAATAATGAATCATTAATTCAGTGATTCTAAATTGAATCGTAAATACAGCGTGCGACACGAATAACTCAGACATTTTAAACTTTCTCTTGTGTAGTTCAAGGGAATTGAGACAAGTTGTAATAGAAACTCCATCCAGCTAGTGTTACCATTCTTATCACCTACAGTGAGTTATGATCAGAATGTCCCATGGTGATTTAATGGTGAGAAAACTAGTCTCGCAAATCAATGGCTACTGAATAGCGAGTTTAACCCTCGTTAGATGCACCATCACATCGTACCCTAGGCGAATGGGTTGGGTAAATACCAGACACATTTTAGGTTATTCAGTTGTTTGAATACAGTTGTTTGTACAACCTGCTCCATGGTCAGATCATCGGCGACTAAACCGGTACCCCCATCAGGCTTGCCTGGTGAGGAGGGTGGCTGGATACCCAGCAGGACGAAAAACAAAACCTGTGAAAGGCGGAAGAAGCTTCCCGCTCAACGTCCATCTAGCACATTAACGCGAGAGCACAGAAATACCTGGGCTGGTATCCAGGCGCGTAATAGTCTAAATAACCCCCACTGCCTTGTGGTCATTCTCTGGATAGGAAAAGGCTAAGGGAGAAAACCTTGACAAAAATCACGGCTTGGACTCCGTTAGGCAGTTCAGTGTGTAAAACACTAACTGGCAAATCCTGCAGCCAAACTGACGCCGAATGAATTGGTTCACCATTCCTTCGGATCACGCCAGCAAGGGGTACAATTTTGGATGAAATAAAACAGGTTAAGATTTATTTGCACTAGCATAAAATAAAAAACACCCCCTGGGCGATGTAAAAATATATTTTTGAAACATATTGCCTGAGGGGTGGGAGTAAAAAATTCAATGTCAGCGAGTTTGTACCCTAAGTAAGTAAAATCATCAAATTCATTAAAAGATTAAAAAATAAAACAATTTGAAATGTAAACTTTAAATATGTATTAAAATAAAACAAACTATATATAGATATATAATACCAGTCATGTATTTATTAAAACTTGTTTTAAAAATAATGAGGACTGTCTAATGTTGCATGTTCGAATTTTGAGTGTATTTATTCTATGTTATGACGATTTTGGGTAATGTGACGTAAGCAGTGACGTAGTTTTTGTTACATACAAAAACCGGAAGCAAATCTCCATTATTAATAGATTTGCTAGGAATATTTTGATGTCATATAATTGTAAATAGATAGATTTTTTATTGAAACTGGTTATTTGAAGTTATAGTTATTTACTAAGTATTATTATTTTAGTTAACTAAAACCACATAACCATATGCAAACAAATGACCATTATTAAATATAAATAATTACTCTAAGCCATATGATCATTAGTACTACACAAGAGTTACGGGAATAATACGACCGTGAAAATTATTTGTATTATATAGGAATACTTGATATCATATAACGTTGTACAAAACCATTTAAGAAACTAAACATAAAATCTAAATACAAATGTACACCGAATGCAATTCCCTAACATTTAAGTCTAAGATAACGTCAGACAGGTTGATTTGTCATTATAACCGGTAACTGCTGACCTCCCGTGCTGTGACCACAGCACAGTGTAAAAGGGGTTTTCCCCCCAGGGCACAAAAAAGAGCCTGGGCAAGATGTATGGAGGCCCTGGGTTGCACAGGTGACAAATACAGTTTAGGTTTATTGGGGGATATCTTCGTGTATTCTAAATTTAGAGTTTTTTAAGTTTTTCGTAAAATGTTCTATGTACATAAACTTTCGTTCTTTATAAGCCTAATTTGTGTCTCTAACCATAAGTATGAAGTCGTGTAAAAGAAAAGAGGTAACTAATGATATAGAATTTAAATTTCCAAATTCCCAAGAAAAAGTTAACGAACTGTCTTACTAAAATAGTTATTCACTTTCAATCAATACATTACAAATTAGGTTGATAGATAGATGGATAGATAGATAGATAGATAGATAGATTTCACGCAACTAAGATAGATGTGATTTTTTGATTTATTGATTTTTTTAAATATTGATTTTATAAATCTGAGTAGTCCAAATACATGTAAAATACATATTGGCTGTAAGGGCACAGAAGAAATTTACACTGTAGACATAAGATAATTACACTTTCGGTGTAAGATAATTCTATGGAATTATTATTTAGTTAACTCTAACAGTTTGGTCAAGAACGAACATTTTAAAATCGATAAAATTTAGTTAGAAATCTACAATAGGCTGGATATCTTTATTGTTTTATACTTAACTCGCATAGTATCCGTAAAAAGTAAAAGCTATTCAATTTCGATTTTTTGTTTGATATTTAAACATCTGAATATGTCTTCTTCTTCTTCTTCTTCTTCTTCTTCTTCTTCTTCTTCTTCTTCTTTCATTCGTCTTCTTCTTCTTCTTCTTCTTCTTCTTCTTCTTCTTCTTCTTCTTCTTCTTCTCTTCTTCTTCTTCTTCTTACTCTGTCTCTTCTTCTTCTTCTTCTTCTCTCTCTTCTTCTTCTTCTTCTTCTTCTTCTTCTTCTTCTTCTTCTTCTTCTTTTTGTTTTGTTTTTTCTGCCAGATTCATTTTTCTTTTTCTTTTCTACTAGCTTCATTTTTGTGGTTAGTCTTCTTACTCTGTCTTCTTCTTCTTCTTCTTCTTCTTCTTCTTCTTCTTCTTCTTCTTCTTCTTCTTCTTCTTCTTCTTCTTCTTCTTCTTCTCTCTTTCTTTTTCTTTCTTTCTTCTTTTCTTCTTTTCTTTTTTCTTTCTTTCTTTCTTCTTTTCATTTTTCTTTCTTTCTTTCTTCTTTTCTTTCTTTCCTTCTTTCTTTTTTTCTTTCGTCAATCGATGCCTTCTCTCTTTCAAATGTTTCTATTCCGTTAGAAATAAGCACTTTCGGAGAATTTAACACCAATATTGTATGAGAATAAAAACAAAAATAGAATTGACTAATTCTAACTAATCGGCTTTCCCGAGGCAAAGTATAAAAAGAACCAAAGAAAAATGTATATTAAAGTCAAAGAAAAAAAACTGATTCCACCCTGAATGACTAAATGATATGCTGTCGGCAATAGCCAGACATAAATGGAATAATATTGATACGGCTCACTGTAAACAACAATCAGGCGTCTTGCACAAACGCTTCACTTTTCTGAAGAAAGAAAAACAAAGGAAAAGCAAATTATTATACTCAAACTTCCTCTGCACTGAAAACACCGCATAGAAATAGTATTATCTGCGTTATTTGGTCTATAGTCCCCATCTTCATTGTTATTTATACAACGATTCAGCCGATATGCCCTCCGGCCTTCTTCAGGTATTTCTTGTCGGACTCGGGAACCTTCTCGGACTCGGGAACGTTCTTTTCGAACTCGGGAACTTTCTTGTCGTAATCGGGAGCCATCACGGAACTTTGAACCTAACCCTTTATTTAGTCCACGGGAGTATCTTGTTCCCATTCCGCTAACCATATAGGAGTTGTGTTAATTATTTGTCTATGTTACTGCCTCTACCCAGGATTGAACCCAGAATAAAGAGATAACTGTCACTTAGAACTGTCTTAACCTAACTACCTTATCCACTAGTCCATGTGTCCAATTAGAGGGCATATCGACCGAAACGTAGTACACATAACAATGAAGATGGGGACAATAGTCCGAATAACGCAGATGATACTAATCATCAAGCCTCATCTCAAACATTCAGAGAAACCGCATAGACTGTTGGATAATATAATCGTATATTTCATCTACATTTCTTTGAATAAAAGAATAATTGAAAAATAAAAATGATAGAGAGATGCCTTCCACATATTTCGGCCCACCAGTGTAAAAAGAAAAAAAGATAGAATACAATTTAGCTGATAGCTGTCAAATTACAGATTTGATATTCCAACCTTGTTAACATATTTCGTTATGTGGTTTTCTTTAAATGAAAAGGTGGTGTCTTCCCGGCGTAATGGCTAACGTGCTAAACTTCGACATCGTAGTAAGCGAGTTCGAATTCCAGTTGCACTATAACATTCACTTTCGGATTTGAGAAAGATGGGAAATCTATTCTCCCAGCTTTTGGTTAAACAGTACTACTAATGTTCTTCTGCAAGGATGGCTTTGGCATTGAATAATCCACAAAGTTTGATATGCTAGTAAACAAAAAAAAAAACAGTCTACAAGAAAAAAAGATATTGGAGGGAGAATGCCATTTGGTTTAGGACAGGTATAATTGGAGGGAGAATGCCATTTGGTTTAGGACAGGTATAATTGGAGGGAGAATGCCATTTGGTTTAGGACAGGACAGGTATAATTACCAATACAGCAAGATATATCATACATCAAAATGAAGCTGGTCCTCTGTTGATCACATCCCTGCTTCTCATCGTTTCTATCAATTGCAATATCCCTCCTTCGAAGGAGACCATGTATACGTACCCTGTAAAATTCTATTGACTTTCTTTGAGACACTTCTTCACTACAGATTTCACTTCCTCGTCACTGGAATACTGATTGCCCCTCAAACCCTCTTTCAGGGGGCCGAAGAGAGGCAAACATAGATCCAGGGGTAATGTTGTAACAACTTTCTCATTCTCTGAGATGAGGCTTGATGATTAGTATTATCTGCGTTATTCGGACTATTGTCCTCATCTTCATTGTTATCTGTACAACGTTTCGGCCGAAAGAAAAACACCCAATATGAGTCTAGGTAAAAAAAAAAAGCATACATAAGTGAATAGGTAGATATTCTAGCCAAAAACAAGACATTAGGTTTATAAGTTCCCAAAATTCACATTGGATTGTCCAAATTGGACACATGGCCTAGTTATTAACATAGAATAATAACACAGATTAACGCCTTTACCCAGCTATGGTTAGCGGAATCAGAATAGGATACCCCCGTGGACTGAATAAAGGGTTGGGCTCGAAGTTCCGTGATGGCTCCCGATTACGACAAGAAGGTTGCCGATTACGACAAGAGGGTTCCCGAGTCCGAAAAGAAGGTTACCGAGTCCGAGAAGGTTCCAGAGTCCGACAAGAAATACCTGAAGAAGGCCGGGGTGCACATCGGCCGAAAAGTTGTACAGATAACAATGAAGATGAGGACAATAGTCTAAACAACGCAGATAATACTAACTCTCTTTTGATGATTTTTTTACCGCTTTCAATGTTCAGTATTCAAAGTAGAAGCCAATATATTGAATAATGATTTTTTAAACATAGAAGTCATTCTCACTCACAAAACTGACGCTATATAATCCTTTTGTTACGATAGTCCGCTATAGATATCTTTAAAATATCAATAAATGTTGAAGGACATGTTGACTTTAAAGATATTGTCTGTAACATTAGGAAGAGTCATTGATATTCCACGCTTTTTTTTTTTTTTTTTGTTTTTTTGTTTTTTTCGGTTGGGACGATTCAGTATTTTCTTTGTATATAGAACATTGTAATCAGAATATTTCTACTGCTGCACGGAATGCAAAAAATAATCAAAAAAAAAAAATGATAAGAAAAAACTTTCCATAAAATGTAACGGTCTAAAAGGCGACATTACATTGTGATTAAAATATCACCCGCCAAAAAAAAAAAAAAAAAAAAAAAGAAGAAATTGTCTGGGGGAAAATGAAATATGGTGACTAGTTTTATCACCACCAAATAAAATCTGTCACTAGAAAATGTGTTAATATATGTTATTAAATGTATCGAGACTGGATATTTAGTTTGGATTCAGGAGAGTTCGGGGGTATGGTGGTTAACGTGCTGGACTGTGACATCGTAGTAAGCGAGTTCGAACTCCCACCGCGTTACTACGTTCACTTTCGGGCTAATACACCTGCGAAAAGTATGAACAGGCTTATATCCCCAACTATGGGTTAAATACTACCAGTACTGTTTTACACGGGTAGATTTATCATTAAATAACCCACAAAGGTTTATATAACATTAATAAGATGCACCAGCCTACACAGAGACGCCCCTCCGATCAATCAGCTTATCACGTCGAGCCCTAGCACCTATATGGTTGTTCTAACGCTATTGACCTTATGGCAACGCTCAACCTTTTTTATTATATACGTGCTAGAAGGCGGTGGCTGAGGGTCATCATGTCCTTGGAATGACGTTAAACTAATGCTACAAATATTAAGACTATAGTATTAAATACATTACAAGTTGTGATTGACTATCCGTCACATGTTGGTTTTCCTCAAAGGCAGCGGGATAGCTTTAAGTAACAATTTGTTAGACACTGAGAAAAATAAACAGAAAAAAAGAAGCCCAAACTTTCTTTCCAGTGTTTTTAGCCATTTCCGTGACATAGTTTAATGGAACGAAATGTTTTTCGGAATAAAATTCGCTACAAGATGATGTTAAATTTATGAAAATTGGTCGAGTTTTGCAAAAAGTTATTAGGAAATTAGAATTCTATCTTTGTGCAAAGAGCCAACCCATTAATATAAATTGTAGTGCACTACCGTGTCTGTTAGATAATTTGAAAATTTAGCGAATATTGAAATAACAAATGTAAATTTTTATGGCAATTTTGTGTACCAGCATTTAATATGATGTATGAGATATGACAGTAATATGGAAGCGACCTTTAGAATCTGAGATTCGGTTTTTGCTCGGAACCAGGAAACGTAATATGTTGAATGTCCAGTTTGATCCAATCATAAATGTTTGGTTGAACTGATCAAAACAGAAATACTTTGTTATATTCGATTACATTTTACAGCCACTAACAAAAGTAGACTGGTTCTATTTCAACAAAGAACATTGAATAGTAATAATAAAAACATCATCAAAGAAGTTAAAACTGGAAGCAAAAATAACCCAATGGTATGGGTTGATTACAAAAGGGCTTATGATATGGCCCCACATACTTGAATTATAGAATATAAATGTGTAAAATATCCAACAAAATCGTTAATTTCATTAAAAAAAACTTTATGGAAAACTGTAAAGTTCAATTAACAGCAAGAGGTCAATCCCAAGCTGAAGTAAAAATCCACATCGTCATTTTCCAAGAAGTCTCATAATCAACACTATTTGTTATAGCAATGACGTCACTCACCTATATACTTATTAAATTTACAGGGGGGATACAAATTCACTAACTCATAGGATTAAATCAACCACCATATGTACATGGATGATATCAAGAGTTTTGCAAAAAACGAGAAGGAACCGAAGACCCTTATACAAACAGTAAGAATATACAACCAGGATACAGGAATGGAATTCGGAAGGAAAGATGTGCCATGCTAGTTATGAAAAAACGGGAAAAAGAAATAATGGACGGAATACAATTACCAAATAAGGACAATATAAGAACACTTGGAGAAAAGGAAAATTACAGATACTTAGGAATTTTAGAAGCAAGACAATATCAAACAAACAGAAATAATATACATTTTTTTAAAGAATACCTCAGAAGAACAAGAAAACTACTAGAAACCAAGCTCTGCAGCAAAAATCTCATCAAGGGTATATTCAGGACCATTCTTAAAATGAAAAAAAAAGAGGAACCCAGACAGATTGAACAAACGATAAGAAAATTAATAACTATGTACAAGGTCTCACTAACACAATCCAAAAACATGAAGAATACATAAAAAGCAAGGAAAGGTTAATTATGGCAGCCAATAACAGTAGCTGTAAAATATGGACAAGCAGAAAAACAACAAAAAAACAAAAAGTAACAGAAATGGGATTAAAAACAATTATGTGGATATTTCAAACGACAAATTGGTGAGGTTGCGCATGAAAATGCCTGATATGTTTAAGAAGAGCAAACCTCAAGAGACGAACAAGGTCACTCATAAATGCTGCTCAAAATAATACCATAAGAACAAATTATATCAAAGAAAAAATTTAAAAAGCTCAATTTAGACCATACAACAAAATGATATATGCATAAACCAGAATCTGTTCTTGAGAATGAGAGATAAAGTTTTCTGTGACGAATCACCTTATCCCAGCCAGAAGACCAATCTTAGAATTGATTAACAAGAAAAAGAGAACTTGTCAACTGGTAGATTTTGCAGTTCCAACAGATCACAGGGAGAAGATGAAAGAAACCGGAAAGACAGACAAATACATAGACTTGCTAGAGGAATTGATGTGTTGGGTATAGTACCCAAGGGCTTGGAAAAGAGACTGGGAGAATTGGAAATCAGAGGAGGAATCGAAACCATACAGAAATCATTGTTGAGATCCCTTATAATACTCAGAAGATTCCTGGAGACCTGACGGGACTTGTTGTGGCTCAGATACCAATGGGACAGATAATGAAAATAAAGTAATGTATTTACATACATCTATTCACTATATTTAAACTGATATTTATCATTTATAATTGTTCTATAATTATATCCAGGCAACTGTGGTGTGATGTTATGGTCGTAGGAATGGACTCGGTGACTTGAGTTCAAATCCAGGACCAGGCTGTTTGCATTTCACATAGCATTATTCTTGAAAAGGTATGAATCCAACTATTCTCCCTCTAGGTAAATAGCAAAGCAGACTGGGCTTTTTAACCTAGTTTACACAGAGAAGTAAAACTGTGAATTCAAACCAGTTAAGAACGCTTAAAAAATTGATATTGTGTCACATCCCGCATGGGCTACTTATACGCTGAGTTGGCGTATCGAATAGGAACCTTGTGTTTATGTAATTATATCAAAATTATTTATTTTTATCTATTAAGTTACTGGAAGCAACATTGTAACTTGTATTATTATCTATACATTTTACCTGGCCTCATATTTTAGCTAATCCTTTAAATAAAATATAAAATGTAAATTTGAATCGAAAATACATGTATCGATATTTGTATTCCAAATTTGGGGTGTGTCTTTTAACGGGTACTTGTCTAATTATACTTTGTTGGTGTTGTTTATTGAGATATTTATAGCAAACATCTTAGCCAGAAATAGAAATAAATTGATTTTATTGCATCATATCGGTAGAGCTCAGACTTCCTCATTAAGTAGATTATTTTCTTCAATTTCTTTGCTATATTATCGATGTCCAATTCGTTATAAATATTCGCAAAATATCTCTGAAAATTAACGATATATTTATGTCATGACATAACATGAAAAAGGCTAGATTGAAACTACACAATGATGCTGCGTACGGTCTCGAACAAATCCTGGAAGTAGCACCCTATCAAACAATTGCTGTACGGCTACTTAGCTACTATCACAAGACACCCAAGTAAGGAGCAAAACATGATTGTTATCGCCGGGTAAGTAAGAACGAACTCATAAGCGACCTTCTCCTGAATTACGGTCAAGTTACGTTAAAAGCATCGGTATCTGCTAGATCAGCGAAGTTAAGCAACAGTGAGCTTAATACTTAATTGGGTGACCATTTGAAAAGAAGCTACTGTTATGAAACATAAGTTTATCAAAATGACTTGATTCGGTAAGAATTACAGTAAAATAAACCGAATTGCCTCTTGTCAGTAACAACCGGACAGATAGAGAGTCTATCCTCTTTTCCCTAGCGCTAGAACAGTATGATTGTTTTAGCATCTGATTGGAGTGCTACACCTACCATCGTGTCCCACTTTATAGCTCATATTGGAGATCTGATACTATACGCTGATTTGGCGAGGGCCGGTATCGAACCCGAAACGTGTGGTTCCTAGGTGGATGATCTACTGACTGACCTAAACTGACCCCTTAATTCGGCAATAAATGACCCGAAAAGGGTTGATATACCATAAAACAGATCAACTAACCTAACAACCGACCGACGTTCTCCTATTGACTCATTGGAAAATAATGTTGCGAAAGTTGTGTTGTCCCTACATTATGAGTCTGCTGGCCGCCTACTTTAAACCTCTGGCAGCGGCTCTCCCACTACTGTAACCAAACCGTAAGCACTCGCAGCGGCTCTTGCCAGTATCACTTGTTTACAATGATAAAAAGGACTCTATTTGAATATAGTGAGTTCTGAGATGAATACATAGTGAAGTTCCCATCATACAGGTTCAAAATATATTTCAAGAAAAGTGGTACAGTCCTGTGGGAAATTTGGTAGGGCAAAGAGTTTTTAAAATAATTCGAAATATTGGTTTTCGCTTGGGATCGAACTCTAATCATATTTGCCTTTTTATAAATATGCACCTCTATCCCCGTCGTTGAATAGCTCGGTTTGTCTACGTTTTCGCCCATTCTGTTTATTTTTCGACTGTTCAATAACAACTGCAAACTATCTGTCTATTTAAAAGTAGAGGTAGACAGCCACTAATCCAACTATATGTAATCCGGCATTAATTTCAAATGCACAGGGTCACTGCACCAATCTCCTGCGCATTGTTTAATTGCATTAGATGTATTCGTCTATTAGTTCACTTTGTAAACACAGACATGTGATTATTCCTTGTTTTTCCTGCATTTATCCTTTGCTCTTATTTAACCCCAGTTATGGCGCTTGTGTATAAAGCAAGTACATTCCGTACTTTGCAGCGGAACAAAACATATTATCGACCATAGATAATGTTTAACTCATAAAAAAAAGACAGTGCTGTATTGGTTAGTGTTACAACGTTGGCTCTTCTGTAATGTATGCTAGAAAAATAAAAATAAAATGAAAAATTGCCGTGGCGTTTATTTTATGTGTACCTGTACAGTACATAACTTCATTGTCTAAAAATAGTTTTTCACCAACACATGTTGTATTTGGAGCTAAGATAAGATTGGAGGAAGGAAGAGACAGAACATTCCGTCAAAGAAAAAAATCCTAATCTTAGTGAGAACCAGTCCAGGGAGGAAAAAGATTTTAAGTCTAGCTTTCAGTAACTTTGTATCTGAGAGGTAACTGGCATATTGGAAGGGTGCATTGAAAATAATGTGCTCTGAAATAAAGTGGTTATGTAATATTATGGCGGTAGGGTAATAAAGAAATAAAAAAGAAAACGGTCAGACAAAAATTTTAATTGCGAGTCAACAAAAAAAATATATACATGGAACCTACACACAACAAAGGGTAAAGGTGTTAAAATATAAGATGGCGGTCATCCTCAAATTAGTTCCTTTTGAAGTTGATTTTAAGCCAAATGTGTATTGTTTTAATAAGAAAAAAATTTGGAATATTCTGGAAACAAACAGAATTAATACTACTAGCAAAATAAAAAAACCCTCCGAGCGATCTAAGAATAAATTTTTGAAAGATATTGCCTGATGGGGTGGGAGTTAAAAATTCAATGTCAGAGAGTTTGTACCCTAAGTAAGTAAAATCATTGCTAAAAGGAGTAAAAAAAATAAAACAATTTGAAATGGAAACTTAGTTCTGATAACTTTAAAAATGTCTTAAAATAATTTAAACTATATGTAAATATATAATATTGGACATGTATTTATTAAAACGTGTTTTAAAAGACAATGAGATAATTAGACAGTCCGTCTAATGTTGCATGCTCAAATTTTGAGTGTATTCATTCTATGTTATGACGATTTTGGGTAATGTGACGAAAGCAGTGACGTAGTTTTTGCTACAGACAAATAGAAAGCAAATCTCCATTATTAATACTATAATATTTTAATTACTTATATGGATATATATAGAGAGAGAGTATCGCATCTCGATCCAAAAGGAGTGTTCAGTTGAGCCTATCAGCCCGCATGAGCAAGGACGTGCCTTTCTGCCTCTGTTCACTACACATAGTGCTTGTTGGTGTATAATGTATTGGGGGAAAAGTGTGTAAGTACAAAATATGTCTGTGTTGTTCTTGAAAATAACAGAGCCTAATGGAACCCCAGACGGAGAGAGAAGACAGATATCATACCCAGAGAATCAGAAACCTTAATACGATGAGATATGCTGACCAGAAACGATAAAGGCAAACATTAGAAGACAACAAAGATTGATAACGCAGTGCGGTGCGCTAATCTACAACTTAATGAGTATTGTGTTATATAAAAAAAAGTAACGTCGGTTGAGAGGCTTATTGACGGTGTCAGCCGGATAGTAATGAAGTCTATCCCTTTTTGATTAGCGCAGAACCCGGGAAATTTCTTTTGCGTCTAAGATGGAGCGCCAAATCTACAATCAGCTCCCCACTTTACTGCACAAATCCAAACTGTGCTACCGAATCGCTGTATTAGCAAAGGCCGGTATCGAACTGAGAACCTTGCAGTCCATTGGACGGATGATCTACCGACTGAGTTGAACAAGCCCTGTTAAAGTGTTGATTTCAGAGATAGAACAGACAGTTAGGGGTTAGAGGTTATTTTATCTTGAATAAGCGATTAGAAAGTTTGCGTTTTGCGTTTGGGCAGTTAGATTTCTTGTGTATTGTTGAGCGGACATGTGTTATTTGGTTTAACGTTTTAGAGGACCCTTTTTAGGGGTTTTGATATTTACCTTAAAAGAGGCATGGAATGTTCTCCTTTCTTTAAAAATGGTCTGGAAATGCATTGAGATGGTCAGTCTGAATCATTAAACTTAACATTAAACGTGAGAACAAAACAGTAAAGCGTATTTGTCTTTTTTTTTTTTTGTCACTGCGATAAAACGACAACCTTTTCTCAACAGCTGTTTTGAGACCCGAGCTTCTTTTCAGCTGGTTGGGTGGCTCGTTTGTTGGGTGGCTCGTTGGTTGGTTATTTGGTTGGGATTTACGTCATGTATGTTTGTTTTATCCCCTCTTTGTGGGTACTAACGCTTTTTGAAATATTTTTTTATCTATTTAACCCATAGAGTGCAGCTCCAAATTGAAAACCCACCCCGAAATGCAGTTTAAAGTTATACCCGGGACACTAAGTCTCTCAGCCACAACCTTCTAGCACATATATTATAAATATAAATAAAAGGGTTTGGGGTTTGCCATAAGGGCATTAGGGTCGGGTAAATCATATGGGTAGTAGGGCTTGAAGTGAATAGACGATTGATCGGTGGAAGCCTCTCCAACCGCCCATATAGCCTTATTAATGGTATAGTGGAATGTGGCATTTCATGGCCTGCTTAGCTAGCAGGATTCCATCCTATGGCTTTACGGGTTGTCATCCATGACCAACAAAGGGGGGGGTCTTATCCTGCGTAGAAGTGCAACTTAGCATATTCTACAGTCCTCACCGACAGGGTGAAACCATTTTTAAACTACCAACAATGTTACCCTTACCTCCCTCAAAATAATCCCTTCCAGTATTGACATCATTTCAATCATTTTGAGGATAAATAAACGGTCTTGAAGGTCATTTCCTTTTATCATGTGTTTTCAGTTGAATACATATACTTCATAGATCTTAAAATTTGACCAAGCACAATGAATAGAAAATCGACTGAAAATTCGAGTATAAACATCAATATCTTGAAGATTATGTAGCGCCCTTTACACGGTATATATATTTTACCAACCCCTCCGTATGAGTAAGATTTGACAAGGTCAAATTCTTAAGAAGAGTTTAGCAAGTTTAATTTCAAAGTTTCCCTTCGCCTAGACCGGTTGCTATACCAAGTTTTAATAACCTTGTGTATTCAACGTTTTATCCATAGTTTGAGGGAGAATCAGTGGATACATAGCTTTGCCAAGGGTAACAGCGCTATGTGAAATGCAAACAGCCGTATCCAGGATTCGAACTCGTACCGAATCGAGGATTCCGTCAGTAAGCGTCACGGAGCGCCACACACAACAGATGAATCCAATGGGACGATTTTACCCCTCAGCAGAAATGCAATCGGCGTATTCTTCTGCCCTAACCGAAACAGAATGGTCCAATTGTGGATGGTGTGAGTTTCGGATTATAAACGGAAGCATATACCTACTGGTTTTCAAAGTCAACGATATCTTAACAAACAGTTAATGGGTCGAGTGTAAAGCAATCGCTTGAACAGACAAGATGTCAGACATCCTAGAATAATTGGAAATTCTTTTTGAGACGTCAGCGAAACAGACAGTATATTGAATGCAGTTAAACTTTGAACCATTTGCCTTTTAGCTGTCAGATACACTGTTAGTGAGCACAGGAAAACCATATGAAATCCAGTACAAAACACATTTAAACTTCACTCTAGAGCACAGACGTCTCTTTAAAGCTATCTCGTTATTCCATTAAAAGAAAAAGGATAACTATATTAGGCATTTATTTATGTCTAACAATATATGACTAAAATCAGTTTCAGTATGTATTGGTAGGTATGGCCAAAACATCGCGTTTTTTGTAACCATACCTCATGAACTAAAATTCAAAAATTTTAGGGCACTTTACCTATTTTTTGTATTATGAAAACAACTAAATATTATTTGTTTTAAAGCCTGTAAAAATGAAGAATTTTATAAATTTTATAAAAAACCTGCCGCAGTTTGAGAGCTCAATGTGTGCTCTTAAGGTTAGAGTCACAGACCAAATATATAAGTAAAGAAAAAACAAAAGACTTAAAGATTTAGCTTTTTAGTCTATTTCAGGGAGCTTAGACAAAGTTAAGTTACTTTGTCTAAGCTCCCTGAAATAGACTATAACGCTAAATCTCTGTCTTTTTGTTATTTCTTTACTTTATATATATATATATATATATATATATATATTATATATATATATAGAGAGAGAGAGAGAGAGAGAGAGAGAGAGAGAGAGAATAATTGGCAGTCTTACTGTGTATATAAAAATTGTATTTAACTTACTATATCGGGCTAACAATACGTAATGAAATAGCGTACAGAACCCAAAATGTCCGGCTTATGGCTTTGAATGGTTATGGATTAATAGTAACAGTTAGCATTAAAACGTTGGAATAAATTAATGAATGAAATGATCATATGTCAGATACCTTTACCTCTTTGATTACTCACCGTGTCACATGTTTACACTGAAAGAATCACGACTTGAACAGTCCTGACTGACCAAATCTGAGATTGGTATTTCAACCCCTTTCAACTGAATGGAATTATCAGGTAATATTTGGAGATTTGTTAGGCAAAGAGTCAAGGTTTAAACCTACATATATATATCGACTAAACGACACCAATTATAGACAAATCGATTATCTATAAAATGTTGTTAAAAGCAAAGAAACCGATTATATCATGCACTTGGTAGTTTTAATCGGTCCAGGACAAAAATATGTTTGGTTTTTAAAAAGTGTGTCTTCCTCTGGGTAATTATTTACGAATAAATGTGTATTTTCGGCAAAGGTTTTCTATATTTGGAAAGCGTTAACGTCATTTTAACTTTTGTTCCATTCTACGTTCTCAACAATAAATAGAGAAAAGTTGGAAGCAATTTATCTGGAGGTTTTTACGAAGAAAATATCATTTTGTCTGCGCATGCGCCTATCAGATGTATTGGCTTCCGGCAACTGACAGTTTATACATACTCAGCTTGGTTAATAACAATTTCATTGTAGTTTCCATTGATTTTTATATTTGTTTATTTATTCATTGGCAGTTTTTATTATGTTTATTTTTTATTCATTTATTTGATTTTCTGGATTTCACATTGTAGACTTTTATTGTTTCTTCGAAGGTAAATAAACAAAGAGTACTGTGGAAAAACAAAATAATTCATGAATTTCTGTGTTATTTTAAAAGGAAAATACATGGATACTCATTTTTACATAAATTATATCAAAATGAAGGTTTTAACTAACAGCATTACATCTCCGTGGGGTTAATAGAAATTAGACTATCTAGCTATCTATCTCCCCCTCTCTCTCTCACTCTCTCACTCTCTATCTCTTTCTTTCTCTCTCTCTCTCTCTCTCTCTCTTTCTCTCTCTCTCCTCTCTCTCTCTCTAATATATATATAATATATATATATATATTATATATGTGTGTGTGAAGAAA
>CM042156.1:93968101-93970601 GCA_023376005.1 Doryteuthis pealeii | reverse complement strand
GAAGGATTATTTGATCGATCGATCGATCGATCGATAGATAGATAGATAGATAGATAGATAGATAGATAGATAGATATCCTCCTAATATTGGACGATAAACATTCTGAATCACTTTTGCACAAAGAATCCGGTACGAATTGCTCGTGCAAATAAGTCAAATATTTTAATCATATTAGACACTAGATATCAATATTTTTCCAGCAATTTCTGCCAAATATTCTGCCTGTGAAGAGTGAGTTTCTATTGAAAAAGCCAAGCCACGTGTCTAAATCGTCCACACCTACTCACATCGCCAAAAACTTTTAATAATGATTGACTGAATATTTGATTGATTACTCTATTTCTCTAATGGATCGATGCCGAAAAGCAGAAACAGATTTGCTTTGTACGAAAGGAAATTGGGCGGAAGAACATTGTCTTTTCAAAAATCCACCGCTCTTAACAAATCTCTATGGACAGCAATGATTAAACAATATAATTGGAAATTGTACTTGGTTTTACCCAAGAATTACACAGAGTATTAAAAACACTATAAAAAGCATTAGGAATTCTCAGTAGTCAGTACATAATGCAGGGCATTACTGACAGATTTAATAGAAAAAATGCACACACATGTATATATATATATATATATATATATATATATATACTAGCAAATATATGCACCCTCCGGGTGCAAGTATTTAAGTTTTAATCTAATAAAATATTGTATTAAATTAGAAAGGCTAATGAAACTAAATAAGAATACAGATAAAAAGATTTGAAACAGAGGGAGTATAATAAAAGATTTGAAACAGAGGGAGTATAATAAAAAATGGAACAACTAAAACTTGCTCTTCCATCACTCTCGTCTTTCATTGTTATTTTTTCTAATTTAAGCATTTAGTTAAAAGAGGAAGTAAAGAATAAAATGACAGTTATTTTTTCTTGTTAATGGATTTCATTTAAGATTCATTGAAGAGATTTTTGCTTATATTCATTAAAATAAAACCAAACAGTTAGAAATCAATAATACTAAGCACATATTTATTAAAATCACATTTTTAATATCAATATGCAAATTAGCCTTCCCGTTTACACTGTAAACCGCTATTTTGTTGTGTATATAAATATAATTGCATGTTGTCAATATGTAGACATAGTTAACAGTATTAATAATGTAAGACAATTTTATTAATAATTGAGGTTTAGATAAAAATAAAATCATGGAGAATGTGATTTAAATAACTAAGAGAATTGTGACTTGAGTAGGAATATAGTTTCGGTTACAGACAGAAAAACACACAATCTCCATTATAATAAGATATATATATATATATATGTGTGTGTGTGTGTGTATGTGTGTGTCTCAGAAAGGGATAGATATGAGAAAACTGAGATAGATTCGTAAAATTGTATAGATTTTAGCAAACTGGGTTAGATTAATACACACATACAAGCAAAATGAAATACATACATACATACATGATGGCAGCAAACTCGTATTCAAGTATTGCCATTGCTTAATATAGTAACAATTATCATCATCATCATCATGTCGCGCTTTCAGCGCGGATATCCATGACAATCTCTCTCCATCCGTCCCTATCGCTCATCATTCTCGGGAGGTCCTCTATGCAGCATCCTGCATCCGCACAGAGCTGATCAATATACGTCTTTGCTGGTCGGTCCACACTGGCGTGCCCATGTGCTGGCTTCTACAGGAGGACGTCGCTTATGAATTCGTCCTTGCTTCTCCAGCAGTGTCCCGCATGTCTTGTCCGTCTTACTCGGATGGTTTGGGTGATATGTGGTAGGTGGCCGTACAGCTGCTTTCTGGTAGGGTGCTGTTTCCACGTCTTGTTCATGATCACCCGCAGCATTCTTGTGCAGCTCCCATCTAGTTTATTCTCTAGTCGCTTAGTTAGGGTCCAGGTGGTGCAGCCATACAGCAGTACTGACACGACAACGGCCTGGAAGAACTGTCTCTTTAACTTGTCTGTGAAATTGGACCTCAACTGTTCAAACAATATAATGGTGAGCTTCAAAAAAGTTCAACAATGAGCTGCCTTTTTTTGCCGTTTTAGGCTACAGTCAGCCTTATTACATATAATGGACAAGACATGTATTGTATATCAACTAATGCCTGTGCCTGAAGCTTTTTAAAGTGGGGAAAGGCTTTGCACAGAACCAATCCCACTCTCTAAGTGACTGCCACATTTGAACCAAAAAGAAGAACAAGTCAACATCATTGGCTGCAGCCGCCGCAGGTTAAATTTTGAAGTTTTCCTTCTCCTAGAAACTTGCCTAGACAAGGCTGAGGAATGCATCTCTCCCGGTGGTTTTGCTACACACCTGGATACCAATCCAAGTATTTTTACGTCCCCGCGTATGTTATTTGCTAGATGGCCGTTGAGCGAAAGGCTTCATCCGCCCTTTGACAGGTTTTGTATTTCGTCCTGCTGGATGTCTAGCCATCCTCCTCACCAGATAGGCTTGGTGGGGTAACCAGTTTAGTCGC
>CM042156.1:93935601-93965601 GCA_023376005.1 Doryteuthis pealeii | reverse complement strand
ACAAGCGCTACACCGTAAACAGGAAAATTCTTTTATTGTTTATGGAAAAAACCTAGTAATTTCTAATTGGTTTTACGGCATGTCAATCCTTGTTGGGTTATTTAATGCCAAGTCAAGCAATTTCATGGTCTCAAGTAACTAATGATAATAATTCGTAAATAATTAGAGTATGTATTTATTGTGGTTCTAAGTTAGTTACGGTAATTTGGTTGGGGTGACTTAGTCTTAGTTCAGTGAATACCACACGTGTCTTTGGTTAGTTGCCATGTAAATGGTTCTGTACCCACGTTGTGTTTTTCAAAGATCTACAAACTTTGAATTGATACAACTTAGTCGGAGCTTTCTCGTTGGATTGGTCGGCCGTTGTTCGGAACAAGTTGCCAGGTGTTGGCAACTCAAGAGACAAGTAAAATGTTTAAATCAAACTTAACGGACTTAAATTCCACTATCTTATGTCACCCAGCCGAAAGAAAAAATACAAAAAAATCAGGAATTAACCGAATTTAATGACATTTTCAGTGTTGATATATTAATGAATGAAATATATAATGCACCTGGAATGTGACGTCTTAGTTGTCATAGGAAACAGACTTGGTCCTCCTGGATGAGGTTGTTCACATTTCACTTCATGCTAATGTCCTTCGGAAAGGCATGGAAGCTTCTCTTCTTCCCCTAACCCTGTGTAAATGGTAGAGTTGACTGGGTTCTTTAACCTAGGAAAAGGACAAAAATCTATTTCCTACTGTAACCACAGCACTAGCACAGATGTGATGGTCGAAGCCCTATACTCATTTACACTACCTGCACAAGAACAGAATATACTTAGATCTGTCCCTGTGAACTTGAGACATGGGAACAGAGTTAAATTGTTTTTAATAGTTGGATACTTTCTAGAATTCTCCACATTTTATATGACATTATATGCACATTATATTTTCATGGGTCAATAGATGTTTTGAGAACGGATTTCTGGGGCATATTTCTAAATTTATTTTGGTTTGGTTTGGTTTGTTTTTACGGCATATCAACCTCAGTGGATCATTTAATGCCAGCAATGTTTTTAAATAAAAATATTCTTAATGAATACTCAATTTTTTTTATAAACTCATGTTTTTCTATTTAACCCATAGATGGGTTCTAAATTTAGAACAAAAGTAAAACTTCAATTTCAACAAGCAAATTGATAGAAGGTAATTTCCTCAATTTGTAATTCAGTAATTCTGGTTCTGGTGGCAAATTTGAAATGAAAACTATTCTGTTATAATGTTGAGTTTAGTGACTATTTGTGAAATTTCATGAAAATGTTTGATTGTACGTAACCATTAGTAAAGGTTTCCACAATGCGATGTCTGTGCAAGTCCTTGTAGAGTAGTGGCTGACTCTTCTGGGCTATAAGTGATACACCCTATAAGACTAATGGAATGCGCCGACAGGTTACTATAAGTAAGAGGGACAATTGTGGCTTGGCAGTAAGCCAATGCGAGTAAGCCAGTCACTCTATTTTGTCGGATGTAATTTCTACTTATCTCTATTGTATTTGTCTACTTTCTGTTAATACATTTTTCTACATTTGTTACCCGTCGTTTTGTTCTTATTTGACCCCTTAAAACCTCACAACAGCTATCAATAGCGGTCAAAGAGGGTTATATCCGGGTCCAAACCAGTAAGTAGTTACATTTCATCCACTACGAACTGTTAACCGTTAACTGCATCCTTGATAACTACTGGCTGGGTGGCAGTCGTTTCAATCTCAAGGCCAATGGCATGCGCATCTTATATCTTTGGCCTACAATATACAGACGATGCATCTTACCCGGACATTGACCTATTGTCTCCCCAGCGGAGCATTGACATTAATAATTACTCCTACACAATATACGTTGATATGCATCGATATGAACAATATAGAAGTTCTGAGATGACCTTTGAGATTCCAGTCAGAAATAAAGACCTGTTTCTACATTCAAAGTAGGAAACCAACCGAACTGAAGAATATGAAGTATCTTGCGGCATTCTTTTCCCTTGATTAAACCTGACAGAATTCTATAAAACTTGCATCAGCAAGTTTTAGCAGACTGAAAAACCGAATATTTTTACGCAAGATTTGCTTATAAAAAAGCACTACTTACTACTACTACTATTATTATTATTATTATTATTATTATTATTATTCCACCCTGTCGGCTGGGGCGTTAGAATGCACCGACTGCACCTCTGCAGAGGGGTAAGACTCCCCCAACGGGGCAACCTGTTGACCGTGAGTGACGACCCGTGATGCTTAAGGATAGAACCCAGGTGGTTGAGCAGTCCATGACTTGCAATATTCCACTTTAAGCTTTTCTTGGGCGAGACGGGCGGTCGGAGAGGCCCCATCCGATCAATCGGCTGGTCAAGTCAAGCCCTAGCACCTACATGATTGTCCCAACCCTATTGCTCTTATGGCAAGCCCCAATCCTTCTTATCATATGGGTGCTAGAAGGCGGTGGCTGAGGGTCTTCATGTTCTGGGAATGACGTTAAACTCTATCTGATGGTGAGATTCCAGTTCTGGCGGTTTGGGGAATGTGGAGCACCCCTTCATCACCATTACGCCCTGTCTACTCTGACACGGAGTGGTAGTACCTGTTAGGGTCCCATCTATGGGTTGAATAGAAAAACATGAGTTTATAAACAAAATTGTATTATGCATTAAGAATGAATTTATTTCACAACTTTTTCGGCATTAAATGACCCCACGAGGTTGATATGCCGTAAAACAAAACCAAACTGGTATTATTATTTTTCACTCTATGAGTGGTTTTTCACACCAGTTTAACTGGTGGTTTTTCAACATGTCTTTAAGCATTGTAGCTGAGCTCAATCTTGCTGTGGTCTTGATAGTCTTGATACTTTCTCAAATCTTCAGTTCCTCCTTTCCAAACCTCTTTACTTTCGGTTTCTTATAATCCTTTCTGTGTATTTACCCAAGACCTAGCGTGAGGGAGGCTACTTATTATATGCATCCTATATATTCATGTTCTTTGCTGCCTCTTTTTAGTGTTATTTTCCCGATCACATGGATAGTACTATCCTAAGGAGATGGACAGTGACGCAAAGTAATTTTTTTAAATTTCATATGGGCTGGTATTTTGCTAATGTGTTTATCTGTTCTATCTTGATCATGCCCCACACTGAAATATTATTGGAACGGTGGTAGGTTTAAGGTAATAATTTTTATATCAAGGTCTTTGTATTAACTTATTCTATTATACACTTTGACTGATATCTTACAGTATTATTACTTGTACAAAATAAAAAACACCCCCCGGGCGATGTAAACATAGATTTTTAAAACATATTGCCTGAGGGGCGGGAGTAAAAAATCAATTTCAGCGAGTTTGTACCCTAAGTAAGTAAAATCATCAAATTCATTAAAGGATTAAAAAATAAAACAATTTGAAATGTAAAATTTAAATATGTATTAAAATAAAACAAACTATATATAGATATATAATACCAGTCATGTATTTATTAAAACTTGTTTTAAAAAACAATGAGGACTGTTTAATGTAGCATGTTCAAATTTTGAGTATATTTATTCTAGGTTATGGACGTAAACAGTGACGTTTGCAGACAAAAACCGGAAGCGAATCTCCATTATTAATAGATTAGTAGTAATAGCAGGTGGCCGTCATTGGAGTCTAAGTGACAGCACGTCTTGACAGATTTCAGCATCTACTAGGTATCCTAGCTGATTTTAACACTGCTGTGGTCTGAATGCTCTTAATTCTTTCTCTGATGTCCAGTTCACCGAGTATATTTTCTAGATTCTTAAAGACTGTTGCAAGGGTAGTAACTACGATGGGTATCACCGTCACCTTCATGTGCAATAACTTTGTACGTTCTCTGGCAAGGTCTAGGTATTTGTCAAGTTTTTGCTTTCTTTTTGTTAGAATCAATGGTCTGCTGGAACGGCAAAATCCACAAGATCATAGGTTATTTTCTTCTTGTTTGCTATATCTATTGGCTGTAGGTTTTTGGAATATAGGTAATATGACCATTATTAGACTTCTGTTATGCAATTTATTCAGATTGAGTGCATGATTGTCGCTATCTCCTGCTCCCATTTAGTTGATCATGCCATCTGGATGCTAGCACCAATGACAGCATCAAAGATAAAATCCTAATTGGAAAAATTTCTTCTTTCATCTACAGTTAGCCAAATGGTTTTATACGCATAAATATTGTACCCAGGTAAATGTTTTAGCGAAGAAGTTAAGATTATTCTGAAGAATATTCTCTAACCATAAGCAATAATCTGCGGGAAGCCATGCTGCTTCAAGACGTTGCTAATTATACAGAATTTAAATGTCAAAACTTCAAAGGAATTAAAAAAAATCAATAGTTGGTTCTTCAAGTTGAAGGTATCACATAATTACAGAGCATTGTTCTTTTGTATTAATAATCTGTACAAATACAAAATATGTAAATCGATAAAGAAAGATTTCTTGTCAAAACTTCTCTATTTTTGTTTTTCTAAATTTCTGAGATAAGGGCATATATATATATATATATATATATATATATATATATATATATATATATATATATAAGTAAACTACAGACACGTGTTTCGAGGTATCAGCTCTCATCAGTGCAGTTATGCGGTTTTTAGCAGCTACCTCTGGCCGGGATCGTGACCCGAACGAACTTTCGCACGCCAATTCTCTTACCCATACAGCCACAGTCAGCTGCCAAGTATAGCAGGCTATTTAATGGCTACATTTCTAAGCGGAAATGAACTCACCTAGAGGTCTCAAACTTTATGTAAACAAAGTGAGTCTTAGCTATACGCCGATACGGTGAATTTTGCAATTAAATCCCTTCTAAATAAATATATATATATATAATTTTGCAATTAAATCCCTTCTATATATATATATATATATATATTATATATATATATATATATATATTGCAATTTAATCCCATCTAAATAAATAAATATATATATATTTCTTTTCAATACACACACTTACACTGTCCCATACTCACACCGTAAAAGAGAATGTTTGACGTCATATTTCAAACCGTCTCCTTTTTTTAAACCTCACATTTTAAACAGACTGAATAACAAGGACTACCACTCGCTTTTCTCGTTATTCTGTGATAAAAATTTTTATTACCTTCCATATACCAACAAATGCTCTGAAGATGATCTAATTAATAAATCGAAACACTGAAGTGTCGGCCAATAAACTCAACACTTAACTCCTTTAAACCTGTGTTTTTTCATTCTTTCTTAATATTCTACATACCGTCGGATTCACTTCCTTTTCTTCACACACACACACACACACACACACATACATATATATATATATATATATATATATATAAGTTAAAAGAAAGGAAATGAATCCGACAATATGAGTAAGAAAAGGTGGAATGAAAACATCACACAATGCTGTTAAAGAAGAAAACAATTTATAATATAATCATAGCTGATACTGATCAATATTTCGATTTTACAAAAATCATCATCAGAGCTCATTCACTCCCGTAGTTGTTTGGGTCGGAGAGGAAAGTCAAAATGAGTTTACAAAACAAACAACTACGGGAGTGAATGAGCTCTGATGATGATTTTTGTAAAATCGAAATATTGATCAGTATCAGCTATGATTATATTATAAATTGTTTTCTTCTTTAACAGCATTGTGTGATGTTTTCATTCCACCTTTTCTTACTCATATATATATATATATATATATATATATATATATATATATATATATATATACAGAAGTAGAATGAAGAAGAATCACAATTCTATCTAGAAGAGTAATTTAATTTACATTTCCCACTCTTTGAAATTCCTTTATGGACCCTGGACACCCAGACAACAAAAATATATTTTTTTAATTATTGTGACGCTTCTCGGTTTGATAGATGCGCAAAAATGAGGTCTTCAAAAGTTCTTATAGTCCTGGTTTAATGAACATTCAAAATATTCAAAATGATTTCCTAGGTTATATCATTACTACACTCGAATAGTCAGAGAACACCTGAAGAAGGCCGGAAGATAAAACTGCCGAAACATTGAATTTTTATATACCCCAATTAAGATGAGGACAACAGTCAATACGTCACGGTTTTATGATTAGACAGGTTCCCCTTCTACACCACACACATACATACATACATGCCAATGGGAATAGCATACTCTTTACAGATCATTGCCGTCCCTCACAATCCCACAACTCCACCACCAGAACCCTTCCTTGCATGAGCCCTCAAATGACTCATCAAACCTGCTGCAGATCCACAAAGTTTGATGCAAATATGACATTGAAAAGACTTCCTTCCCGTTGAATGAGATGATTCAGATGAATCAGATGAAAAAATCTGATTTATATACCGGAATTAAGATGAGGACAACAGTCAATACGTCATGGTTTTATCATTAGACAGGTTCCCCTTCTACACCACACACACACATACATACATACATACATACATACATGTATGTATGTATGTATGTATGTATGTATGTATGTATTTATTTTTTATTGTTATTATATTTAAGTCATAGAGTTAGTCACGTCTTATGGCTCGGAATTATAATTTTATCTTAATTTTTGTAAACAGTATTGAATAGTTAAATAATTAAAACTGTTGTTTATATCCTTCTAAAATCTTGTTCATATTCTCTGAAGTAGAATCATATTTCTATTTAAAAGAGTAATTTAATTCGCATTCTCCATTGTTCAAAATTCCTTAATGGACTCTGTACACTCAGACAACAAAAGCAGTGTTTTTTCTTTTTCCTTCTTTTTGTTCAAATACTTATGAGTAAGACACTCTATAGTCTTTATGAGCATTAACTATAACAACTAACCAAGAAAAATACTGAAAATCATGATGATTATTTATAACTCGGACTTTTGAAGTGTCTCGCTTTCTGCTATTGACTAAATTACTACGAGCCTTGTAATTTTCCTCTCCATTAAAACCTGTAATTATTTCTATTTTTGAGCGAGACGCTAAAATTCAAATCTGCCGCAACCTTTTATTCTATCTCAGCTTCTCATTCAAAATTGTTCCACAACAATTTTCACTTTCTATAGTTTTTCTTTTTCCAGAATATTAGTGAAAAGTTAACATATCCATATATGACGTTGGAGTAAAAGTATTTTCGCACTTTACAGACTTTTAATCTAAAGTTTAATTAATCAATCCATCTATGACCAGACTTTTATCATTTCACTCTTTGCGAGTTTTTCACACCAGCGTTAGATGGTGGTTTTTCACCAGAATCTGAGTGACAGCAATTCTTCTCTGGTATTCAGGACTCTTCTGAGTACTCTAGCGAAATAATGCAGTTGTTTGGTTGGTTTTGGGCCTTTAGTCTTTCTCTGATTTCCAATCACTCCATCCTACTTTCCAAACTCTAGGAGACTGTTCCAAGTGCACCAACTACAATTGGTATCACTTTTAGCCTCATGTTCCATAATTTTTCAGTTCCTTGCAAAGATTCAAGTATTTGACAAACTTCATATTATTATTATTATCGGGTTTTCCCACCTTCCGTAGCCGGTGGTTCACTGGAGGCTGAGTGACAGCAAGTTTCCTCAGGTCTCTATTTAAATTCCTGCCACTCATAAAGTTTTCTTAGCAACCTAAATAACCTTAGGTTGCTTACATCAACAGCTGTTACTAGGTAGTCACTCATTTAAGTAGTGATCAGGGTCATTGTTGCTTAACTCCGGTAATCTATCGTCATTTGCACGTAAGTCAAATTTGGTGAAATCTTGAGTCAATAGAAAGATACCTCAGCTAGTATGTATAAGTATATTTTATCTGGACTGAACCATATGACCTTTAGGCACCCCTTTTTGTTCTCGATTAAGATAGGACATGTTTTTCATTTACACCGTCAATATCCGGTTGTTTTAACAGACGATTCTTAGATATTTTTGAAAATTATAAAACTAACCCTAACACCTAACCATAACCCTAACCCTAACCCCAAACAAATAACCAGCTATTGACAGTGTAAATGAAAAACATGTCCTTTCTTAATCGAGATAAAAAGGGGTACCTAAAGGTAATATGGCCCAAACATATTTCGTTTCTCTATTGAGGTTTCCTCTTCTTAGTGTGCAATATCCTTAGTTTATCAATTGAGGTATCTATACAATATTTCGATTGGTGTTTTTCTTTTTGTTCCTAAGTGTTTCCTGTTGACTGTTACTGACTGCTGTAACTGGCCGATCATAACTGTTTTTGTATATTTCTCAAGTCCGTGAATTGCTGCATCGGAGCAATCCTCAATGCTGGTGAGCCCCTTTCCTCCTTCATTTCTTCATACATTGTCTTGTTACATAATCTATGCGGTTGCATAAGATTATTGTCAATCCCCTGTATTTCTAAAAGGATGGCCCTTTTCATATCACGGGCGGAACTTTCCATGGAATAGTACAGAAAGCCCGCGAAATACGTGAAGTCACGTGGGATCTGGTTGGGTCCTCAGTTTTCAGTTTAGACGTCAGGCAGAGAAGATGTCCTGCCTTAAAATGGAACTCACACTGCATACGTGCGCTATGTTAGTCAGATGTTAGTTACATGAAATGTTTAGTTGAGGAAATAAAAGCTAAGAAAATTAACATGGTCTTGTGTTTGGTGAATGTCTTGGTAACAAGACTGATCAAGAATAAGAAATGAGTTAAGTGCGACCGACCACCAAGACGAAGTCAAGATGTTAGAAGAGACCTAGAAGAATAGAAGTAAGTAATGAATAGGGTATACAACAGTCTGCTTATGGCATCTCTCGTATACAAGGACTTGTATCATCTCTTAAAATAATGTCCAAAATGAACTAGCATCAGTTGTAGACAAGGCTACGTTAAAATTCAAAGTAGAAGATAACTCAATCCCAAGCACTCAGAAACTGTGAAAAGTGCTCGGGTTACCGAAACATTATATTTAGAGATGCATTTGCCTAACCCACTCCACATGAGCAGAATGCTACTCAAAGTCAGTACTCAAGCAGAGTTTGACGGGTTTCAATTCGGAGTTTTCTTTTTGTTAGACCGGTTACCATACCAAGATTAAAGAACCCAGACTGCTCTACTATCTTACTCATAGCGAGAGGGAGAATATCCCCAAGGGTATGTAAAATACAAACAGCCCCGTCCAGGATATGAACTCGTGTTACCATGTCTATTTCTTACGACGATAACTGTTACACGAAGAGCGCCTATGAACTTCACTAGGAGCCGAGTAGATGTTCTCTATGAGTTTCCAAGAAAAAGCTTTTGATGCTCCCTAATATATAAATGTGCGCGTGATAAACTAATCCTGTAAAATAACTTTATATTCATTTCATCTCAATAAGATTACTTACAGCATGGATCCTACATTGAGCCATATCTCCTGATATAGTCATAAAATATCTCGTTTCTTGTATAAACCGATATTTGACAGAGAAAGCCTGTTTATGAATGTGTGTGAGAGAGAGAGAGAGAGTGAGAGAGAGAGAGAGAGAGAGAGAGATAGAGGGACTGAGACAAAGACAGAGAGGGAAAGAGAAAGGGATAGTGAGTGTGTGTGAATATTGTTCGTTATTTATTTCATAGCAAATATCTGTTACCTAACCATTAAAAATTAGATGCCTAAAATTAGAATTCTTGTTGGGTATTCAAAATTATTTTTCGATTCTTTTTTTAACCTCAAATCTTTTGAAACAACATTTTTAATACTCATTTTTCTATATAACCCATTGATGCGACACTAAAAGGTAATGGTGATGAACGGGTACTATACACTCCCCAAATCTCTAAAATTAGAACTTAAACAGTAGATAAAGTTTAACGTCATACCCAGGATACTAAAACTCTCAGCTACCCGCTTCAAGCATATATTATAAACAAATTTAAATAAGGGCTAAAGTGGAGTGTTGCATGTCATGGACTGTCAGTCACCAGGCTTCCATCCTTAAGCATCATTGATAGACACTCACGACCAACAGGTGGCCCCATTGAGAGGATTTTACCCTCTGCAGAGGTGCAGTTGGTGTATTCCTCTGACACAGCCGACAGGACGGTTATATGTTTGTGCTCTCGGTTTGTTAGCTACACAGATTCACATACAGAGTGAGACAGACAGACAGACAGACAGTCAGACACGAAATTACATTAAGGAAAGAAATGAAATTGACGACTGTAGTTCAGATCATGGACGAGGCTATTTGCCTTTCCCTTTGCTTGTGAAAGGTATGGAAAGCAGATTAACTTGTGAAAGGTATGAAAGGCAGATCAACTTGTGAAAGGTATGAAAGGCAGATCAACTTGTGAAAGGTATGAAAGGCAGATCAAACTTTTCGGGTTATTTAATGCTAAATCCTGCCATTTTGATATCAGGTTGTTTTCATGGTCACCCATCTAAATATTCAACAGGCAATTCGACTGGTGATGGGTCATGTTTATCTATAAAATTCCATGGCTGAAATGCTCTAAGAGTTTTCCGTCAAAAAGCCCCAAAATCGTATACATATTTACCAACCCCTCTGCACGAGCAGGATGTGACACAAGGTCAATTTCTTAAGCGGAGTTTGAATTCAGAGTTTTCCTTCCCCTAGAATGATTACCTAGCCATGGTTAAAGAACCCAGTCTGCCCTGTTATTTGCTCATAGCTGAATGGAGAATTGGATTCATACCTTTCTATGGGTATTAGCGCCATGTGAAATGCAAACAGTTTCGTCCAGTATTTGAACTCGGGTCGACGAGTCCATTTCCTACGACTCTAACCATTAGACCACGCTCCAAAATTGGTATATGAGTTTAAGTCTTGTCAGATGCTAGTTAATTTTTCCATTTTCTTTTTCTTTTCTTTTTTTTTTTTTTTTCTTTCTTTTTCTTTTTTTGTTTTGTTTGGGGGGGGCTGGTGTTCTTTTCTACAAAACGGTACGTCTGCTTGTATTTGTTTATATCGTTTCTTTCCAAGTTATCATCCTTTGTAAATGTGAGAGATGTCACCAATGAGTGAAGATGCCTTTCTCTTTGCTGCACAGGGAATTGAAGTGAACATATTCTTCGATGAATCATTGTCTTGCGGAACTTTTTCTCTGTCTGACTCATCATAAATTCGTAATGACAATTAATCACTATCGACATTATTTTGTTACAAGTAATAGACAAGTCATTTTTCGTATAGACATTTACTCGTGACAAGCTCGGATATTTGGGAAATGAGACAAATTCACTACAGACATTGTCAAAACGAAGAAGACAGCTCAATTTTCAAACAGAAATATTCATTCAACGATCTATTCGATACAGAAATGTTTTATTAATTAAAACTTGATGCACTTATCATATATATATATATATATATATATATATATATATATATATGTGTGTGTGTGTGTGTGTGTGTGTGTGTGTATGTGTACTCCTTCAGACATCAAATTTATTAAATATGATATTATTGGATATTGGTTTATGTGTAAATCTGAAGAAAAAACAGTGCTGGGTTGCTCTCAAGTTAATGGTTATATTATAATATCATCGACCCGAGGCCACCCATTTTGTACTACTTTAGTCGATGGAATTATGTAAATGTCAACGGTTAGCTTGATGGGGAAATGAAAAATACGGAAAATAAATCACCATTTTGTGTTCTGGAATTTAAAAAAACTCATCAGCAGAAATCGACAACGTAGAAGAGAATGAAGAGAGAAGTTGCAAAGCTTTCTCGAATTTCATATATATACGCACATCCACACCCACATACCTCCACTCACACACTCTCTCACTCTCTCACTCTCACTATATATATATATATATATATATATATAATATGTTGTTTAGTGTGTGGTGTGTGAAATGTGAGGAGGGTTAATCCGACAATATGTGGAGAAAAGTAGACAAACACGGATGTTATAAACTGGATGTTTATTGTCGACGATGCAACGTTTCGGCCATTTTGACCATCATCAGGACAAAAGCCCAGTTCTTGCTTCAATGAAGGACATTTTCAGAATGGTGAAAAACAGTATGTTGTCAGTAGGGGAAGGGTAGCTGGGGGGGATGGGTAGTGGATGTTCTTCCCTCTAAATGGGGAGTGTTTATGTGGAGATGCAGGTGTTTGGTCAGAATGTTGGAATGGTGAGGAGGGGTCAGAGTATAAAAAAAAAAAACTTTTCTGTCCATCTAAAACTTAGAATAGACAAATAGATGGACAGAAAAGTTTTTAAAAAAATAAAACTCACACATATACAACTAATGACAAATCCAGCTCCCAAACAACATACACATACTCTTTTACTTTGACCCATCCCTCATCCAACATTCTGACCAAACACCTGCATCTCTATATAACACTCCCCATTTAGAGGGAAGAAAATCCACCACCCCCAGCCAACCCTGCTCCTACTGACAACCTACTGTTTTTCACCATTCGGAAAATGTCCTTCATGTAAACCTAACAGGGCTTTTGGTCATGATGATGGTCTAAATGGCCGACACGTTGCATCGTCGACAATAAACATCCAGTTTCCATAACATCCCGTGTTTGTCTACTTTCTCCATATATATATATATATATATATATATATATAGCCCGGCTGGAGGTAGCCACATTGAGGAGACGTGATATACATCGAAACACGTGTAGTAATTGTAAAGAGTCTCCTCTTCTTGGCGCAACCAGACAAACAGATTTTGGTTCAACCTGCGAAATCAAGCCAAAATTACCATCATGCTTGGATTGAAGGATCCCTAAAGGAACTATTACTAAGAAGACAGAAGATTTTAGGGCCCTACGCTTTTTCAACAGTCTTCCCGCTCTAAAATTACCCAAACACACCAGGAGTTCTCTCGGGTTCCAAATTTAGATGAATGTTTTTCTTCTCATTGTGCCTTGGGCACGACAGATGTTAACGGACATTTTATTAGTAATAATCGAAATGAGGCTTGTTTATATATATCATTTATATTTTTCATATTATTGTTATATACACAACGTTTCAACCGGTTTATTTTTTATGAGTAATATTTTTCTTTGGCGTAAGGAAATTGTAAACTTAAATGTTTTTAGTGAATTAATAAGCGTATTTGAAGTTCGCTCGTACCTCAATTTTTTATCACAACACAACGCCAAATATTGTCCAAGTTACGACTCGTTACTCGAAAAACTCGTAAGTTGAGGTAATCGTAAATCAAGGTACTACTGTATTTTTTTCATGGAAGAATCTTTAAAAGTCTGAAGGCTTGACAGATCGCTTTTCCACCTTAAGAGTTAGAAATTTGGGCTAGCATACCATTGATAGTGAGTTCGATTCTATTTTATAATCTAGGCCTTAAAGCAAAACTAAGTTTGGTAAAGGACAATTATAGTGTGTTTAACTGTTGGTTTGGATAACCCAGACAGCGGAGTTTTAGAGAGGACATTTAGAAGACTTATCCAGAGCGATAGCTGATTGGCACGGACGCGTTGAAGGGAATTCTGTACTTCCAATATCTTGTGTTGGTCATTTTGACGCTAAAAGATTACATACTTTGTTCTAAAGACTTGAATATCACTAGTGGCTACTTGACGATTGTCATGGCCGGTTTTAATCCGTTTGATTGTTTTATTACAGGCATTATTTTCCGTTGTATTTTAGTGCTTCCACTTAACGGAAGACATAATCTGTAAGTTTAATAAGACTTCTGTGAGACGAAAGGTGAAAGGCGGGGATAATAGTTCAATGTGAACGAAAGTGATCACGTTCTCTTCTTCAGGCCTTCCTGCCGGGAACGTGATTCCTTTATCGCCATATCACCATTGCTCGACTAGAAAAAGAGATAGATTTTCGCACGTCATGCTTTATAGACGGTCTTATTTCCATAGAAACCACAGACGTTAACGACACCTGGCGTCCAAGTGTTGTGTCAAGAGCAGATAATTGAATATTCACGTAACACGATATTCTCTTTTAGGATATTCGACCGGCTCGCATTGTAAACACGAACAACGTTTTATTTTCTTACAGACGTTGTAGATATGATTTCACAATTCAAAATGGCCCAGACTTATTGAAATGGATTCGTGTCACGAGGTCCATCGAAAACAACAAAAAAATCTCTTGCTTTTGTCAAAATAACGGTCAATGAATATTAGAAATAATTCTATAGAATAAATATGAATTTTGTGTATTAAGAAAGTTACCTTCCGGACAACAGTGTCTCGATCGTTGACGTCCCTGGAGATTCTCATTTTGTTATTTGATTTTTTTTTGTTTTTTTGGTGGGGATGTCTTTCTATATATCAATGTAATAATGTATATTTCATACGAGAAGTGTTTTTTATCATTTTTATATCTTTTGTTCCCGAATATTTCCTGACTAAAATATCTTATGATAGTGGATTTTATGTGTCTGGCTCTGTGTAAGCAAAACTACGTCACTGTCAACGTCACAAAGTATCTTTCTATTGACTCAAGATTTCACCAAATTTGACTTACGTACAAATGACGATAGATTACCGGAGTTAAGCAACAATGACCCTGATCAGTACTTAAATGAGTGACTACCTAGTAACAGCTGTTGATGGTTAAGGTTATTTAGGTTGCTAAGAAAACTTTATGAGTGGCAGGAATTTTATTGTTTGCTTGTTTATAGTGTTTGCTAGTATGAGAATGTAGTATCTGTGTCGACCTCAAGCACTTTCGTCCAGATATGTTAATTAAATATGCTATAAAAAGGAAAAAACATAATAGGAAGGCGAAATCTTTTTTTATAATATGTCTCTAATAAGACCCCAAATAAAATATTATACCCAGGTCTGGGCTCGAGTGTTTAGACATGGAAATTGGAGTTTAATAATAAGATTGGAAGGCATACAAAAAAGAGTAACTAAATTAATAAAGTCGTCGTCGGGGTGGCCTAAAGTCGGTATCAGCCAATCAGCGAGGAGTCTATTCTCTTTTCACTAGCGCTAGACTAATAAGATTGTTTTTAAGTCTGAGGTGAAGCGCCACACCTACCATCAGCTCCTTACTTTACCGCACAGATCCCTGTGCTACTCATACGCTGAGTTGGCGAGGACAGGTATCGAACTAAGAACCGGGTGGTTTCTAGCCGAACGCTCTACCGATTGAGCTAACCCGGCCCGAAATAAAATCTAATTGAAACTTTTAAAATAATAAATGGAATTATGGAAGACACTTTTTAATATTTCTCCTCAAAGTGGAAAACTCTCAAGGGAGATTTCAAGGAATAGATCTATTAAGTTTCTTTGGCTAATTGACATATTTTTGAAAGAAAAAAAAAAGCATAATCAGACCAAAACAATTATAGCTTACAACATTTCAAAATCAATTTAGATGATTTCAGAAATAATGCCAAGAAGAAGAATTCATGGAGGCATTTTTTTAACTATCGGACGAATTACTTAACAAAATTTGATTTTTTAATTGATATTCCAAGCAAAATAAAAACACTCTCCGGGCGATGTAAAAATAGATTTTTGAAACATATTGCTTGAGGGGTGGGAGCTAAAAATTCAATATCAGCGAGTTTGTAAAATCACCAAATTCACTAAAGGATTAACAATCTTGATCATGCCCCACACTGCACTATTATTGGCACGGTGGTAGGTTTAAGGTACTAACTTTTATATCAAGGTCTTTATATTAACTTATTCTATTATACACTTTGACTGATATGTTACATTATTATTACTAGTACAAAATAGAAAACACCTCCGGGCGATATAAAAATAGATTTTTGAAACATATTGCCTGAGGGGTGGGAGTAAAAAATTCAATGTCAGCGAGTTTGTACCCTAAGTAACTAAAATCATCAAATTCACTAAAGGATTAAAAAAATAAAACAATTGTAAAATGTAAACTTTAAATATATATTAAAATAAAACAAACTATATATAGATATATAATACCAGTCATGTATTTATTAAAACTTGTTTTAAAAAAACAATGAGGACTGTCTAATGTTGGATGTTCAAATTTTGAGTGTATTTATTCTAGGTTATGACGATTTTGGGTTATGTAACGTAAGCAGTGACGTAGTTTTTGTTACAAACAAAAACCGGAAGTGAATTTCCATTACTAATAGATAGATATTAACTGTGTATATGTTCTGAGCGGGGATATTTTAAAGGTGTATGTAAGAAGACACAGAGATTGTTAAGAATTAACGAATAAATAAATAGAAAGATAATGATGTGACTTGTAAAGTAAATTAAAGTTTGAACTTATTGTAACACCCACCGGCGGGCTGCGAGACCCTCTGCACACTTCTGCAACTCTCTTGCGTTCACTGCATCTTCTGGCCGTTCATCTTGTCTCGTCTAGCAATGATTCCGTGTCGTCCACCAGTTCCCTAGGACCTGTCCACGTTGCGCATACGTGCTCAAAACATCTCGCAGGGGGCCCCCGCCAAAGGGGTGTACAAACAAACAAGTG
This sequence comes from Doryteuthis pealeii, assembly GCA_023376005.1. Classification (NCBI taxonomy): domain Eukaryota; kingdom Metazoa; phylum Mollusca; class Cephalopoda; order Myopsida; family Loliginidae; genus Doryteuthis; species Doryteuthis pealeii. The sequence continues at coordinate 93,949,154 of CM042156.1, read as the reverse complement.
TTACAAGAGAAAGAGAGAATAAACAACGAAGACAAAATCAGTCAGGTGAACATTCGAAAAAGGCAGGGAGGTATATAACTTCTCCTGCTATCTCCAGTCACTCCATCAGCTTATAATTCATTTGCTCCTATGTCTGTCGAGAGGGGGGGTCACCCCCATTCCTTTTGGAGACCTCTTCTAATGCTAACTTCTAGTGGGCATCTAACATCTTATCTCTTCAGTGTTCAGGGCCCATCTGTCCTCTTCGCTGTCCAGAAACTAACTGCTCTCTCCGCTGTCCCAAGACTAACTGACTAAAACTTTTTGAATTTCCCAGAATCCCAATTCTCGCTATCAAATCTCGTTGAAATCTCATCCTCTGAGATCTTATCAACCCTGCGGGATTTGAAAGGGTTCTTTGTCTAAAAGACCACCCTCATGATTTTTATGACCTATCTGACCAACTGGTCAACTATTAAAGTTGTTCACAACCCAGACTTCTTGTCTCTAATCTGGGGAGTTATCACCCTCTTAATCTTCCTTGAGTTTTAATGGTTTCTCTAACTTATCATTGACCCTACTTTACACATACTATATATGTAGACACACACACATGTATATATACACACGCACATATATATCTATATCTATATATACATACACACACATGATCCACCTGAACACACTTATCTTATATATGGGTTTTACTACTACTTATTCGGTCTACAACATACATACACATATATGTGGTTTGACTTACTACCTATGTATCATAACTACCTAGAATTATATATATATACACACCTACTGTGCAGCCTCATAGTATTACATTATATCAAAATTATAACAGCAAGTTATGATTAATATATGGTTTAAATCAAAGTTCTGTGCCATTTATAATTTTCGTGTTTGTTGAAGGCATGAAGATTCCCGGACCAGATCTGGGTAAGCAATAATTCGTACATTACTTAAAAATAAAAATAAAAACATATGGATTTCCAATTCGGGAATAAAAAAAAGACAAATTTCATTGCTTTGTTTGACATAAATAAAAAACGAAGAGCGTGAGTTGAAGATGAACAAAGAAAAGTATTTGACTGAATGATAAATTAAAAACAGAAAAAAAAGTCTCAAGTTGTATACGTAATTGCTACAAGTTTCAAACACATGTTTACAATACAACCATGTCTTATCTTTCCCAGAGCAAAAGAACACATGGGCAAATTCCCGGTGTTAAGTCACATTTGTCCCTCCTTTTCGTGAGTTTTAAATAGCAAGGGAGGTAACTTATTCTTTTCTTGAAAACAACAACACAAGGAAAGGAGGAACAAATTCTCATACCTCAAACCCAGACTTTAAAAAAACTGCCCCGTTGAATCTGCCACAGTTCTCTTCCACGATTCTACTTTCGCCCTACTTTATAAGCTACAACACTTCACTAATACATAAACAATAATGACGGATATCTACCACAAATTGACTTTGTTCGTTGACAGTAAGAGGCAGGATTTTTCACTATTTTCTCTATTTTCACAATTTGTACTGTAAATAATTTAACGTACTGCTGCTGTTGTCTTTTTTTGTCCATATAAATTTTAACATACGGGTATTTATTTTTACTTAAGAAAAATGTGTTCTCCGTATCCAAAACAAAATTGGAATGCCATAAGTTTGATATTTTTGTGATTTTAATTCTTATTTTTATTTGTTGTACTTCTGAATATTATTTTCGTGTATTACGAATTTTGCAAGGATGGGTACAATCTGAAACAAAACAGGGCACTGTCGAACAGTTTTAAATTTTGCAATGATCCCTGATATAATTTATCCCTTATATAATTTTGCAATGATCCCTGTTATAATTTATCCCTTATATAATTTTGCAATGATCCCTGATATAATTTATCCCTTATATAATTTTGCAATGATCCCTGATATAATTTATCCCTTATATAATTTTGCAATGATCCCTGATATAATTTATCCCTTATATAATTTTCAACAGGTTTTGAATGTGGGCCATAGACAATAAAAAAGTATTTGTTAATAACTTTTTTAAATGTTTTTTTCAAAAGGTAACAAATAAATAAAGACCACGGAATAATATTTTTGTGACCTTCAGTTGTAGACGTTTTTCGTAGATCGGGATCTCGACGGTATTTCAACTATTTCGCTGGTCGTCTTCAGGGATTGTTAGTTGTTTCGTTTGTTTGGTACAACCGGCACCGACAAATTTACTTCCTCCGCCATACGAAAGATTCTGACAACACTAAAATCCTCTATAAAAATAACAATAAAAAAAAACGCCTACAAATCCTTGCGTCTATTTGCATCAAAAATTATGTCTTCTCGTAGCAGTAACTTCACTCTCTCACCTCGTTCTTCGTGACTAGATTGCTGCCCCCCCCCCTGGCAAATAAATGAGCTCCTTTTTTATCGTCGGCGTAATTTGCATAGGCCCCGCTCACGCCACGAACGAGACATAACGAGACCACACCTTACAAATTCGCTCGTCAACGGCGACCATGCTTCTTCAGCTAAATTCAGGCAGAACCTGACAAGCTAAGCAGATGCTTGTTCATTACAAAAATAAAATCCTAACAAAACATCGGCAACAATATACTAAACATCTTCAATAAACAACGCATCAACCTTAGCAATATGACTAAGATAGTCGTTCGTAATCGAATAAAAATATCCAAAGGAATAAAACTTGCACCGAACAAACACTACAACGAACATTCTACAGAAAATCGTTAAAAGCTCTTGAGTAAAAATTATGGGACGTTTTCTTTACCACCTGGACCCTGATCTACGAAAAATGACAAGAAGACTTGAACGTCTACAACTCAAGATCGTAAAGAAGAAATATTCCCTGATTTTAACAATACCTTCCTAAATCGTGGAAGCAGCACCCCACGAGGAAACAGCTATATGGCCACCTGCCCTCCATCTCACAAACCATACAAGTGAGACGGACAAGACATCCCGGGCATTGCTGGAGAAGCAAGGATGAACTCATAAGTGACGTTCTCCTGTGGAAGCCAACACACGGACATGCTAGTGTGGGCCACCCAGCAAGGACCTACATTGACCAACTAAGCCAAGATGCAGGTTGCTGCGCAGAGGACCTTCCTGGCAAAATGAATGATAGGAAAGGTTGGCGAGAGATTGTAATGGATATCCGTGCTAATAGCGCGACATGATGATGATGATGATATATATATATATATATATATATATATATATATATATATGTATATATATTAAAATAAGTGTATTTTGGCAACATTTTTTCTTTTATTGAAGTTTTGTTGAACTGTACAGACAATTCTTGTCGGACAAGTTTTTGGTCGATCCTTTCTAATTATCGGGCCATCTTTTTGGTGTCGGGCTGTATTGCCGAAAGCACTCGTATCGAAACATTTGGTGGGCTGTTACACCAGTTACACCCCGACACCAAAAAGATGGCCCGAAAATTAGAAAGGATCAACCAAAAACTTGTCCGACAAGAATTGTCTGTACTGTTCAACAAAACTTGTATATATATATATATATATATATATATATATATATATATATATATATATTGTATACCCAATGTCTAACTAGATCACGTGCAATAGCATTCGCTTTCTTTCCGCCTTCATACTATTTCATCACCTTCATTTTGAATTCCAAATCGATAGCTTTACTTTCCTTCTCGGCGTAGATGGAGGCATTTTTCTCTTGGTCGACATCCTGAGGCTTGGTAATAAAATGTCCAGAACATAAGTTAAACTGTAGTTCAATGTCTGTGGAACTGTTACTAATGAGAGAGAGAGAGAGAGAGAGAGAGAGAGAGAGAGAGAGAGATCCGTGCTGGAATGTGGACATTCACGCTGCCTGCCACATGAAATTCTTACCTATTTTTTGTTTTGTTTTTGTTTTTTAGTCTTTTCTTTTGTTAACCGTTGTAAGTGCGGGTTGCTGTAAGTCGCATAGGTCGTAAGTCGATGAGTATCTGTATTTTCCTTGAAGGTTTCTAAACACTAGTGACCTTTGCTTAAATGATAGTCTTATTATTATATGTGTATATGTGTAAAATGTAAATGTTATGCTTATAGTATTATCTGCGTTATTTGAACTATTGTCCCCATCCTCATTGTTATTTGTACAACATTTCGGCCGATATACCCTCCGGCCTTCTTCAGGTATTTCTTGTCGGACTCGGGAACCTTTTTTCGAACTCGGGAACTTTCTTGTATTCGGGAGCCATCACGGAACTTTGAACCTAACCCGGGGGTATCCTGTTCTCATTCAGCTAACCATAGCTGGGGTAGGAGTTGTGTTAATTAATTATTTTTCTAACTGCTTTCCCTCCGGATTGAACTCGGGTTCCAGAGATAACTGTCACTTAGAACTGTCTTAACCTAACTGCCTTATCCACTCGGCCATGTGTCCAAGTTATGCTTATAATACTAAATTGTGCCATGCAATATTATCAGAGTTTGGTTTAGTTTATTTGTTTAAAGGCATATCAACACCTTATTGGTTATCTACTACCGATATGTTATTCATTTGTAAATTACGAAAATTATACATTCTCTCTTGAATATATTAATGAGCTACGTATATCCCCATTCTAAGCATCTTATACGGGAATGGGCATCCTATCGTGGTGTAATTGTTATCACTCTAGTATTGCATATCTATTACAACTGAATAACGAGTTCGATTCTCGCTGCGCACTTGCATAATTATGTCATATCCTACTCGGCGAACGGGTTGGGTAAATATATTTTTATATACAGGCTAAACCAACATTTTTTATCTAAAGTTAACAGGTTTGAATGCAGAGTTTTCCTTCTCCTATACCGGTTGCCTAACCAAGGTTAAAGAGCTCAGTCTGCCCTACTATTTACCCATAGCTGGAGGGAGAGTAGGATTCATACCTTTCCCAAGGGTATTAGCGCTAAGTGAAATGCAATTAGCACGCCCAGGATTTGAACTCGGGACGACGAGTCCATTTCCCATGACTTTAACCATTACACCACGCGCTTCCATTAATTGAATGGTTTTAACAGCATGTCAATTCGTCTAGAATTATTATATGCCTACACATTAGGGAATTGCATATGTTTATATTTGCTTTGGTTTGGTTTCACATTTTAATGGCATATCAACCTTCATGTGTTAGTTAAAGACAAAACCAACCTTGTAAAAGAACAGTAGAATTACTATTTAACCCATAGCTGGCATATGAGGGACATTCATACATTTTCTAAGAGTTTTGGTCCGAAATTAAATCTAAAAGCGCGACTGAACTTGTTTTTCAATGCTGTAGAGTTTTGTAATAAATATCTTTTTTGCTTGTATATTATTCTTCGGGAAATAATAGTAATCTTGGTATATTTGGTTTAGATAAAAATTCACTCACAATGACAAAAAATAAACGTGTAATTATTTATAGATGATATTATGGCACGCATGTTTGTTTGTTTGTTTGTTTGTTTGTTTGTTTTACTGCATATCAACCACTGTGGGTCATTTAATGCCGACAAAAATCTTTGGAATAAATTCATTCTTAATGGATAATAAATGTTTATTTATAAACTCATGTTTTTTCTATTTAACCCATTGTTAGGATCCTAACAGGTATTACCACTCCGGTTCAGAGTGGACCAGGGAGCAATGGGGATAAAGGGGTGCTTCACGTTCCCCAAACCTCCAAAACTGGAACCTCACCATCAGATAGAGTTTAACGTCATTTCCAGACATGAAGATCCTCAGCCACCACCTTCTAGCACCCATATGATAAAAGGGGCTGGGTTTGCCATAAGAGCAATAGGTTTGGGGCAATCATATAGGTGCTAGGGCTTGACGTGACCAGCCGATTGATAGGAGGGTCTCTCCGACCGCCCGTCTAGCCCAAGAAAGTGGAGCATTGCAAGTCATGGGCTGCTCAATAACCTGGTTCTATCCTTAAGCATCACGGGTCGCCACCCAAGGCCAACAGGTGGCCCCATTGGAGGAGTCTTACTCCTTTGCAGAGTTGCAGTCGGTGCATTCTAACGCCCCAGCCGACAGGGCGGCACATATTTGACACATGCTCGTCCAATATCAAAGAGAATAATTTTTGTTTTCTTTTTATTGCATTTTTCTGAGGTGTCGAGGCAAATGCCACAAATGTACATATTGATTAAAGAAATATTTCCCTCCATCTTTTACATCTAATTTAATAAATATATATATATATATATATATATATATATATATATATATATATATTAATAAGTCATCCACAGACACGTGTTTCGGCGTTTCACCCCTATTCAGTATGGCTATACACAACAACTATCCTTGGCTAGAGCCGAACTCAGACTGACTGTTTGCCAGCCTGATATCATATCCCCTCGACCACTGACATATGCTGTAGCGGGACTGGTGTTTTTAAACTATTAATTACATAGATTTGTTTATATATTTTACGGTCACAGAGAGATCAAGTTTGCGGGCAAACGATCATATATATATATTGTTGTAACCTAACAAAGGATACAAAATGAGAAATAACCAAATGAAGGTTGAAATTAAAAATATTTAGAAAATTAACAAAATACAATACTCACCAGTGGCATTAAGTAGATAAATCTCTACTAGTTGTATACAACTACTCAGCATAAATTCCTGTATTTAAGAGGATTGGGGCATACCTATAAATGTCCATTGGTAGAGATTATATATATATATATATATATATATATATATATATATATATATAACCCCCCACCCCGCCCATAATATACAACATTTGTAATCTTAAACTTAATATTATTCAACCAGACCCCTCAATTAACTCGACCCGACAATATACAATATACATAACCTACACATCCGGATATGGAAAAAAAACATACACACCCACACACACACATACATGCACAAACACAAACGCTCGCACGTAAGCATTGTTAAAATGCCGCACATTCACAGAACAACGTATTATGTGTGTGATCAGTTACTCCGCGTACGCAACCTTTATGCTGTCTATAAACACTCTCATACATTCAATTTACCTTCACATACATACGCACATCATTTTATCCAATCATACACATCCCATGTCTATTGAATTTTTTGAAATTTTTTCGATTTTCCTTACATTTGAAACATCTTCACTTGATGATTGCATCGCATGAAACCAGTATGGTTGTGAATGTTCCTTTGTCACCTAATAAATAGATATGTAAAACCTTTATATATTTATCTTATATATATATATATATATATATATATATATATATATATATATATATATATATATATATATATGAGATTAAGGTAACTTGCTTTAGACGCATTGTTGAGTAAAGTATATTTTTATAATTTTATTTTTGCTTACTGCCTTCAAGCAAAAATATAATAATAATAATAATATATATATATATATATATATATATATATATATATATATATATATATATATTCACGTGTATCAAACATGATTTTTTTTCTTATTTGCAAATAGAATACATCTCTTAAAAACACATGAAATTGTTGAATAAAATAGGATCTATCTATTTATCTATCTCTCTGTCTGTCTGTCTGTCTCTGTCTGTCTCTCCGTCTGTTTATCCCCCCCTCTCTCTCTCTCTCTCTCTATATATATATATATATATATATATATATATATATGTTAGGTAGTTATATACACGACTCGACCTTTGACAGCTATATCCCACTGACTTTTTTAAAAAATTTTTTTTATTTTTGCTTACTGCCTTCAAGCAAAAATATAAATGATGATAATAATAATAATAGTAATAATAATAATATATATATATATATATATATATATATATATATATATATATATATATATACATATTCACGTAAATAGATATGCTGGGTGTATCAAACATGATTTTTTTCTTATTTGCAAATACCATAAATCTCTTAAAAACACATGAAATTGTTGAATAAAATAGGAACTCTCTATCTATGTCTCTGTCTCTCTGTCTCAGTCTGTCTGTCTGTCTCTCTCTCTCTCTCTCTCTCTCCTCTATATATATATATATATATATCTATTAGGTAGTTATATACCACGACTCGACCTTTGACAGCTGTAATCCCACTGACTTTTTTTTTTATTTTTAGACAGTTTTCAAATTTGATAGCAACTTTTTCGTAATGCCTTTCGATAGAATCCTGTAGACCAAAGACTGGATCATGTGGTCAATGGTAAATCGTATTTCTACCATGACAACGCGTGAAATCAGAGCCAGCAGTCTTTTATCTTAGCGGAAATTACCTCCATCAACAGAAGATTGAGTCTTTCGCAATTACCCTTCTGGACAAAAGCCTTATCGCAAAATCGGTGAGTAATAGAAATTACCCTCGTTCGCTTTCCAGAATCCAAGTTTAAAATGGTGTTGTCTTACTAACTAGTGTATATATATATATATATATATGTGTGTGTGTGTGTGTGTGTGTGTGTGTGTGTATCCATGTGTGTACTCGTGTGTTCATGTCACAGATCAAAGTTGGATTTAAGAGTTCAAATCTCGGGTTGATTTACAGGTAAGTAGCATTGTTTATTTCAATTATTCAGGTATTAATCGACCTAACAACGTTCAGAGTGTGGTATTTGTTCACTTATATTGGATTTGTTCCATATATATATATATATATATATACTAGCATATATATGCACCCTCCAGGTGCAAGTATTAATGTCATAATATATTATATTAAATTAGAAAGTCTAAAGAAACTAAATAAGAATGCAGATAAAATGATTTGAAACAGAGAGGGGTATAATCGAAAAATATAACAGCTGTAGCTTCCTCTCCCATCGCCCCCGTCTTTCATTGCTATTTTCTAATGTAACTATTTAGTTAAATTAGGAAGTAAAGAATAAAATTACAGTTATTTCTTTTTGTTAATTAATTTCTTTTAAGATTTATCTCTGAGATTTTTACTCATATTCATTAAGATAAAATCAAATAATTAGAAATCAACAATACCAAACAGATATTTATTAAAATTAAATTTTAAATATCAATATGCAAATTAGGCTTCCCGTTCACACTGTAAACCGCTATTTGTTGTATATATAAATACAATTGCATGTTATTAGTACATAGATATGGCCAGCAGTATTAATAATGAAAAACAACTTTATTAATAATTGAGGCTTAAATAAAAATGATTCGTCGAGAATGTAATGTATCAATAACTAAATGGATAGTGACTGGAGTAGTGATATAGTTTCGGTTACAGTCAAACAAACACATAATCTCCATTATAATAAGATATATATATATATATATATATAAAGTAAAAGTCGTTGGGGCGGCCTGAAGTCGGTATCAGCCAATCAGCGATCGAGTCTATCCCCTTTTCAGGAGCGCCAGACCAAGGTGGAGCGCAACACCTACCATCAGCTCCTTACTTTATCGCACAGATCCCTGTGCTACTCATACGCTGAGTTGGCGAGGACCGGTATCGAACTAGGAACCGGGTGGTTTTTAGCCGAACGCTCTACCGACTGGAAACTATTAAACATTTACATTTAGATTTTTTTTCTCTTCTTGTTAGCAAATAAAATGGGACAAATGTAGAGCTTGGCCCAACAATGTCTAAATATTTTTATTATTTGTTCTATCTTACATCTAGCCTGAGTATTTTCAACCATCGTTGGTCATTTTCAAGAACGAAAATATAGTCCCCCCACCCCTGCTTTCGACTGTCGCTGTAGAATATGCTGACTGTATCTCTACTAACAGGGTACGCACAAACTGTCCTTCGGGGTGGAGGTCCAGTGAGCTTCGGCTACTGGACCGGTGAGTTGTGTTAAATTAATAGCGTCGATCCCAGGGGGACTATCCCCCAGGCAATACCTGCCCCCTCGACTTAAAGAGGCAGGACTGGGTTTATTGCCCAGCGCCTGAGGCGCCCCCTTGAGGGGGAATACCGAAGGGATCGGTGCAATTTTTGTTCTCTCCCACCCATTAGCTTCGGTTTGTGGGTGGGCCCACGTTAAAACGAAGCCTTGTGCCCAGTCCATACAAGTGGGGTATGAGACAAATAAAATCTCTACTAACAGGGTAAGTCTCATACCAAAAGGGCCACTTGTTGGCCGTGGGTGGTGACCCCTAAAGTCCGAGGATAGGATTGTGGTAGCTGAGTGGTCTGTTAACTGGTTACTAAATGATCTCGTCACATATAACACTGCACTTTGGCACTTCCTTGATCAAGACAAGCGCCGGAGTGTCCCAATCCGATAAATCGGCTGTTCATGTTAAGCCCTAGCAACTATATGTTCCGACGGTACTCTTCACTTTGACACGTTTTTTCATATATGTGCAAGAAAGCCGTGACTGAGGGTCAACCACCATAATTTATTGATACCTATGAAAGTATTTCTTTGAATTTATTGACGGCATTAAATTATCCACTGTGGTTGTTTTGCTAAACAAACCAAATCTAACTGTAGATGTAGTGGCCTTTTATTCTTTTTGAAGATCCAAATAATCCGGGTGTAATCGAATAAATTCTTTCTTTCTTTCTTTCTTTCTTTCTTTCATCCGTTTTTTCTGACGATGTTATTCCTGTACATTTGTTCTTTCTTTCTTTATGAGAATGTTATTGTTGTATACCCTTCTTTTCTTCTTTACTTACTTCTTCTATTCTTCTTCTGACGTCTCTTCTAGCGTCTGGACTTCTCTTGGGGACTTCGTGTCTGGTCTTCCATTGGGGATTTCTATTTACCAGAAACCCTGTGTCATTGTTAGATTTTTGATAATAACACAAGACTTCGATTTACTTTGATCATATTTTATTCTCGAAATCCCCCACCAGACTACCTGCACAAATCGAGTCGGCCGCGTGTATAACACAACTCACCACCGTCGTGGTTTCTCGCCGACTGACTAAAATCTATTTCTAATCTAAACCGGAAGAGGGTGTTCTCCACCGATTTTCACGGTATCCACCGGAAGGAAGGATCAGGACAGATCAAGCCTTGTCATTCAAATCCTTCAAGGCCATGGGCTGCAGCTTATAATGGCTATTTTGATTTCTACACTATTGCACATAAATATTAGGTGTCTAATAATTATGTAACATTATCCCTGTACTCTCATTCTTTCTTTGTCATTCTTTCTTTCTTTCTTTCTTTTTCATGACCTTGGTCTCTGATTTTGCTTCAGAAATGTTTTGTTTTTACATTGAATTTTATAGTATCATTAATGAGGCCAAGAAAGAACTGCATGATTCATTCGTACCAAGTTGATAGCATATCAACAGTTTGGCATTTCACTTCACACTAAGGCATGAATCTTTCATTTTTCCTCCAGTTATGAGTAAATAGTAAAACATATTTGGCTCCTAGCTTTAGTAAAGTAACGAGTCTAGCAGGGAGACATTCGAATTCAAAACCCTGTGGAATGTTATTAAATTTGCGGCACTCTTTGCTGTTTCATTCTCCTATTATCAGCTCATCCAAAAAGTGTGGCTAGTCCACACAATCCTGGAGACGCGTAGTCTTATGGTTATCGTCGAGGGAAATGGATTCGGTGACACGAGTTCAAATCCTAGACGAGGCTGTTTGTATTTCATAAAGCATTAATAGCTTTGAGACAGGTATGCCTTCAGCTATTTTACCTTCATCTATGGGTAAATAGTAGGGCAGACTGAGCTCTTTAATCTTTAGTTACGCAACTAGTCTAGAAGTAAAACCTGTTAAACTCCGCTTATGGAATTGGCCATGTGCTACATCCTACTCGTGTGGAGGAGTTATTAAATACACTAGCAAATATATGCACCCTCCGGGTGCAAGTATTTTAGTTACATTTATAATAAAATATCATATTAAATTAGAAAGGCTAATGAAACTGAATAAAGAATGTAGATAAAAAGATTTTGAACAGAGGGGGTATGATTGAAAAATAGAACAACTTTGAAACTAACTCTTCCATCATTTTCCGTTACTCCCGTCTTTCATTGGTAAATTTTCCTAATTAAAATGTTTAGCTAAAATAGGAATTAAAGAATAATATTACAGTTATTTCTTCTTGTTAAGGGATTTCTTTTAAGATTTATTGAAGAGATTTTTGCTCATATCCAATAAGATAAAACCAAACAATTAGAAATCAATAATACTAAGCATATATTTATTAAAATCAATTTTTTAAGATCAATATGCAAATTAGCCTTCCCATTCACACTGTAAACCGTTATTTTGTTGTATATATAAATACAATTGCATGTTATTAGTATGTAGATATGGTCAACAGTGTAAGTAATGTAAAACAATTTTATTAATAATTGAGGTTTAAATAAAAATAAACTCATGGAGAATATGATGTAAATAACGAAAGGAATTGTGACTTTAGTAGGGATATAGTTTCGGTTACAGACAGACAAACACACAATCTCCATTATAATAAGATATATGCAAGCCTTTACCGAAATAAACAAAATGACCTGTGTTGGTTGTTTAGTTGTTTGCGTCTATAATTGAAGCATTGCTGACAAGAGAGTTACTATTTGGGCAGCACTGTTTCCTTTTTGGACAAGTATCGTTAACTTCACCAGACGATAAATACCTTGTTAATATCAATTCAGAGTCTCTTGTCTTCTCACAAGAGAAGATGGTTAGAGTGAATGTAAACAACGTACATAATTTATAGTTCTTGCGCTTTCGACAAATTTGTGGCTATTATCAAAAACAAGAGTTGTTTGTCATTAAGAGAAAACCACAATGTTCACTTGTTTTCATATCAGCGTTCCTCGTTAGAAATATTATGATTTTTAATCCTTGTTATTAGTTCATTGTTCGAAAGATCGGGGTAAACTATTGGTGTTAATGTTTTCAAATTAGCATTTCATAGTAGGCATGTTGTGATTTCGAAACTCAAGCCGTTTGTTGTGAATGGTGACATGATTTGTGTCTATAAACATATCTGGTTTAGATCTTTGTGCCTACTAGTTCTTAAAGATTAAGTTTAAGATTAAGATGGTTTGTGAGATAGTATGTAAGTGGCCATACAACTGCTGTTTTGATAGGTGGTACTTCCAGGATTTAATTAAAACAACACCCAGAATCATTGAGTCGTTCCATCTAGTTTTTTTTTGTCGTTTTGTTAGAGTCTAAGCATGCAACAAATAGTGTACCTATGTAACATAATGGGAGTGAAGAGGTCAGTGTATGACGTCAACAGTGGGTGACGTATGGGGAAGTGGTAATTGGAAAGTGTAGGAATTGAAAAAACAGAATTAGTTAGACGTGCTATTGAGACGTGGAAGTCACTGACCTTGGGTTCTGAGAGAGTAAGAGAGAGAGAGAGAGAGAGAGAGAGAGAGAGAGAGAGAGAGAGAGAGAAAAGAGAGAGAACTCTTGGCTGGGTGTTTAAATGGGACAGACGCAAGATGGCGATCTGACTTCTGAAGTCGTTTACTTTGGTGAAATACAAAGAAAAGAATTTCTGAATAAAAAGCAATAACATCAAGTCTTGTGTTCTTTATTAAATCTATCAATGGTCTCAAAAAAGAAAAACCCGAGATATAGGGGTTCTAGATTTGTGTCT
>CM042156.1:93923101-93930601 GCA_023376005.1 Doryteuthis pealeii | reverse complement strand
CATGAAATTAAATTATTTCGAATCAGAAACCTGAATCAAAATCTGGCTCCACTTGCCATGAATCTGACGTCGATTGAAAGAAATGAAGACACAGCAGACGATAAAATTGCGGTGTTGAATTAACATTGATTAATTATATGAACTCCTTTTTCAGCGAAGTCATTAAGAATCAATAATTCCTCTATCCAACAACTGCTAAGGTCGATTGCTGGTATAGCCCAGAGGTTATCAAGAGGGCCGCACATTGGCAAGCTTAAGGATGATTTATTGGTGACATATTTTTTATTGAAGAGTCAAGATGAATTGCTGAAAACTAGCAAGAAGAGGTAGTGGCAAAGTTTCCCATTGCAGTCTGAAATATTTTCCACCAAATTTCCCTCATGGCCGTACCAGAATTTCTGGTTTTTTTTAATCTGTATGATATAATATTTTAGAGGGCACTATCTATTCACCTCAGAACTAATTCTATTCAAATAAGTCCTATTATTAATGTAGACTGAGTCGTTCTGCTCAGTTATAATGAACTATCAGTTTTTTTGCAGTTTAATTACGGTAGGTACGTAGCAATGAGAGAGCCGCTGTTAGCGACTTAAAGTTTGGTATAGAGTTACTTTCTTGCTACATCTTGTGTTCAGTAAATACAGGGAATTTTGGTTTGGGTATGGTTCTTTGTTTTAATGGCATATTAAACTTCGTGGGTTATTTAATACCAAATTGACCCTTGTATACATTTAGCAAACCATCTGCACGAACAAAATATGACATAAGATCAATTGTTAAGCAGAATTACAGTTTTCCAAGATTAAAGAGCCCAGTCTGTCCATAGCTGGAGGGCGAATAGTTGGGTTCATACCTTTCCCAATGTTATTAATGCTATGTGAAATGTTACCAGACTCATCAAGGATTTGAACACATGTTGCCGGGTCCGTTTTTGCGACGATAATTATAACAAAACAGACATCTATCCAAAGTCGTCTTTGTAGAAGAACATTAGTAGTACTACTTAACCCATGCCCGAGGGGATAAGAGGGTTCTTACCTTTCCCAACTGTATTAGTCCGAAAGTAAACGTAATAGTGTGACTGGAGTTCGAGTTTGCTTACTATAATGCCACGGCTCATCACGTTACGGACTACGCGACGGCAACTTCCCATCATAGAATTTCGAATAATTTTACGGCGGCTAGAATCTACTCACTTAGAAGATTAGAGGAATATATATATATATATATATATATATATATATATATATACTTTTTTTTATTCAGACCATTAACTCTGGACGCCAGAGTCCAGACGCTAAGAACTTTTTATTTATTTATTTAATTTTGATTTAATTTCTTTGATTTAAATCCCCCCCACACACATATATATATATATATATATATATATATATATATATATATATATAATGTTTCCTTTTAGAATCCATCATTTTTCTTTATAAATCATTGCACACCTAACAAATTATTTCATCTTCGTTATATAATTAAGTAAAAGTAAAGTAATTTAAGCGGAATGGCCAATTGTCGACATCAGTCGGACAATGAGGGAGTCTATCTCCTTTTTGCTAACACAGGGAGATTGTATTTTTTTTGTTTGGGGAGTTTAGTCTGAGGTAGAGCGTCACACGTTTCTTCAGCTTTACCGCACAGATCAGATTACCGAATCTGTGCTACTCATGCACTGAGTTGGTGTGGACCGGTTTCGAAACCGGAACCTTGCGATTGCTAGGTAGGTGCTCTACCGACTGAGCTAAACCAGCCCCATAAAATTACCTCTTATTCTTTTTTTTTTTGTAGGAAGCGCGTGGTGTAATGGTTAAAGTCATGGGAATTGGACTCGTCGCCATGAGTTCAAATCCTGGACGTGGTAATTGCATTTCACTTGACGCTAATATCCTTGGGAAAGATATGAATCCTACTCTCCCTCCAGCTATGGGTAAATAGTAGGGCAGACTGGGCTCTTTAACCTTGGTTAGGCAACCAGTCTAGGAGAAGGAAAACTCTGAATTCAAACCTGCTGAACTCCGCTTAATAAATTGACCTTGTGTCGCATCCTGCTCGTGCGGAGGGGTTGGTAAATATATATATTCGTTTCTTTTTTCATTTCTTTTCCTTTTGTATTTGGTTTCCTCATCAACTTTTGCAGTTCTTGTCAATCGTTTTATTCGCACGCAAAGATCGTGTGCCCGCTAACCCAGTTTTAATAAACCGACCTTGAGATATTCTCCATTTCGATGTGAACGTGTAACGATGAAAAAAAAAGTTTAATCAATACGGATATTGTATCACTTAAATTTTAGTTAGTTTTCTTTTTCTTTGTGTCTTGCTTGCGAGTTGGGAGTTGGCTTCTAGATTTCAATATCCAAAACGTCGATTATTTAAGATAATTGTGTCATTTTCTTTAGTGAAACCCGATTCAACTTTAATGTAAAAGATATTGGATTTAAAAAAAAAAGAATTGACTTGCTGATTTTAATATTTACTAAGCTTATATTAGTTTGATTGTGTGGGTGATGTTATGGTTATCGAAGGTTCGATCTGGGTTCAAACCCCAGCCGATGCTGTTCCGTTCACTTCACTCTTATGACCTTGAAAGAATCATGAATCCGTATTCAAAGCAATTATTAGGAGAATAGCAAGCATAGTATTATCTGGGTTATTCGGACTATTGTCCCCATCTTCATTGTTATTTGTACAACGTTTCGGCCGATATGCCCTCCGACCTTCTTCAGGTATTTCTTGTCGGACTTGAGAACCTTCTCGGACTCGGGAACCTTCTGTTCGAAACTCGGGAACTTTCTTGTCATAATCGGGTGCCGTCACGGAACTTTGACAAGAAATACCTGAAGGAGGCCGGAAGGTATATCGGCCAAAACGTTGTACAAATAACAATGAAGATGGGTACAATAGTGCGAATAACGCAGATAATACTAATCTTCAAGCCTCATCTCAAACATTCAGAGAAATAATAGCAAGCATATTGAGTTATCCAGTATTAGTGGTATGCAACCACTCTCGGAGAAGGAAAATAAAACCCTGAAGAAAGCAATATAAACCAAATCTACTCTCTATTACGAATGTAATCATGAAGCGCGTAGTGTAATGGTTAAAGTCGTGGGAAATGGACTCGTCGCCCCGAGTTCAAATCCTGGATGTGGTAATTGCATTTAACTTTGCGTTAATACCCTTGGGAAAGGTATGAATCCTACTCTCCCTTCAGCTATGGGTAAATAGTAGGGCAGACTGGGCTCTTTAACCTTTGTTAGGCAACCAGTCTAGGAGAAGGAAAACTCTGAATTCAAACCTGTTGAACTCCGCTTCAGAAATTGACCTTGTGTCACATCCTGCTCATGCGGAGGCGTTGGTAAATATATATATATATATATATGTGTGTGTGTCCCGCCCGCAACGCGCAGTTCTATTGACTTTTGCAAACGGTAAGTAAAAGAAAGGAAGTAAAATGAAAATTCAGATATAGATAAATGAAATAAAACAAGATCAATTATAAGGAATATTGAATTTGCTGACAATTTTCAAAGTAATTGGAGGATTAATTTTGTAAGCACTCGGAGCCGGAAAAGCTAAATAATTATATAGGGAGGAAAAGAGCAAAGTCTGACATTATTTACACTCACTGAACACGAAGACAATCAGATAGATTGGTAGAGATATGAACAAACTGATATAGATAGATGGATACATAGATAAATATATAGAGACTGAAATATATAGAAAGATAGACGTAGAGAGAGAGGGGGAGAGAGGAAGAGAGAGGGGGAGACTGAAATAGATAGGTAGATTGAGAGAGAGAGAGAGAGAGAGAGAGAGAGAGAGAGAATGAAATAGATAAATAGATAGAGACTGAAATATATATATACATATGTGAAGAAAGGAAGTGAATGCGACGGTATGTATATTAAGAAAAATGAAAAAACACAGGTTTAAATGAGTTAAGTGGTGAGTTTATTGGCCGACGCTGCAGTGTTTCGATCTATTAATTAGATCATCTTCAGGGCATTTGTTGGTATGTGGAAAGGCACAAATGCCCTGAAGATGATCTAATTAATTAATAATCGAAACACTGCAGCGTCGGCCAATAAACTCACCACTTAACCTGTGTTTTTTTTTTTTCTTAATATATATATATATATATATATATATATATATATATATAGAGAGAGAGAGAGAGAGAGAGAGAGAGAGAGGAGAGAGAAAGAGTGAGACAGACTGAAATAGATAGATAGATAGATAGATAGATAGATTCAGATAAACTGACTAAAACATTAGTTAGAGTAACCTTTATTAAAGTTTAGAATAATTATACTTACCTAGTATATATAGATTTAACATACGGATTTTAAGATGGGTATTATTAAAAAAAATAAAGAATAAAAAGTAGCTTTAATTAAATTTCTCGCCTTCTAATATGTTTCACTCGGTGTTCTGCTTGAACAGCAAAATCCATTAGACGATGGGTATTTTTCTATTTTGTAATTAAAACTAAGTCTGTTCTTTTGATCTGGATTAGCTGATTCGTCTATATCTCAAAGTCCAGAGTTTATTGCGTATCTCATTTTATAGGACATATATTATTTGTGCATATACCATGAGTCAGTGTGGCCAAATCTCTGTCTCTTGCACAGTTCTCAGTCGATCATCTGTTCTACTCACTCACGTCTGCTCCTTAATTACTTCCGTGCCAGTTTCCTGCATTGACTTATTATGGTATGGATTCCTTTGATTTGGGTTTGGTTTTCTGCTTCTTCTCACTTATTTCTTCTTTATAAGGACTAGCAAATATATGCACCCTCCGGGTGCAAGTATTTAGGTTTTAATGTAATGAAATATCGTATTAAATTAGAAAGTCTAATAAGAAGGCAGATAAAAAGATATGTAACAGAGTGGGGGTATAATAGAAAAATAGAAATGAAACTTACTCTTCCATCACTCCCGTCTTTCATTGCTGAATTTTACGTATTTAACAATTTAGTTAAATTAGGAAGTAAAGAATAAAATGACACTTATCTTTTCTTGTTAATGGATTTCATTTAAGATTCATTGAAGAGATTTTTGCTTATATTCATTAAAATAAAACCAACCTATTAGAAATCAATAATACTAAGCACATATTTAATAAAATCACATTTTTAATATCAATATGCAAATTAGCCTTCCCATTCACACTGCAAACTGCTATTTTTTGTATATATAAATACAATAGCATGTTATTTGTATGTAGATATGGACAACACTAATAAAAAGTTGAAGCAATTTTATTAATAATTGAGGTTTAAATATAAATAAAATCATGGAGAATGTGATGTAAATAACTATGTTAATTGTGACTCGATTAGTAATATAGTTTCGGTTACAGACATAAAAACACACAATCTCCATTATAATAAGATTTCATCTTGCTTGATGGAATTTGCTTCTAGTCTTAGGAATGTTTTCTCTTTTTCTCCAAGTGTTCTGATTCTTTATTGATTTAGCTCCTCTATTCCTTCATTTTTTAATATAGTTTCCTTTATTAATCATCAGCATATTTTTCGATACAAAATTCCATTCCTATATCTTGGTTTTATATTGTTGTGAGGGTTTAAGGGGTCAAATAAGGACAAAACGACGGGTAACAAATGTAGAAAAATGTATTAACAGAAAATAGACAAATACAATAGAGATAAGTGGAAAATACGTCCGACAATAGAGTTATGAGTTGACTCGCATTGGCTTACACTTCAAGCCATAATTGTCCCTGTTACTTATAGTAACCTGTCGGCGCATTCCATTAGTCTTATAGGGTGTATCACCTATAACATATATGCTAATAGTTTTTAGAAAGGATTCTAGTTCTTTTTCATTCTTGGCAAATATCTTAATATCATCTGTATACCTGAGGTAATTTATCTTTTTCTGTCATTTGTAATTTGTAGCCTCATTTATATTTTTTTCTTATTCTGTTCCTCCTCCTCCCCCCCCTTTTTCCTCCTCCTCCTCTTCCTCTTCTTCTTTTTATTATTATTATCATTATTATTATTTCACTCCATAAGAGTTTTTAACATTCGCTAAACATCCGCCTGATTCACTAGAGGCTGAGTGAGAGCAAGACTCCTCAGGTTCCAGGAATCTTTTGAGCATACTAGCCGATCTTGACAATACTGTAGTTTGGATGGTTTTGATTCTTCCTCTGATTTACAGTTCAAACAGCCTCTTTTCAAAACCCTTGAGACCGTTCCAGTTGCCCCAATTACAATTAGTACGACATTTACCTTCATGTTTACCATTTTCTGTTGTTCTCCGGCAAGGTCCAAGTATTTGTCTCTCTTTTCGTTTTGAAATTGAATTCCTTGCACAACACCTGGCACAATTATTATTATATTCGAAAGAGTATCAGAAGATTTTCGTTTTTAGAGGTCTTTTCAACAAATGTTAATGTTTGTACCTATTTAAAGATTGTCTGACTATACTGTCTTACTTATGTTACATTGATAAAAGAAAAATATATAAACAGACAGAGCGCTCAACCAAAAATATCGTAAAATACGTTTGTCTCAGTACAACTGAATAAATAGTAGTAACTTCAACTTAGTCCAGCAGAATGTAGAGTCCTGGAAAAAAGTCTGTAAAGTGGTGTAATTTTCTTGTATCTATTTTGATTTCATAGTATACATCTAGGATGAAATCCCAATGAATAAAAAAAAAATTCAAATGATATTGCCGACCTTTTTATCAGAAAAATATTTACTTTTCTCTCGATGGATCTACATAGATCTTACACACACACACACACACACACACACACACAAGCATATATATATATATATATATATATATATATATATTATATATATATAAGGTTTTTTCATAGTATGTTTGAAGCATTGTGCGTATGTGTAATGTAAAGATTTTTGAAGGCAATAGACAATGCAATATGAGTTGAAAATTATATTTATTTAACTTTTTTTTAATTCTAAATATTTTTCGGAAATAAAATTCCATCATCAGAGTTATTAAAAGTACTAGGTGTTTTTTTTATAGTACTTATCCCACGGCGATGGTGTAATCATCTGTTGTTTTAAGAAGTTGAGGAACGCTGTATATTTGAAACATTTTTTCTCTTTCGGTTAATTCCGTGATGTAAAGTCGGCTATTTCCATGATGTTAAATCAGTTCGGCTGCTCCTGTGCTCGTGGAATTCCTCAACTTCTTAAAACAACAAATGATTACACCATCGCCGTGGGATAAGTACTATAAAAAAAACACCTAGTACTTTTAATAACTCTGATGGAATTTTATTTCCGAAAATATTTAGAATTAAAAAAAAAAAGTTAAATAAATATAATTTTCAACACATATTGCATTGTCTATTGCCTTCAAAAATCTTTATATTATATATATATATATATATATATATATATATATATATATATATATATATATAATATATATATATATATATATATATATATATAATATATATTATAATTTTACTGGAAT
>CM042156.1:93915601-93918101 GCA_023376005.1 Doryteuthis pealeii | reverse complement strand
TTCTTTTTCGCACCAGATGTCCAGTTCCTCGGTCTGTTTTCTAAACTTTTGTTGTAATGGTTAGCAATCTAATCTCGCAGATCTATTACTACTGAAAACCGAGTTGAATCCTAGCTGGATGCTCTATCCTTTGTGACCTTGTGTCAAATTCTACTCATAGGGTAAATATTATTGTTCATGAAATTAATATGTTTTCTTTTATTGATTCAAACCTTATTTATATAATACATAACCAACCAACCATATATATATATATATATGAAATTTAACATTTTGTAAAAACAAATGATGTTATGTAATTGCTGACAGAAATCTGTTTCGACCAAATCGATAAACTGGTCTTCATCACGAGCAACATAGACGGGAAAAGAAAGATATCCGTTAAAAGACTGTTTACAAAAACGAACGTTATATTCAACTGCTGAAAATTTAAAAAATGCGTGTTCTATTTTAAAAATAAAATAAATTTTTTTTTTAATTTTTTTTTAAATCAGAAGCATTATAGTTTATAATAAAACTCAAAAGATTTTGTTGTAAAATTATATAAAAGTGTATTTGGTCGAAACAGATTTCTGTCAGCAATTACATAACATCATTAGTTTTTTCAAAATGTTAAATTTCATACTGTCGGATTATTTTCCATCTATTTTTCATATATATATATATATATATATATATATATATATATATAATATATATATATATGTAAACAACTTTTTTAGCTATTTTCAGCCGACAGTATATTTGGGAGAATATGTGCTTTTTAATTTTAGTCAGACCTAATTTTTTGAAAGTTAATTCATTTATTTTTAATTAGGCGGGATTTTAACTACTTAAATGTGAGGCTAAACAAATCGAGAAAAATCAATCTCTGAATATATATTTCGACCTATTAGGTCTCGTCAGCAGAGCTATAGATACGAGGACCGCCTAGCGTGTGACTCGAACCCTTTGTGCTACTAATACCGAAACGTGTGACTCGAACCCTTTGTGACCCTTTGTGCTACTAATACCTAAACAAAGCGAGACAAATCTGCGATTTCAGTTTAGCGTGATGGTAAGATGCCCGCGTGTCGTTTCGGCACAAAGGGTTCGAGTCACACGCTAGGCGGTCCTCGTATCTATAGCTCTGCTGACGAGACCTAATAGGTCGAAATATATATTCAGAGATTGATTTTTCTCGATTTGTTTAGCCTCACATTTAAGTAGTTAAAATCCCGCCTAATTAAAAATAAATGAATTAACTTTCAAAAAATTAGGTCTGACTAAAATTAAAAAGCACATATTCTCCCAAATATATATATATATATATATAAAGGAAAAAAGTAATAGCTCCAGCTTATCATATTCTTTTAAGACAAGTAAAACGTATTTCAAACGCTAAAATGCAATTTTAAACAGTTTTTATTTTATTTTGAAGTACATAACGTTAACTTTGATCTTTAAAAATATTTTTTAATATATTTATGTCTACATTACAAAGTGAGATATGTAAGAGATTTAACGAGATTCATGTCCTTTTTCTTTGTATTTCATCTTGTTTAACGAATGTGGTGTCCAGTTTTGAGTCTCTGCGTGTCTTTGGCAATTTTTCAGTCATGCTAAATGATAAAAAGAGAAAACTCCACCTGCAGTGAAGTGTTCAGCTGATTGCGTTGTTCGGTTCAACTCAGAACGAGACGCTCATTAAAAAAAGAGCTTTAACGGGCTCCCTCACTCTTAACTCGAAGTGAATGATTAAATAAAAAGAAGAGAGAATAAGGAAATTAAGGAAGATGGAGAAAATGGAGAAGAGAAAGTGAGAGAGAGAAAGAGAGAGACAGACATATATATATATATATATATATATATATATATAGAGAGAGAGAGAGAGAGAGAGAGAGAGAGTGAAATTGAATGAGATTCGAGAGGGGATATGTAGAGGGAGATATTGCGTAAAAATGGTGAACGTTTTAAAGGAATGTCGCTTTCGGACGGTAGTCACGACAAGATGGCTGAGAGCGGAAAGAACATTGCGGACAAAACGTTAATGGACGAGATTTGCAGTGCGCGATTTTTACGAATACCGGAAATTAATCAGAGTTCCCCCTATCCAGAAGCCGGTCAATTTCGTCGCAATTCATGTCAGAATTGTTGCACTTGAATAAAATGATTATAATAATATGTAAGTATAACGAAATCATCATCATCACTATGACCCTATGAGATCTACTCCTTCCTCTTTTCGGCGATATTCCAAAAATCAAAAACCTAAAAAAGCCACAAAAAAAAGGAAATTTTCAACTATTTTTTAAGACTATTTTTTTAACTTAATTACAAATCTATTAGAAATGATATACTCTATACTTAGCTGATTTCTTTTAACGTAACATTATTTATAGTTTTAATTTTACCCGACTCAACGTGAACACTTACAAGATTAAATGCGGAGACTTAATTGTCCACCTCATACATGAATACGTTTCCTCTGGAGTTACAGCTATTGGCTCTTGGCGCGGCT
>CM042156.1:93898101-93910601 GCA_023376005.1 Doryteuthis pealeii | reverse complement strand
GGTCGGAGGGCACATCGGCCGAAACGTTGAACAGATAACAATGAAAATGAGGATAATAGTCCGAATAACACAGATAATACTAATCAGAGAGAGGTTAAACATCTCAGAGTGTAATTTTCCTTCCTTTCTTTTGATCAACAGACATTGAAGAATCAATTATACAGTCAGTTAAATTATTTGATAAGACAAAATCATACCACCCATCGTGGTGTAATGGTTAGCAAGTTACTGGAAAGCACTTTTGATCCTCGTCGGATGCCTCATACTTGTAATTTTGTATCACATGCTACCCGTTTCTAACCTGATGATAAATGACTACTACCCCTGTCTTGGCTAGTAATTACGATTCTGCGGTAAGGGTTATGCTCCTTAGACCATCTCTGTTATTTTTCGTAAATAGGATACATTTATGCCTTTGACCGGTCATTTCCGGTTGTGAGTCAGCGGGAATTTCAAGTCTCTTTTCCACTTCACTCAGCTGCAACAAGACGTGTTCGCCGACACCTCCTATCCATATTAAAGATTATTCTAGGCAACCCGCTTCTTACCTTCTCCTACTGAATAAAGACATTTTAACTATACCCGTGGTTATTTGTGTTTCATTGTTGGAGAGGTAAAACTACACGCAATTAGATTGTCTCAACCAACTGGCAATAGGATTAGACATAACATTAAGAGGCGTGATAACACCTTAAATTTGAATATTATTGCTTTTTAGCCAACATTTAAAAAAATGATTTTCAGCTAAGATCAGCTTAGTTTTTTTTTTTTTTTTTTTTTTTTTTTTAGCTGATTGCTATTGGCTGATCTAATTCTTGTAAAATCCACAATTTAGATAGGACAACAATTTTAATCGAAAGAATATTCTCAAAAATCTATTTTAGCTATTTTTTTCTGTTTTATTAGTTTTTGTTTAGTTTTTTTTGGGGGGGGGTTGTTTGTTGTTTTTTTTTTTTTTCCTTCGAGAAAACGAATTGAAGAATTACTATTTGTTGGTTTACACATTTTATTCACATAAAACCTCTTAGATTTTATATGGAATAAATGTAAGATGCTCAGAATTCTGTTTCTCCTCACACCAATTCGTGAAGCAGTTCTTTTTATTGTGAAGAGGTGCTTCTTTACCAACAGAATATTGTTATTGCACTGAACTAAACAATTAATTATTATAAATACTGCATTCTTCTTCTCTTCTTCTTCTTCTTCTTTTCTTCTTCTTCATTCATCTCTTCTTCTTCTTCTTCTTCTTCTCTCTTTATTATTATTATTATTATTATTAGTAGTAGTAGTAGTATTCAAGTGTTCCACACCAATATTAGCTGGTGGTCTTTATTATTATTATTATTATTATTATTATTATTATTATTATTATTATTATTTGCCAAACGTTCTTCATTTATCGGATAAATGCTCTAGGGTGTACATTCAATCCTAGCCAGAATAAATTGGTTCTTATTTCTTCTCTAAGCCATTGCACAAAGATAAAAAAAAAGGAAAATCTACTTCCGCTCGAGAATTCCATCTTCCGGTTATTGTTCTTTCATTTCTTCTTATGGAAACTGAAAAAAAAAAAAAAAACAACCATAGATAAATCGTAGCGATTATAATTCACTTGTTGTTTTTGCTTGAAGGCAAACTGTCTCAGTGCTGTTTCCATAATTCTTATGGATGTTTACAAAGTTACATTTTCTCAGACGAAATGTTAAAGGAGATGAAAGAAGATAAGACAGCGCCAAGTGGGAAAGAACCTGCTCTTTTTCAAAGAAGAAACCGAACCCTGACTTTTGACCTGACTTCGAACAAAGGAAAGAAATAGACAAGAAACTATATTTCCATCTTTTCTATACTTGGTATAATACACTAAAAACTTATAGATTAATAAAGAAAGATTGTAATGCGCCAGCTTTGTAATATCCTACATGCCATGTACATTTCAATTGTAATCCTATTTCTTACATATTTCAGAAAATATGTTGTGTAAAATTGCGCATTTGAAAATTATATTTTTAGATAGATCAATTAAAGCTTGTTCTTGAGATTAAATATTGTCTTCAATATGGCACCTTCCAGACGTTTAGAATACACTATTAAATTTTTAAGTGAATAAAAATAGGCCTACTAAAACAGAAAAAATACTTTTTCTGCATCAATTCAAAGAAAAATATTTGTTTTTAAAACTAGGCAAAAAAAAAAAAAAACATCTATATAGATTATTTTAGTTTTAAGAAAATAACTTTAAATTTTCAAATAACTTTTTCGGGTATTGAATTAAATTTTTTTTTATATGTTCTTTTATCTATCTATCTATCTATCTATCTATCTATCTATCTATATCTCTATCTCTCTCTCTCTCTCTCTCTCTCTCTCTATATATATATATATATATATATATATATATATATATATATATATATGAGGATTGAAGGATTTTAATAAACCCGACAAAATGTTGGTGTGTAGGGACTTTTATTTTTCTTGGGTCAGTCGGTTGACTTAGAAGAGAATTTGATATTTGGAGTGTGGGTCAAATGTGTTGATGTGTATCAGAAGAAACTTGATAGTCGGGTAGGTCAGTGTAAGGAGAAGTAGGTCATTAAGTAGTGTGTAGGTAGGTCATCAGGATCTGTTGGCAGAGCTTTTTGGGAGATTCTGGAGCGGAATATTTCTGTTTGGCATCGATAAGAATAGCTAAAAAAAAACCTGTTTGTAATGTCTAAGACTTTGTCTGGTTCAAGGCCATTGTTGAAGAGTGCTAAGTGAAAAATGAATTTACTATCTAAATTATTCCGTAAGAGAAAGCTTGTTAACCATACTGTGATGCTATTTTTCCTTATAGATTTTTTTACGGAACTAAGGAGACACCCAGTGAGAACCGAACTCTTTACAATATTTATGGTCTGCAAAACAAGATAAAAAACCCACACACACTTACACAAAATTTGGTATGAGCTCTCTAATTGGTAATTTAAATTAACTCTCACTACTAGCATATAAGCAAAGATCGTTTCCTCGGAAACTTGATCTCTCGGTGACCGTAAAATACATAAACAAACCTATGTATTTAATAGTTTAAAAACACCAGTCCCACTACAGCTGTCAGTGGACGAGGGGATAAAATATCAGACAGGCAAACAGTTGGTCTAAGTTCGACCCTAGCCAGGGATAGTTGTTGTGTCTAGCCACACTGAAGAGGCGGGAAACGCAGAAACGCGTGTCTGTGGATGACTTATATATATATATATATATATATTTATATATATATATATATATATATATTAAAATAAGTGTATTTTGGCAGCATTTTTCTTTTATACAAGTTTTGTTGAACTGTACAGAGAATCCTGTCGGACAAGTTTCGTTGATCCGTTCCAATTTTCGGCCATTCTGGTGTCGGGGTGTAACTGGTGTAACAGTCCCACAAAGGTTTCAAAACGAGCGCTTTCGGCAATACAATTGCCATCCTCCGGTAGGAAACGATGGTATGTTCGTGTCTCGTTTTTAACGAGAACATAGCAAGAATAGAAGTGGGAGGTAATAACCATTGGTAGTAGGAGGTTGTAGGAATGTTTATAATTTTCCGCCTATCCTCCTTCCACTTTACCCCTCCCTTCTCACAACTTGTGCTCCCCTCCACATAAAATCACTTCTGCAACGCTCGCTCGAACCACTACCATTCTAGACCGCTCGTCTAGTCCAAGTAAGGGTCGAAGTGCATTTCATGAGACCACTTACTACTGGGTTCATAGACCGCTTATCCATCAAAACCCCCTCCTCAAGTACCACGGGTTGCCACATACGATAATAGATGGACCTATTAAGAGGAGGTCTTGTTCTTCTGCAGAGGTGTAGTCAGAATATTGTACAACCTCAGCCGTTGTTGTTTTGTTTTTATTCTTACTGCAAAGAAAGCAATAATGTTACATAATTATTTCCTATCTGAAGACTGAAAAGTTATCAGCAAATGTTTAGAATAATTATTTTAATAAGACAAATAAATCGTTACTTCTTTTTTTCTTTTGAGTTTGAAAATTTAATTAATTTTATGTCTTGCTGATGCAGTGATTCAATTTGATTATTGTTAATTTTTAGATAACCCCATTATATAGGATGACCTCCAGTTTAATTCAGTCGATAGAGCATCGCCTGGGGGTCATGAGCCTTCGTGTTTTGATAAAAGCTCTAGCCAATCATTAGCACAACTTTGAATTGTGTCGTAAAGTGGGGAGAATTGTTGTTATCCCCCCCCCCACTCATTCGCAAAAACAAACAATCTCCTTGGTCTAGCACTGGTGAAAAGGGGAATAGACTCCCTCGCTATCTGGCTAATACCGATAATACGCCACTCCACCGAATTTATCTTATTACACTTTGTTAAGTCGTGGAAACAGCACCCCACAAGGAAACAGCTGTACGGTCACCTGCCCCCCATCTCACAAACTATCCGAGTGAGGCGGACAAGGCATGCAGGACACTGCTGGAGAAGTAAGGATGAACTCATAAGCGACGTTCTCCTGTGGAAGCCAACACATGGACATGCAAGTGTGGGGCGCCCAGCATGGACTTTCATTGACCAGTTATGTGAAGATGCTGGCTGCTCAGCAGAGGAGCTTCCAGGTGTAATGAATGATAGGGAAGGTTGGTGAAAGATTGTCATGGATACCCGTGCTGCATGCGCGACATGATGATGATGATGATGAACATATTTATATGATAAATACTCCTCTCGTCACCGATTCACACGCAAACTAAATATAGATAACACTGCATCAAACTATTTGGCTTTCAATTTGTTGCATACTATTATTATTATTCCCTAATGTTAACTGCTAAATCTTTTAACCTTCTCTGCTGGGCCGTGACGGGTTCTTCTCGTGTTTTTTTCTTCACCGGGTCGTATCGAGTATTCCCTTTCCCGCATCCATCTTAGTAGTTCTTATAATTTAAGAACACAGTGACATATTCTTCAGGGTACACTTCAGTGAATATCGTTATTCCCCTAGACCAAAATGAAACAACACGTCCTGTCGGCAAGGCCTGTAGAATACACTGACTATACCTCTACATAGGGGTAAAATCCCCCCAAATGGACTACCTCTTGGCCGTTGGTGGTGACCAGTAATGCTTAAGGGTGGAATCTTGGTGGCTGAGCAGTCTATGACATGTAACATTCCACTTTGGCCCGGATAGTTGGATAGGCTCCCTCCGATCAATTGGCTGAGCATCTATATCGTCTCAACCTTTTTTTCCTCTCAACTCTTTTTATCATATATTTGCTAGAAGGCGATGACTGAGGGTATTAGTGTTCTGGATATGACGTTAAAATGCATCTAATGGTGAAGTTCTACTTCTGGCGTTCTGGGGAATGTAGAATACCCCTTTATAGCCATTACTTCCGGGTACACTCTCACCCGGGGTGATAGTTCCTGTTAGGCTCCCATCTATGCGTTAAATTGATTAAAAAAAGGAGTATCAAAAATGTGTTTAAAAAATTTGAGTTTGAAAAAAAAGTTTGAATACTCAACAAGAATTATGTCCCGATTATGCATTGGTCATACAAAACTAACACACTCTTATATATTCAAACAAGAACAACAACCACAATGTGAAACATGTCAAACACCCCTGACAGTTAAACACTTATTCATGGAATGCAGATTTTTTGCTCACATCAGAAACTGTTATTTTAAAGCAAACAATATGAAAGATCTGTTTGAAAATGTCAACATAGAGGATATTTTCTCCTTTTTGAGGGAAATAAAATTATACCATAGAACATAGACATGAAACAAATCAATGCCATACAATATAATCCCCAAAAATGCTAACACATTTTAAAACCAATTACTAAAAGTATATATATGAATACACAATATGTATTAGACCCTAACCGTTAGGCATGATATAACCCCGGACGGGTTGATATGCCGTTAAAATCAATAAAGCAACCAACCAACCATCAACAAGAATGAATAAAACAAAATGTCTTCGACACGAAATAACCCGACATAGGTTGACATACCGTAAAATTCAACCAGCAAAACCAACTTATACATAGTATGTTTTGCACAAAAGAAAAGTTTCTATAAAGGGAGACTTGCTCTTTTTTGCAACTACACACATTTCTTCGTTTAACCTTGAAATTATCTCAGATGTTCTCTGCGAACTAATGTGTAAATACGTCTGCATTCTGTGGATCCATCATTTAGGAAGCACTCCCCTAAAATATTAACAGAATCGCTTTGATGTATGCGACAAAAAAAAAGGGTGGGGCTGGGTTAACTCTTCACCTCGACGTAAGTGCAAATGGTTGCTTAAGAACTGTTATGGAATCGACTTTGTGACGTAACATTGCAAGGGGAGCAAACCAGCTGTACATTAGCATTTTAGATTTAAACTACATTTCTTTTTATTTATTTGTGAATCTGTTGAATTTTTTGTTTGTTTTCTTTATTTCTTTTTTTTTTTTTCTAACGACACAGTATGTCTAATACTTCGCGAAAACTCGAAAATGCTGATTTTATTTCGTAAGACGTAAAAGAAATCCGGTTATGACCATTTTAAAAGAACACTTTTGTCAGCCTTGGATTTCAGTTCGATGTCATGACTTAAAGGTTTTATGCTTTTAACCCCCTCCCTCCTCTCTCTCTCTCTCTCTCTCTCTCTCTCTCTCTCTCTCTCTCTCTCTCTCTCCCAGTCTCGATATATATATATCTCCACGAACGCATATATATAGTGTTTAAATATTAGTTTGGTTTGGTTTGTTTTACGGCATATCAACCTCAGTGGGTCATTTAATGCCGATAGATTTTTGAAATGAATTAATTCTTGATGGATAATACAATTTTTTTATAAATACATTTTTCTATTTAACCCATAAATGGGACCCTAACAGGTACTACTACAATTTTAAATATCAATATGCAAATTAGCCTTCTCGTTCAAACTGTAAACCGCTATTTTGTTGTATATATAAATACAATTGCATGTTATTAGTACGTAGATATGGTCAACAGTATTAATAATGTAAAACCATTTTTATTAATAACTGAAGGTTTAAAAGAATGAAATCATGGAGAATTTGACGTAAATAATTAAGGGAATTGTGACTTGAGTAGTAATATAGTTTCGGTTACAGACAGAAAAACACACAATCTCCATTATAATAAGAATATATATATATATATATATATATAATATAAGTGTGTGTTTATGTGTGTAACAATAATAAATATATGTGAAAAGTAAGAGTTGTGAATATGATTTATTAATATTAGATAATTTTATTGGTGTTTAAAACGATTCGATTATTAAATATATATTAAATTAAATACATATAGGTAAATATATATATGAACACACAGACACACATACACACACACACACAAACATATATATATATGTATGTGTGTGGGTGGGTACAGATATATATATATATATATATATATATATATATATATATATCACTACTGGAGTGGTAGAGCAGAGTATCAGTCTAGAAGTTCTGGTGTAGGCATTGTCATTAAAACCTTACTTGCACAGAAGCTGACTTTCCACCCTTCATGATCACCAAATAAAACATATATACTTATATATAAACATATATATATGATGGATGTTCGCAAAATTTTGGCTTATCTTAGAAACATGGAAAATATGATAAGGAAAAAACAAAAATATTCACAATCTTTATTTCTCCTTATATTTCGGGGAAATTTACTCTTTGTCAAAGTCTTGTGTATACTAACTGCTCCTGTCTTCTCGGTCAGTCATCTGTATTTTTTTTTCTTTGGATTCACGTGTCGACTGGGTTGCCAGTTGCTAGTTGTTGTAGCTGTATCTTGGAATTCATGACTTTGGTGGATATTGCGGGGCTACTATAGGGTATATTCTGGTCTCGCTGTGTTATTTTGTCTGAACTGCTATGTGGGTAGTGGGTAGTGGGAATTTGTTGAAGTATTTGTATGCGTTTAACTTGCCTTGATCAGTATTTAAGAATTTGTTATATAAGGTAAATTTAAGTAACCGTTTGGTCTCTTTTTGTAGACGTGTTTGAATTGTTGATGACCTATCAGAATGCATTTAATGTTGTCTAATGTGTGTCCTGTTTTGTTAAAATGTATATATATATATATATATATATATATAATATATATATATATATATATATAGTAGTCGTTGAGGTGGCCTGAAGACGGTATCAGCCAAACAGCGAGGGAGTCTATCCTCATTTCATTAGGGCTAGACCAAGAATTATTTTAGCATCTGAGGTGGAGCGCCAAATATATACATATATTCATATATATACATATATATACATACATATATATATTTGTATATATATATATATGTATGTATGTAGTCGGTAGAGTGTTCGACTAGGAACCACAAGGTTTGATACCGGCCATCGCCAACTCAGCATATGAGTAGCACAGGGATCTGTGCGGTAAAGTAAAGAGCTGATGGCAGATGTGGCGCTCTAACGAACCTGAAAATTTATGACAAAAAATAATTAAATAAAAAGTGAATCCAATACTCCATAATATCGAGTTCATTCATTTATACATTTTTAATGCTTCATAATAACGCCCAATTTAAAAAAAACATTTTTTAAATATACATATATATACATATATATACATATATTCATATATATACATATATATATACATACATATAGATACATATATATACATATATATACAAATATATATAAGCGCGTGGTGTAATTGTTAAAGTCTTGGGAAATGGACTTGTCGCCCCGAGTTCAAATCCTGGACGTGGTAATTGCATTTCACTTAGCGCTAATACCCTTGGGAAAGATATGAATCCTAATCTCCCTCCAGCTATGGGTAAATAGTAGGGCAGACTGGGCTCTTTAATCATGTTTAGGCAACCGGTCTAGGAGAAGGAAAACTCTGAATTCAAACCTTATAAACTCCGCTTAAGAAATTGACCTTGTGTCGCATCCTGCTCGTGCGGAGGGGTTGGTAAATATATATATACACATATTTATATACATATATAGGTATATATATATATATGTATATATATATACTGGCGAACATTAGACATGTTCGTGTGTATCTGTGTCTGTCTGTGTGTGTGTATATATATTATGTCATCATGGCTTTTATTTTGTTTCTTTTACGCCATTGTTATGGCTAAAGATTAATGAAACAAAGATTTGGCTCCTTATTCGAAATCACTTAAATGCGGAGAAAAGAAAGATATTTTTTTAAAAGGTAGGAAAGAAATAAATGGAGACGAACAAAAAGAAATATGCAATCAAACTGAAAGGCAATTGGAAACCTGACATGATTCTTTACATTTCATTCGGTAGGGGGCGGGCCAACCTCGAAGCTATATCACTATAATATTTTTCCTTACTGGGCATGCACGATATACGATGGGTTCCGTCGACATAAGTCAGAGAGGAGACCTTGCTTATTACCCAAGAAAAAGAAAAAGAACATAAAATAGAAACCCATGAAGAAATATCATACCAAAAAAACTTTAGATATTTTGTGAACAATGCGTCATTCATGAAAAATGCGAGCTTTATCCACTCCCTTAACATTGATAAATATATGAATGGGATTGGTAAATTCGTGACTTAATTTACAAATCAGAGACGAGGTTGCGGAGTCCTCGTAGCGTAGCCGCTAGCGTACAGGACTGCGACATCGTAGTAAGCGAGTTCAAACTCCAGTCACGCTATTATGTTCCCTTTCGGACTAATACTCTTGGGAAAGGTATGAACACCCTCATCCCTCAGCTATAGGTTAGATAGTACCACTATTGTTCTACTATAAGATGGCAGAGGCATTAAGTAACCCCAATGGTTGGTATGTCATTAAACAAATAAGGCAAACCAAACAAAAAAAGGCGAGTGGGGGAGGAGCAGAAAGATAAAAATTGAGACATTCAACGAAGAGTAAAATAAGATTGAAATAAAGAAGAAAAGTGAAGAATAAGAGAGAGATTGATAGTATGTGTTCACTTGGAAAAACCACTTCCCCATAACTAATAAAACCAAATTGTCAACATTGCTTATAGTTTGCACCTTTGTCTCGATGCAACTTTTCAAGTGTTTTCAGAAAGTATGAAGTTCACTTGATAAGTCCGTGGTGTAAATTGCAAGGGGATGCGGAGGGATTAATAAATTAACAACTGAAATTATAAGGACATGAGAATGTTGTATACCTCTTTACTTACTTCTATTCTTCTTCTGGCGTCTTTGACATCTAACGTCTTCTTCTAACATCTCTTCTAGCGTCTGGACTTCGTCTTGGTGGTCGGTCGCACTTAATTCATTTCTTCTTCTAGATCAGTCTTGTTACCAAGACATTCACCAACCACAAAACTGTGTTATTTTCTTAAGCTTTTATTTACTTATTATTTCACTTAACTAAACATTTCATGTAACTAACATAGCGCGCGTATGCAGTGAGTTCCAGTTAAGGCAGGACATCTTCACTGCCTGACGTCCAAACTGAAAACTGAGGACCCAACCAGGTCCCACGTGACTTCACGTATTTCGCGGGCTTTCTGTAATATTCCATGGAAAGTCCCGCCCGTGATATGAAAAGGGCCATCCCTTTAGAAATACAGGGGATTGACAATAATCTTATGCAACCGCATAGATTATGTAACAAGAAGTGATTTAGTTCGTGACCTAAGGTATAAGGACATGGGAGGACTTGTTTAGTTTGAGGCCTGGAGTCCAAGGACATAAGGGGTGATTAATAAGTATAAGGACAAGATAAATACACTGCTGATCACAGTACAGTAACGACATGGTTCATGAAATTTCACTTGGATTGTAAGAACATCAACTCTGGAGAGGGTGGTGTACACTTACATTGCTAAAACTTCCAGGTTTACTTTATCCCGGGGTGGTAGTACCTGTTAATGTTCCATTTCTGGGATAAATGAATAAAAAATCTGTTTGAAAAGAGTTTTTAAAACATTTAATACCCAACAAGAATGAATAAAAACGTCTTCGGCATGAAATAAACCAACGGTTGATATGCCGTACAATCCAACCAACCATCCATCCAGAACAGCCAAATTGTCCCGCACCTTACTAAAATATTGTAAAGCTCAACTGAGTATTTGATGATGCACGGTAAGTGCGCAGCAGAGAGCCTGATTTCTGTCATTTGATATATCTAGAGTAATCAGATTATTTTTATTTCTTAATGTCAGTTTTAGACACCTAAAATTCAGCTTTCAAACATTCCTACACTGATCCTAAGTAAGTTATCATTTTCTTAGTCTCATCAACCTCCTGAGGTCGACATGAACCACTTACATGATCTTTGTGGTTAGCAAAAAATATCTTTAAAAATAAGAGAGTTTTATAATTTGCTTGAAGCATTGTATATATATTGGTTAGGAGGTTGATTTAGAAGGCTATCAGAATGCAGGTGTAAAAAAAAATATAATAATACGGTAACAATGGTGTTGTGTGTTAACCTGTATTTTATTCATGAATTTTCGAGATAAAATCTCTTTTTCAAAAGATCACTGGAACTGAAGTAGTCTTGTTATGGCATTTCTTTTTAAATGATTTTTTTTTTGAAAATGATGGTATTTTTTTATATAACTGTATTCTCGTGTTGCATGTTTACGTGAATGTGGGTTTTTTTGTTTAAAAATATCTTAAAAATATCTTTAAAACTATCAACAACTACATTCTTTATAATAAAAAAAACATTA
The DNA here is from genome assembly GCA_023376005.1 of Doryteuthis pealeii. NCBI lineage: Eukaryota > Metazoa > Mollusca > Cephalopoda > Myopsida > Loliginidae > Doryteuthis > Doryteuthis pealeii. Next base: position 93,898,880 of record CM042156.1, on the reverse strand, counting down.
CAGCACATCATCCAATAAATGCGTGGTATGGTTTCAAATCACACACGCAATGAATCAATGCACAACGTGTCAACGCATGTACTGTCATCATACTACCAACAACAGCGAGTACCTACCCCAGCTTGAATTGATTCGGTCACGTGTATATACACACAGTAAACTAGCAACTACGAAAATTCTGCAAAACCTTTGACTCTTATGGTATTTTCGAACATGAAGAAATGCACTATCACACCTTTAAGCCCGGTTGGCGAGACGCGTGCCGCACAGGAGCCAAGCCGTACAATATCAAGATTAATAGGGCTACAGAGCGCCGATGTCTTCATCGTCACGAACCACCAAATTGCAATGAGTATTTCCATTGCAATATGTATGACCACATCTGCAAGTCTTGAATTGGATAAACTAACCACCAGTGGGTCACTGTGAAGACATGGAGTGTCGTCATTGTCGTCTGTGAGGGGCTTCGAAAAGGAAAGGAAAGAAAAGATGGTATTTTCGCGGTAATATTGATTAATTTTATGTTAAATTCGACTGAGTATTTTTCAACTTTCTTCCGGTCTACAATTCATGATAACAGTTAATGTTATGTTAATCGTTTTTTTTTTTTTTTCAAAATTATTGACAATATTTAATTTGATTATAGCTTTTCGAATTTGCCATTTTACAAAAATTACTGAGTCAAAATTTGGAAAAGAAAATCATTGCAGAGATTTTTCTTGTCAACCAAAATTTTTTTTTTTTTTTGCACTTGAAAAAGTTTCAACGAATTAGAAAAA
>CM042156.1:93890601-93895601 GCA_023376005.1 Doryteuthis pealeii | reverse complement strand
TTCAAAATGCCACTTACTCTATGAAAACGTAAATTTTCTAATGGTGAAAATGTGATTGGTGTTGATCAATCTGATATTGCGATAAGATCTTCAAAATCTTTACTTGGCAAATGTGACAATAGTCGACTGATAACAGACATAATCGATCCTCATTCTATGTATATTGATAGTCGCACATACCTATATATATGTATATAATATGGGCGCAATATTTTTTAGTAACCAGTGCTGAATTTCATGGATAGAACATATATATCTATGTTAAGGTAGCGTCGACGCGGAGTCAACAGCGTCTGGTTACTGACAGTAACTAGGCACCAATGATTCCATGTCCATGCTAATTATATATATATAATATATATATATATATATATATATATATATATATATATATATATGAATATATAATATGATATATATATATATAATATATATATATATAATATATATATATATATAATATATATATATATTACATATATATATATATATATATATTATATATATATATATATATATATATATATATATATATATATATATATAATATATACATATTCTCCCAGAAATTGTCGGCTAAAAAAGCCATATCAAAACACATCTTTCGTGTATTTACTTCTCATACTGTCGTGTAGAAAGTCAATATAAGAGGAATAAAAACCTACTTCTAAATAAAACGAAAAATCAAAGAAGGTCCGGTTGGTGTAGGGGTTACGGTCTTCGCCTGTCACCTTGACAGTCAGGATTCGAATCACGCACAAGGCGGTCTTCCTATCTATAGCTCTGCTGATGAGGCCTAATAGGCCGAAATGTACATACAGAGATTGATTTTTCTCGATTTGTTTAGCCTTATATTTGAATAGGTATGCCCACCTAATTAATTAATTATTAATTAATTAACCTTTAAAAATTAGGTACGACTTCAATTAAGCACATATTCTCTCAAAAAAATATATCTTATTATAATGGAGATAGTGAGTTTTTCTATCTGTAACCGAAACTATATTACTACTCAAGTGACAATTACCTTAGTTATTTACGTTACATTCTCCATGATTATCATTTTATCTTAAACCTCAATTATTAATAAAATTGTTTTACATTATTAATACTGTTGACCATATCTACATACTGATAACATTCAATTGTATTTATATACAAATAAAATAGCGGTTTACAATGTGAACGGGAAGGCTAATTTGCATATTGATATTAAAAAATTGATTTTAATAAATATGTGTTTAGTATTATTGATTTCTAATTGTTTGGTTTTATCTTAATGAATATGAGCAAAAATCTCTTCAATAAATCTTAAAAGAAATCTATTAACAAGAAGAAATAACTGTAATATTATCCTTTACTTCCTATTTTAACTAAAGAGTTAAATTAAAAAAAATTAGTAATGAAAGATAGGAACTGTTCTATTTTTCGATTATATCCCCCCTCTGTTTCAAATCTTTTTATCTGCATTCTTATTTAGTTTCATTAGTCTTTCTAATTTAATATGATATTTTATTGCATCAAAACTTTAATACTAGCACCCGGAGGGTGCATACATTTGCTAGTATATATAATATTTATGCAAGAATATTTATGTAAGAATATTTATGTACGAATATACATATATATATATATAATATATATATATATATATATATATATATTACATGGGTATTTTGAGACCTGATGTTTCATGCAATGGGACATTCTTCTAACACACAAAAATGCCTCTTTGCACCACCACTAACAACCACAACACCAAAGATTGTCCATATCATCCAGTCTTGATAATGAAACTCACTAGCCACTGGGATATTTTCTCTAAATGGAAACTTTCTCGAGGCTGCAGACATATTTGTTTAAAGCTATCCATCATTTCATTAACACGGATGCTGGAAATAGTCTCTGTGTTAAGCGTCGGGCGTGATTTTCCTTAGCCTGAAATATCGGATTTGCAGTGAACGAGGTGTCAAATAGATCGAGATTGAAACTGCATTACCAAACTCTCCGCACGACTAGGATGTGACACAAGCTATATTTGTAAGTGGGATTTAAAAGGGTTGAATTCCGAAATTCCCCTTATCCCTAGATCAGTTGCAATACTATGAGCTCAGTCTGTCCTACTATTTACCCATAGCTGGAGAGAGAATATGTGGATACACATATTTCCCAAGCTTATTAGCGCTATGTGAACTGCAAGCAGCCTCGTCCAGAATCGGAACTTGAGCCACCGACTCCATTTCCTATAACGATAACCATTACACAACGCGCCTCCACAAATATACATATGTGTGGGTACGTGTAATGAGGAAGAGAGGTGGGGTAGAGTGAGTGTGGGTGTATGTGAAATTATTTTTTATATGAATATATATATATATATATATATATGCATATAAATTGTTTTTTTCTTTTTGCCAAAGTATTGTACCAGTAGATTTTTTTTGTTCGTACGATTATCTTGGTCTTTTCTTTTTTCCCAAAAAATTTTTCTGCCCGGTTAATGTTTGGTAGTATATTTTTACTATCAAACTATTTGCTGTTTTTTTTCTCACCGCGTGGATTTACCAACACGCTTGGTATATATATATATATATATATATATATATATATATATATATATATATATTTGTATATGTATAAGTATTAACTTACCGGTGGGTATAATAACGATCGTTGGAAGCGCACAATATCCAGAGGTTAAGGTTGAGAAAGAACAAATACAAAGTGCTCAATACAATGTAGAGCATAAATTTATTTAAGAATGGAAATGAGTAACCTACTCGAGTTTCATCGATAGATTCTTCAGGGTTACTTTTAAATTAATCGAGTTTACGATTAATCTTTGGTGTTATAAACATGCCCGTTGGAATGGGACTTAAATTCAGTAGAGGAAGCGTTCCTCTACTGAATTTAAGTCCCATTCAACGGGCATGTTTATAACACCAAAGATTAATCGTAAACTCGATTAATTTAAAAGTAACCCTGAAGAATCTATCGATGAAACTCGAGTAGGTTACTCATTTCCATTCTTAAATATATATATATATATATATATATATATATATATATATATATATGAAGGACCTCCAAGTACGTGTAAGGAGACGAAATAATTGTGGGTCAATCTGCCATGGTCTTGAATTCACTGATAATAATAAAAAAAAGAATGAAGCGTAAAATCTTCTCATTCCAACAGAACTATGGTTAAAAGCGTTGTAATGCTTCACGAAGCTTTTTTTATGAATAACCTTTAGGGGGAAAACAATATTTACGAATGGTATTCGATATTCAACGGTGTGGAAATGTCATTGAAGATCAACCATGATTTGACCGACATTTCATAATTGAAAATAACGAAAAGCCTGAGAGAGGTGGGGAGGAAGTTAGAGAGATATATAGAGAGAGATGGGGGGAGAGAGAGAGAGAGAGAAGAGAAAGAAGAGAGAGAGAGAGAGAGAGAGAGAGAAGATCGCTACGGAATCAATAATTATTGTCGGTAGATGATTAATGATAAATCTTACGCGACTGGTTAGGTCAGCAAATTGATAAAGATAATCTTTATTAACTTCTTGTGTATATCTATCATATTATATATAATTATTATATTATACTAGCAAATATATGCACCCTCCGGGTGCAAGTATTAATGTCATAACATATTATATGAAATTAGAAATTCTAAAGAAACTGAATAAGAATGCAGATAAAATGATTTGAAACAGAGAGGGGTATAATCGATATAACAGCTGTAGCTTCCTCTTCCATCACCCCTGTCTTTCCTTGCTAAACTTTTCTAATTTAACCATTTAGTTAAATTAGGAAGTAAAGAATAAAATTACAGTTATTTCTTTTTGTTAATTGATTCTTTTAAGATTTATCTCCGAGATTTTTGCTCATATTCATTAAGATAAAATCAAACAATTAGAAATCAACAATACCAAGCACATATTTATTAAAATTAAATCTTAAATATCAATATGCAAATTAGGCTTGTCGTTCACACTCTAAACTGCTATTTGTTGTACATATAAATACAATTGCATGTTATTAGTACGTAGATATATGACCAGCAGTATTAATAATGAAAAACAATTTTATTAATAATTGAGGCTTATATAAAAATGATTCATGGAGAATGTGATGTATAATAACTAAATGGATAGTGACTTGAGTAGTGATATAGTTTCGGTTACAGAAAACACATAATCTCCATTATAATAAGATATCATATATATATATATATATATATATATATATATACTAGAAAATACGTGACCCGTTGGGTCACCCATTGTGCTCGGTTTAGATTGTTGGAAAAATCACATGATAATATTATTTCACTAATTTAAAGTTTTCCAAAACTGTCCAAATAAGTTATTTAAACTGGAGCAAACATTTTCAAATGACCAAAGGAAGAACAAGAGAAGGGTCACTTGGTTAGTAAATTTGTAATTAAAGGTAAGTAGGATTTTAATCATGGATATCCATGACAATCTCTACACACCCCGACACCAAAAAGATGGCCCGAAAATTAGAAATGATCAACCAAAAACTTGTCCGACAAGAATTGTCTGTACAGTTCAACAAAAATGTATAAAAGAAAAGATGCTGCCAAAATACACTTATTTTAATATATATATATATATATATATATATATATATATATATATATATATGCTCCCATAAATTTGGTAATGAGCTCTCTAATTGGTAATTTAAATTAACTCTCACCACTAAGCAAATAAGCAATGATCATTTCTCCGGAAATTTGATCTCTCAGTGACCGAAAGATACATACATTCCTATGTACTTAATAGTTTAAAAACACCAGTCCCCGCATCAGCTGTCAGTGGGCGAGGGGATAAGATATCGGACTACCATGCGGTCAGTCTGAGTTCATCCCTACCCAAGGATAGTTGTGTCTAGCCACACTGAAGAGGCATGATATGCTGAAACACGTGTCTGTGGATGACTTAATATATACATATATATATATATAT
>CM042156.1:93870601-93885601 GCA_023376005.1 Doryteuthis pealeii | reverse complement strand
ATGCATATTCCGTTTTGAAAATGAAATAAAATTTATTTTATTTTATTTCGGCTCCGAACTCGAACGTTTCGTTTGAACCGGTTTTCTTTTGTAACGGTTTACTCACACCGTTTTCTATCACAAACATTTCGCTCTTGATGAAGACCACTTTAATAAAAGGTCGAAACAGATTTCTGTCAGCGAATTATAACATCAGTTGTTTGTTTTTTCTAAAAATATTTATTTCATACTGTCGGATTCACTTCGATTCACTTTTTCATATATATATATATAAATAGAGAGAGAGAGAGAGAGAGAGAGAGAGAGAGAGAGAGAGAGAGAGAGAGAGATACACGATGATTGAGTGAAAAGTTCATAGTCTGAACGAGACACTCATGAAATAGGACTAAATGATATTTATTTTTAAACATTGTTCCCCTTGTTGTCTACCCACTTGTTCAACTAAAGTTTCAGTGTTTCAGCCTAAGAACCTTTTGAGCTCATCGCCGTATATATATATATATATATATATATATATATATATATATATATATATATTAGCAAAATTACCCGGTCCATAAAAGATTTTTAGGAACACAGGGAGTTCTTAAAAATATAATTTTATTACTGTGTGCATTTTGGGGATTTTTTTTAAAAACATTGAACATATTTTTTTTAAATGTAATGCTGAATTTTTGAGTGTTCTAAAATAATTTTATGTCATAATATTGACATTTTTTATGTAGAATTCAAAATTCATGTTTTTTTTTTTACTAAAAAAAAAATTCTGTACAGAAACTTCTAAAAATATTTTGATATTATTATTCAGACTATTATCTTTAGAGAAGACAATATCAAAAATCGTTTTTTATCTGTTTATTTTTTTCAAATTTCCTAAAATTTCCTCATAAAAAATATTTCCCCTAACATATTTTAAGAAAAAAAAAAAACTATTTCAAACATATTTTCATTTTTCATAGAATTTTTTAAAAAAGCAGATAGTCATAACTTGTTTTTGGTTACTTTAAATTTCAGTTTATTTAACAGTACGAAAATGTAAACATTGTTTTCGTTCATAATTTTCATTATTTCCGTAAGTTGAATTAAAAAAGAATCATCAGGAGTTTTTTTTAAAATGTTTCTTCTTTTCAATGGCCAAAAATTTTGAAGATAATGATAACCTTTATTCAAGTTTCATTGTTGTAAATAGAATATTGTTGTCTACGAAAAGTTTCACTGAAAATTCAGTTTAAAAATTATAATATTATTTGGGGACAATTTCAAATTCAGTTTTTAATTGCTTGATGAGTTAGAAATACATTGTAATTTATTTCTTTCAATTTTTTGTATATGACAATTCAAATCCAGTTCTTAACGATAAAAGTGGCAGCTTACGATACTTTCCAAAAAGTCGCAGAGAATCGAAAATTAAATTCTTCGTATTGCAATATATATTTTTGCTTAAACTCAAGATAGTATTTTAAAAACATATTTTTAAAAGATGTTTTCATTAGTTTTCTAAAATATTAAGACTTTTTTTACCATTAGTATTAATTACAAAACAACTGGTTTTATAATTTTTTAATGTACATTTAATATATATATATACAACCCTATACTGGTGAATATTTTAAAACATTTTCATGATATTTTTATTTACATTTAAGATCTTATTTTTTAAAAATGTAACCGTAAACTTGTGTTTTGAAACAATTTTAATTTTTCTACAATTTTGTGTGCATGACAACAGTTTAAGTTAAGTGAGTGTAAAATTTAAGAATATGGACAAATATTTGATTTTACTTTAAAAGTTAGTCAGAAAAACATACAAAGTATTATTTCACTTCGTATAATCGGCTCTCCAAAACAAAAAATGCAGTAAAAATAATTCAATAGATAGAAACTCATACAAATTACGTATTTAGTTTCTTTCTAACCAAATATGTATTTTGAATAATGGACCAAAAAAAAAATTTTTACGTTAAAATTTAGTAATAGTTGTAGCGAACATCTAAATGACTCGCAGCTGATATTCTTTCTTTCTTTCTTCTTTTTCTTCGGGAGCTGAAAAAATCAGCAGGGAAGCTTCTGCTGATACACCAAGTAGCAGCGGCAGCTATGATACTTTACAAAAATGGTTTGATTTTTGTTTAATTAATTAATTAATTACATCCCTTAATTAGTAAAAAAATCAATAACCAAATTTGGCATGTCTCTTAGTTAGAGGGTTATCAAGGTGTATGCAAGATTTAAATCTGAGTGACCTCCCGCATTGGAGTTATACGTCGACACGTACATACCAAACTCCTTTTATATATAGATATATAGTGAGGAGAAACAAATATTCGTACACATACACATTTCTATTTCATTGTATTTCCAACTAATAATGGTTTGGTTTGGTTTTGTTTTACGGCATATCAACCTCAGTGGGTCATTTAATGCCGATAAAGTTTTGAAATAAATCAATTCTTAATGGATAATACAATTTTTTTTTATGAACACATTTTTCTATTTAACGCATAGATGGGACCCTAACAGGTACTACCACTCCGGGTCAGAGTGGACCAGGGAGCAATGGTGATGAAGGGGTGCTCCACATTCCCCAAACCTCCAAAACTGGAACCTCACCATCAGATAGAGTTTAACGTCATTCCCAGGACATGTAGACCCACAGCCACCGCCTTCTAGCACCCGTATGATAAAAAGGAGTTGGCGCTTGCCATAAGGGCAATAGGGTTGGGAAAATCATATAGGTGCTAGGGCTTGACGTGACCAGCCGATTGATCGGAGGGGGCCTCTCCGACCGCCCGTCTAGCCCAAGATAGGGCCAAAGTGGAGTATTGCATGTCATGAACTGCTCATCCACCTGGGTTCTATCCTTAAGCATCACGGGTCGCCACCCACGGCCAACAGGTGGCCCCATTGGGGGAGACTTACCCCTCTGCAGAGGTGCGGTCGGTGCATTCTAACGCCCCAGTCGACAGGGCGGTTCAACTAACGAATAAACATACTTTTCATATGATTAACTGTACACAGATGCATAATAACTAAATATGAATGGAAAACAGAAAAAATTGATTTGATAGAAATAAATCTCTTCTATTCCTTTTTAATTGAATTTATTGAATTGATATCATTAGAAACCTGAAATATCACCGATTAGTTCTTAGAAGATTCTGCGACCTCTCAGTTTTCAGGCCAGTAGTCTTCGAATTGAACTAGCGATAAACTTTTATTTTTTCGTTAATGGTTGATTAGATTCTTTGCCGCAACAAAATGAAGATCGGAAGAAGTTATTAGTATTGGGAGACTTTTAATTATTTATCTAAAACCTCCGGGATCTCTCTCTCTCTCTCTCTCTCTCTCTCTCTCTCTCTCTCTCTCTCTCTCTCTCTCTATCTCTGTCTATCTCCTCTCTCTGCTATTTTTTCTCTTTTTACATCTGTATATAATACCTCTCACTATTTCTCTATTATAATACCTTTTTCTTACACACACACACACACACTCTCTCTCTCTCTCTCTCTCTCTCTCTCTCTCCCTCTCTCTCTCATAATTTACCCTCTTTACATTTACGTCTCTATTCTAATTGCTCCCTCTCTCACACTCACCCTCTCTGTCCGTCTCTCTGCCCCTCTCTCTCTCTCTCTCTCTCTCTCTCTCTCTCTGAGTGTGTGTGTTTCTTTTACTCTTTTATCCTCTCTAGTAAAATATATTTCTATTCTCTTTCTTTCTTTTTCTATCCTTCTTTTCCCATTCGATTCTAATTCTGTCACATCATCTTATATAAATCTGTCTTTCTTTTATTTCATTAATTTCTGTCCCCTTCATTGAATTTGAACCCCCTCTCTCTCTCTCTCTCTCTCTCTCTCTCTCTCTCTCTCTCTCTCTCTCTCTCTCTCTCTCTCTCTCTCTCTTTCTCACTCTCTCTCTCTCTATTTTCTCTATCACTCTCTTTCTTCTCTTTATTTATGTTCCTGTCCTCCAGTATTCTTATATTCATATTCATTTAGGCGTCCCATCCTTGTGTAATGGCTAGCAAGCCAGTCTTGCAGATCCACTAGTACTGAATAGTGGGTTCGATCCTCGCTTGCTGCCCCATGCTTGTCATATCCTATACATGACGAACGACTTGAGTGTTTTAAAACCATCCCATCGGGGTGAGGTGGTTAGCAATCTAATCTCGCATATCCATTAGTAATGAATGGTCAATTTGGTATTTGATGGATGCCCTAAACTTGCAATCTGGTACCCCATTCTGCCCGTAGGGAACAGGTTGAGTAAATAAGGGCGTTCTATCGTGGTTTAATGGCTAGCAAGTTAGTCTCGCATATCAATTAGTAGTTATTTCCTATAACTCCAACCTAACAAAGGGGAACCACTCTGAATGAATTTTATATGCTAATTAATCTACCCATTATTTTCCCATTAAACTAACCCTAAACCCTAACCCTAACCTTAAACCCTAACTTTAAACCTATTATCCCCGTCTTCTTTATTCCTAGTAGATCAATAAAAAATAAAGATAATTTATAAAAATGCATTCAGAGTGGTTCCCCTTTTTTAGCTTGGAGTTATAGGAAATAACCCAATTAGTAATGAATTACGAGTTTGATCCTCACTGGATGCCCCATACTTGTGACCTTGTGTCAAACGGCATGAGTAAATACCTAATCTTCTTTTCTAACTTCTTTTTTTCTTTTTTTTCTCTTTCGATTTCTTTGGTTATTTAATTATTACGTTTTTTTCTTCTTCCATGCGTTTATTGCCCTCTTTGATGGGTCAGGAGAATGCACCGACTACACCTCTGCAATGAAGCCACCTGTTGGCCGTAAATGGTGACCCGTGATGCTTAAGTACGGAATCCTGGCGGCTGAGCCATCCATGACACGCAACAATTCACTTTGGCACTTACTTAGGCTAGATGGGCGGTCGCAGATGCCCCTCTGATCGTTTTGCCGGTTTCGCCAATCTCTAGTACCTATATGATTGCCCCAACGCTATTGGCAACCCCCAACCCTTTTTATCACATATGTGTTAGAAGGCCGTGACTGATGAACTTTAGCGTCCTGGGTATCCCTTAATTAGTAAAAAATCAATAACCAAATTTGGCGTGTCTCTTAGTTAGAGGGTTATCAAGGTGTATGCAAGATTTCAAATCTGAGTGAGTGGTGAACTTTAGAGTCTAAACCTGAGAGTTAGGGTTTCGGCAATGGGTTAAAAAGAAGAAAATCAGTTAACAAAAAAATGTGTTCAAAAACAAATTCATTTTATAAAATTTCAGCAACCATCAAGAATGAATAAAACAATGCATTCGGTAACTCTCTCTCTCTGTCTCTGTCTCTGTCTCTGTCTCTGTCTCTCTCTCTCTCCTCTGTCTCTCTCTCTCTCTCTCTCTCTCTCTCTCACACACACACACACACACACACACCTCATTCTTTCTTCTTTGCACATTTCTTTAACAAAAGTTCAGTAGTATGATAAAATTGTATCTTTTTTTTTCTGCTAGCATTTTAAGATTCCATTTATTTATTTACATTTTCTGAAGGGATGTCTTTTATCTTAAAACAGTTATTAAGAAGTTTTAATCGGTTTTAATGTTATTTCACTCAATATGGTTAAAATAATAATACAGATCTTTTTTGTATTTATTCTGGGTGTCAAACGGTTGTAGTGACATTCCGATATATCCCTGATTATTTCAGACATATATCCTCAAACCAGAAATGTAATTGCCCTGTTCAACTATTTTCGAATGTTTTTAATGCCACACTTTCTAAGATGGCGTCGTATACTCTTCGAGTATAGCGTGACGTGTGAGTTGCATAAAAAGCAATTATGATTTGTTCAGCGTAAAATAGGAATTGGATTAATCAAAATGTGAATTTACAGGAAAGACGGATTAAAATTTTAATTAGTAATTATTTAATTTGCGAGAAATATAATATAAATTAAATTACAATTATAGAACAATAATAGTTTTTCAACACCATTTATGCAAACGGTTCATTGAATATTTTAATGTCCATTAAGAGAGAGTATTTATTATCTTTTTTTAATTTTCTACTCAACTATTTTAACACAAAGGCGACTATGCTTATTTTCATTTTATTAAAAGGAAATTTGGAGAAGACAGGCGTTGAATTAGAATTCAGAACTGGCTTTCTTTCTGGAAACGAATAAAAATAATTAAGATAAATCTCTCCTACTAAAATAGTAAATTAATTGAGTTTTCATTTGGATAATAAATAAAACAATCCCGGAACTGTTTACATCGTTTGTACAAAGGCAATTGTTTGAAAATACTGTTGCATAGCGCCTTCTTTGTTCGGCACTAAATCGTATATGTTATATACTGGCATCCTCAAACTCACGCTGAATCGTATACTTTGCTGGTATACTGCGGGTAGGTTAGTAGTCGGCGTAGAGACTCAACACATGGGCATTGTAACAAACTTTAGTTTATTTCTTTACATTCTCTCGTGGTGGGTGGCGAAATTGACAATGAAATGACCGAGGGTTGACAATGACTTCCACTGCTGCTGAGATTGTCTGGACATGTTTAGGTAAAGAGGTGGCTGGTGGCGTCTCACCGGCCTTAGCCGTACCTGTGCGTGACCTCGTCGGTCACTTCGTTCGCCGTCTCCTCCTGACTGGGGTCTCCTGTCTGACTGGGGTCTGTTCACTACTGACCGCTGACTTTTGTATTGACGATACGCCTACGCATCTCTACCCTTGATCTAACAACCATCTCCGAACTTATTGTTTCCCATCCTTCCCCTGTTCTCTTTACCGGGAAAAAGTCCTTTGTCATCTTTATTGTCCTTTCTTCGCTTTGTTTAATCTAACTGGAAATTCATATTTGTACAATATCCAACAATACGTTTTCTTTTATTCTATCAATTTCGTTTCACCGTGTTTTTATATTATGAACATATGTAGCTAAATCAATGCGAATGTACCCTAATGAGGAAATACAATTTGGGTTACACAAGCAAATGTTTATTTTTAAATGTAATCTTTATCCTCTAAAATTGACCGACTTCAGTCACAGATCATACATTGAAATACAATGGAGTGGGCGTGACAGATATATACCAAATCCGTTTGCCAGCGGTAGAATGTGACACAAGGTTGCAAGTATGGGAAATTCGGCGAGGATAGAACTTCAGTAGTAATGGAACTGCGAGGCAAGCTTGCTAACCATTACAACACGATTGTGCACCTAATTGTATGAACAAAGACGGAGATAAATCAGCTATTGAATTATGATATGACATTTTCGTTGTATGATATTCAATATGCATATCGTTTTAACATTCTTAATAAAGTAGATTATTTTTTTTAAATACCTATTATATATATATATATATATATATATATATATATATATATATATATATATACAATCTGTATTAACTTTTTCACTTTATATATAAAAACTAATTACAGTAAATATCTAATCATTTATGAATTACAGAACTTAAAAATAAAATTTAAATAATAAAAACAATTAATCGTAAAAAATTCCTTTACTAAAAGTCTTTTGAATTCCAACCGTCACATTTCTTAACACCCATCCCCTTCCGTTTAAATTGTTTCGTCTTGTTGCCAACATCTCAAAAATTCGCTACATTTGTTGACAAAAGATATACATGAGACATGCCCGACATATATATGGCGCGAAATGCCCACGTTGGTGAATATTGTAACGTCTTTCGTTTTTTGCAGTATTAAGGTTTTTTTGTTTTGTAAACTCATTTTGACTTACCTCTCCGACCTAAACAACTACGGGAGTGAATGAGCTCTGATGATGATTTTTGTAAAATCGAAATATTGATCAGTATCAGCTATGATTATATTATAAATTGTTTTCTTCTTTAACAGCATTGTGTGATGTTTTCATTCCACCTTTTCTTACATATATATATATATATATATATATATATATATATATAGGGTTGCCTGAACAGTGATGGAAATCGTTTGGAAATAAAACGGGAGATGACAAAGTATATAGAGATAAATGGTCCTATCTGTCAGCAGAGTTAATTCTTTTAATCACTGTTCCGACAACATTTTTTTCTATCGTAATGTCTCGTCTATGCAATTTTGAATAAATGCTTTTGCGTGATGGGTAGCCAAGCGTCGCTGACTTCATGTCCACGCTACCTCTAACTTAGAATGGTCTATCCACGATAATGAGCACTGTTTATCTATTGATATAGGACCCGTATTGTCTATATAATATAAAAACACACACACTCATACACATACACACACATGCATATATATATATATATTTGTATATATATATATATTAAATACATTTACTACCATATTTCTATTTTCTTTTATTTCAGATTAGATCAAGTAAATAAAAAGCTAGACAGAAGAGGTCACGCCAGAATGGAAACAATGATGGATTTTAATGGTAAGTTCTTTAAATCTATCGCCCTCTCTTTTTCTTACATTCTCTCTCTCCTTAGCCCCCCTCTCTCTCTCTCTCTCTCTCTCTCTCTCTCTCTCTCTCTCTCTCTCTCTCCCCCTCTTTCTTTGTCTGTCTGTCTGTCTGTCTGTCTTCTCTCTCTCTCTCTCTCTATAATATTATATATATATATATAATATATATATATGAGAAAATGAGTAAAGAAAAGAATGTAAATGGATACATGAATTTAATTTATTATTAATCGATATCACTAACACATGTGTTTTGGTCAGTTTTATGTGTGTGAAAATATTTTCGCACACATAGAAGAATCGACCTTCATCAGAGTGAATATTTATTTTGAAAATAAATATTCAAAATAAAATATTCACTCTGATGAAGGTCGATTCTCATTTTGTCGGATTCAATTCCTTTCCATTTTTACATATATATATATATATAATATATATATATATATATATATATATATTTGTTGAACTCATCGCTGGTTAAAATGAAAATTTAGACTAGATTTAAATGACCGCCTTACTAACATTATATCCGCGTCTATAACCGAAAGAACATAAGATATATATATATATACACACCCACACACACACCACATAATATATATAATATATATATATATTAAAGATAGATATGTAAATAGATACGTTTATGCATTTGTTTGATTGTGTTTATATATATATATTAGTGTGTGTGTGTGTGTGTGTGTGTATGTAATATGCAAGAAATTTTCACGGTGTTAATGGAGCAATGATAGGAATATTTTTAGCATATATATTCAAACATGTTTTATAGCATTTATTCTATTCTACAATGCCTCATTAGTTTTAAGTATAAAGCAGCGACAAATGCTTGACACTTGATGGTTGCTCCCCAAAAGAAATTCATATGCATATAAATGAAGTAATGGTAATATTTTGTGTGTAGGGAAAACGCCTGTCAGTGGGCTCGACCTGCTAATGGCTACAAGGAGAACAAGATGACTGTCTGAGATACATAATATATAAGATAAAAGTCAAATTAACCGATGTTTACTCTAGAACAAACAGAAACAAGCTATGATTCAAAAGTATCGGGAATTAACCAAGATACTATAGAGGGGGATATATGGGGAGAAATAGACCTTCGAATCAACAAGCTCCCGCCAAGGGGGGCCAAAAACAAAGCGAGTTCTCAGTCTTCTCACAAGTCAGACCCTCTGTTTGGTCAACACATTCTTCGTCTAGCAGCTAAAAAAATTCCGTCATCGTAGTCGAAATAATTATTAGCAGTTCAAAATCACATTTCCTATTTATTTTGTTTCTCTCGACTAAAAATCCATTTCCTTACTGAAAGCGCTTCGTCGTCGACTGCTTTGCTGCTGCTGCTGACTGCTGACTGCTCAGCGCTTGACTCACTTGTTATTTTATGGGCATATTAGCCAAACATCCGGGCACGTCAGTCAAACCCTTGCGTCCTTCCAATTACTACATCGCATCTGTTTTCGCATGCGGGAGGACGCGGGTTCGAGACAGGTAAGACAATATCTTGCTCCTTTTCCTTTCTCGTTCTCCGTCACAGATACATTGCTATGAAGTTAGATATTTGACAAGAAAGCGTGTCACTGAGTCGACAAATTATAAAAAAAAACATATTTAACAGATTGTGGCGAAGTGAACCTGGGATGAAAAATTGTGCTACGATTGAACAGCGGAAAAAAACTTTACCAAGAAATCCTCAACGAATATTGTCGCGATGATTTTCCGAATGAATATTGCTACTGAGGATATATGTTAATTTTATCATTATGATCCAGCACAATTTTATCACCCAGATTCTATGTGAGTAAGAAAGAAAGAAAGAACTCATACCAATTTTTATCGATGTGACAAAGAAAAACATACTTACAATTTAGATGGAAGCAAAGGAAGCCATTTGCATGTAATTTCTGCCGATGGAATGGTTTATTAATTTGTAAGGTATTGTGAGACCTTGACAGCATTCGAACAATTTCATCTACAGCCAGAATTTAGAATGTGATTTCAAATATTCAAGATCAGCCCAACCAGTAATGACGTAATCACACTATCGCTACTTTCACTTTCATTTGTCATCGCATATAAATTCATGATTGGGCTGGGGAAAAAGATAAGGGAGTGAAAAGAGAAAGCCATATATGTTTGTATATCAATATTATGCACACTTAGTTTTTTAGAATCATGAATATTTGTGGAAAGATTTTATGTACGGTTATTGACACACACAAACATACAATATATATTCACACACACACACACAAACACACACACGCGCATATATATATATATATATATATATATATATATAGTTATAATTATATATATATTGGGAGAATATGTGCTTAATTGAAGTCGAACCTAATTTTTTGAAGTTTAATTCATTAATAATTAATTAGGCGGGATTACCTATTTAAATGTAAGGCTAAACAAATCGAGAAAAATCAATCTCTGTATCTACATTTCGGCCTATTAGGCCTCATCAGCAGAGCTAAAATACGAAGACCGCCCTATAGCTCTGCTGATGAGGCCTAATAGCCCGAAATGTACATACGAGATTGATTTCTCGATTTGTTTAGCCTTACATTTAAATAGGTAATCCCGCCTAATTAATTATTAATGAAATTAACTTTCAAAAAATTAGGTTCGACTTCAATTAAGCACATATTTCCAAATATTGTCGGCTGAAAATAGCCATATCACAAACATCGTCTTGTTTGTATACTTCTCATATATATTATATATAATATATATAATATATATATATATATATATATATATGCGCACGAATGGGATATGACACGAAACGTCTATTTTAGAAGTTTGAATTGAGAGTTTTTACTTCTCCTAGCTCGGCTGACATACCAATGTTAAATATCTCGGTCATCTCTTACTATCTACCCATAGCTGGAGGGAGGAGATTTTTATTCATGACTTTCCCACAGGTATTAGCACTACGATATATATATTATAATATATATATATTATATATAATATATAATATATATTATATATATAAGTTTCCCTGCCTTCGAAAGTAAATAAGAACTGTGACCGTTAATTTTCGTGAGCTAACTGATCTAGGAAAAAAATGAATTCAAATGTTAAAACGGCTTAGAAATTGACCTAGTAGTACATTCTGGTTGTGCGCAGGTCTCTCTCTGTCTCTCTCTGTCTCTCTGTCTGTCTCTCTCTGTCTCTGCCTTTGTCTGTCTGTCTGTCTGTCTGTCTCTCTCTCTCTCTCTCTCTCTCTATATATATATATATATATATATATATATATATATATGAGGAAAAATGAATAAAGAAAATAAATGTAGATGGATAAAAATGAGTGAATTTTTTTGAGTAGAAAAAAAAATTCACTCTGATGAAGGTCGTAAAAAATCTCTCTGTGTACGGAATATTTTTACATTTTTCCTATTATTATTATTATCATCATCATTTCAACTCCATCTGATTATTTTAATAATAATATAGCCGTAAATCCGTTATAAGTTTGATAAAACGGACCGGAAACACAGTGGTAAGGGATATCGATTAAAAGTGATATCGATAAAATTCATTTTTATCCATCTACATTTCTTTTCTTTAACTCATTTTTTCCTCATATTTTCGGATCAATTTCCTTTCCATTTTCTTTATTATATGGGAACTGGCTTCGTTAAAAACTCACGAAATTTGCTCTTGATAACTTCAAGTGCTACGTTGAGTCTTCTGGTCATTTTCTTATATGGGAGGGAAGCAGCTGGCATTATAATATATTATACATATATATATATATTATTTGTTGTGTGTGTGTGAGTGTGAGTGTGTGTGTGAGTGTTGGTGGTTGTGTGTGGTGTTTCTTTTAACTGTTTTAATGCCAACCAATAAGATGTCTGAAAAAATTATAAAAACAAAATAAACTTGATCACAAACTCAATTTCTTTAAAGTATCTGAACTGTCCCATCCTAATAGTACAGAATTATACTAAATATTCCTATTCTTTAATCCATCGCATTTTTTTGTTTATTTGTTCAATTTATTTTGATATTTTTATTAAAAGTTTTTTATTTTTCCAATGTTGGGCAGGAAAACTCTTTGTTATATAACACTTATGAATCAACTTTAATTTTTCTTCCGCTTATCAAATATTGACCAAACATTTGACATTATATTCTACTTTTTTGGTATTTTTTTTAATTATTAATTAATTTTGTTTAGTTTTGTTTTTTGTTTCCTTTTTTCAACCGTGTGAAGAAGAAAATGGCTGTTGTATTACTTTTCAGAAAGGCTGTGTTGGTTTCGATTTAATCATGCCGTAGATTTTCGGAAAACGATTTTAGCAAATCGAGCATTCAAGTAAAGCGGGGCCAACGAATTTTCACAAGATAAAAAACAATGTAAAAAAAAAAGATTTAAAAAAAGATAAAATAAACTACTATTTTCGAAACAAAACAAAAAACGAAAAAACAAAACAAACAAAGAGAAACAATTGCCGGCAAGATTTTAACTTCAAATTAAAAGCAAGAAGAAATTGGACAGATCTCGCATCTGTCAAAGCGAAACGCTCTTTTAACGCTGTTTGCTTCCTATTTCAAGAGTGATCGACGGTTGGATGATTGAAATTGCCATTTTAAGAAAAAAACAAAGAAAAGAAAAAGGGGAAATTATCATAAATGGTAGCCAAAACGTTCCTCTTTCCAATTCCATTTCGGGCTATTAGCATCTAATTGATATAAAGCAGTTATAATCTTAAATTTAAGGTTTAGTTTGGGCAATAATCATACTCGGGATTCGTCTTTGGTCATAGGAGGACATGATTCTACGAAAAGAGTTAACTTATATCAAGGGTCAAGACTGAGGGAATTAGATGTGAGAAAAGTTCTGTTGCGCCAATGATAGCAAAGAAGTTAAATGCTTTGAAAATAATTGTTCATAAACATGGCTATTCCTGCACTTGAAATATTAAGCGTATATATTATACCCAACCCCTCCAACACCAGCAGAAGTAAACGCAATGTAAATTTCTTTAAGCGGAGTACATGCTGGTTTGGATTAAAAGTGTTTTCTCCTCTGTTTGTTGTTCATATCAAAAATTACAAAGACCGGCTGTCCCTACTATTTAACACTATGAGAACCAATTAGTAAATGGTGAAAAGAATATTGTGCTGGTCTGAGATACCTACTGTGAAGAATTTTTTTTATGTAAAAATAATCGAAAATAAGCGTCATGGGGAGGCGGTGGGTCGATAACGTCCGCAATCTTTTTGTTTTTTTCGGTGTGATGGACCCGTACATCTTGTCAGATCATCTATCTAGGAGAAGAACTCGAGTAAAACGCTGTGTTCTCCGGAAGCCCTTCAGTGCATCTTACCACCGTTTGTTCACTTATACTAGACCTCTGGAGAAGGTGGAGCAATGCGGTGCGTGCGCACAAGCTCATAACATGAAAACGTGTGCAGATATTCTACCTGCCGCAACGTGATGGAGAATGTGAGTAGGAGGTTTGACCGGTGGAATTACAAAATCTCGCGACTGGTTCGATGAGAACGCTCAACGGTATCCACAAACTTCTGGAGGAGAGAAACAAGCTGTACCAGATAATTTTTCTGGCTCTGTTAAAAGGAACACCCGAATCTCATGACAGTCTTTCAGAAGTGTTAGATCATACTCCCAACCGAACGCATAAAATTCGATACTTTTTTGTTAAATAGAAAATGATGAACAAGTGTAAATCCGCAAAGGATTGCTCGGTGTGTAGAACATCGTACAGATTGTTTCGACTTTATTAAGTCTCATCAGCGATTGTATACCACACTGACTTCCCTCCGACAGATATTCAGAGAGAGGGAAGAGGTGGCACAAGTATGTAAAAAAGTATTCAAGTATGTGGGCGTGTAATTTAGCGAGAGGAGAGAGGGGGAGAGACGAGTCAAGTGTATTTTGTATAAGAAGGGAAGTCAATTGTGTGTGGGAATGTTAAAGAATTCCCACACACACTTGACTATCTATCTTATACAAACATACAATCTCTCTCTCTCCTCTCTCTCTCTCTCTCTTCTTCTCTCTCTCTCTCTCTCTCATCTCTCTCTCTCCTGCTAACACTAACACGCCAAACCTTTCACATAATTGTACCATCTCTCTCTGTCTCTGTCTCTGTCTCTTCTCTCGTTCTCTCTCTCTCTCTCTCTCTCTCTCTTCCTTCTCTCTCTCTTCAATCTCGTGTACAAATGTACATAACTCGATCAACCTGTGTGAAGGGTTGGATAAGTCATCAAAATTTCTCTATCTTGACTATCCTCTTATTTTTATTTGTCTGAAAAAGAACCTAGTACATCGATGATAAGACTGAGGAGGAAAGCCAAGAAAGAAATAGAAGTAGAGTGATATTAACTGAAGGTGAGGACACTATTGAAATAGATAAACAGATTGTGAAAAGGGAGTGTATATTGAACTGAGAGCAGATAGAAGATAGATAAAGTGAGTAAGTAGGTTGAATGACCTATTGTTGTAGGAGTCTTCCATTCGCAATCGCTAGATCAGGGATTTATAATTTGCGT
>CM042156.1:93868244-93870501 GCA_023376005.1 Doryteuthis pealeii | reverse complement strand
AGTTTAATTCTAACCAGTAGGGTACGGGGGCGCTTAACGAGCAAAAAAACACCATATGGTAACACCAATTGTTTTTGTCGTCATCAATTTTCATTAATTTCCCGTTTAACGTTATTTGAAATCTTTTTAAAAAAAGAATCATCAGGATGTCTTTTTTTCAAAAAAAATGTTTTCTTCTTCTTCAATGCGCCAAAAATTCTTGATTAAGAACATGATAACCTTATTGCAAAGTCATGTTGTAAATAGTAATATTGTGTGTCTACGAAAAGTTATTCCACTGAAAATCCACGCGTTTAAAAATATAATACTATTTCGGCGTCGAGGGCAGGACAATTTCACAATTTCAGTTTTTCTTTAATTGCTTGATGAGTTATAGGAAAAATAAAAGAACAATAGAAGAAAATACATGTAATTCATTTCTTTTCACATAATTTTTCTGTATCATGACAATTCCAAATTCCAGTTTTAACGAAATAAAAGGGGGCTAGCCTACGATAACTTCTTTCCAAAAACAAAGTATCGCAAGAATCAAAAATTAATTCTTCGTTATTTTTTGTTCTTGCCAATTATTATATTTTTGCCTAAACAAGATACGTATTTTTAAAAAATAACCATATTTTTTAAAAGATTTTTTCATCTAGTATTCTAAAATATTTTATAGACTTTTTTTTGACCATATATAATTACAAAACAACTGCGTTTTATAATTTTTTTAATGTGTACATTAATATATATATACAAACCCTATACTGGGTGAATATTTTAAAACATTTTCATAATTTTTTATTTACATTAAAAATCTTATTTTTTAAAAAATGTAACCCCCGTAAAACTTGGTGTTTTGTTGAAACAATTTTTAATTTTTCTACAATTTTGTGTGCATGACCAAAACAGTTTAAGTTAATGGACCGACGTTTCTAGTTACAATTTAAGAATATGGACAAATATTTGCTTTTACTTTAAAATTAGTCTGAAAAAACCATACAAATTATTATTTTTTACTCTCGTTAATAATCGGCTCTCCAAAACAATACATGCTGTTAAAAAGAATTCAATAGATAGAAAACTCATACCAAATACATATATAGTTTCTTTCTAACCAAAATAGTATTTTGGAATAATGGCACCAAAAAAAAAAATTATTTACTGTAAAAAAATAGTAATAGTTCCTGTTAGCGGAATATCTGCATGGAACTAGCAGCTGTATATTCTTCTTTCTTTCTTCTTTTTCTTCGAGCTGAAAAAAATCAGCAGGCAAGCTTCTGCTGATACACACCAAGTAGCAGCCGGCCACAGCTTATGATACTTTACGAAAATGGTTTGATTTTGATTAATTAATTAATTAATTACATCCCTTAATTAGTAAAAAAAAATCAATAACCAAATTTGGCATGTCTCTTAGTTAGAGGGTTATCAAGGTGTATGCAAGATTTTTCAAATCTAGTGACCTCCCGCTTTGGAGTTATACGTTGACACGTACATACCAAACTCCTTTTATATATAGATATATAGTGAGTAAAGAAACAATATTCGTACACATACAAAATTCATTTCATTGTATTTTCCAACTAATGATGGTCTTGGTTTGTTTTGTTTAACGTAATATCAACCTCAGTGGGGTCCATTTTTAATGCCGATATAAAGTTTTGAAACATAAATAATTCTTAATGGATAATACAATTTTTTTATAAGAACTCATTTTTTATTTAACACCCCATAGAGGGAGGGACCCTACAGGTACTACCACTCCGGGTCAGAGGGTGACCAGGAGCAATGGTGCATGAAGGTGCATTCTTTTCCACTCATTCACCCCAATCCTCCCCAAAACTGGAACCTGCACCATTCAGTCCTTCAGATAGAGGTTTTAACGTCATTCCCAGGACATGTAGACCCCGCAGGGCCGCCACCCGGCCTTCTAGCCCACCCATCATGATGAAAAGCGGCGGTTGCGGGCTTGACATAAGTGGGGGCATTGAATAGGATGAAATCATTATAGGTGGTATCGGGCTTGACGTACGTGACCAGCCGATTTGATCGGGAGAGGGTTCAGGAGGGGCTCTCGGCCTCTATCGACCCCGCGTCACTAGCCAAAAGATAGAGGGGCAGGCGCCAAAGTGGAGTATTGCATGTCATGAACTTGCTCAAGTCCACCTGGGCTCTATCCTTAAGGCATCACGGGTCGTCACCCACGGCCAACACAGTGTGGGTGTGGCATTGGGGGAGGAGTGTACCCCTCTGCAGCAGCGGTAGCGGTTGC
>CM042156.1:93838244-93863244 GCA_023376005.1 Doryteuthis pealeii | reverse complement strand
CCGTTTGTACAATATCCAACAATACGTTTTCTTTTATTCTATCAATTTCGTTTCACCGTGTTTTTATATTATGAACATATGTAGCTAAATCAATGCGAACGTACCCTAATGAGGAAATACAATTTGGGTTACACAAGCAAATGTTTATTTTTAAATGTAATCTTTATCCTCTAAAATTGAGCGACTTCAGTCACAGATCATACATTGAAATACAATGGAGTGGGCGTGACAGATATATACCAAATCCGTTCGCCACTGGTAGAATGTGACACAAGGTTGCAAGTATGGGAAATTCGGCGAGGATAGAACTTCAGTAGTATTGGATCTGCGAGACAAACTTGCTAACTATTACAACACGATTGTGCACTTAAATGTATGAACAAAGACGGAGATAAATCAGCTATTGAATTATGATATGACATTTTCGTTGTATGATATTCAATATGCATATCGTTTTAACATCCATAATAAAGTAGATTATTTTTTTAAATACCTATTATATATATATATATATATATATATATATATATATAATATAGGGTTGCCTGAACAGTGACAGAAATCTTTTGGAAATAAAACGGGAGATGACAAAGTATATAGAGACAAATGGTCCTATCAGTTAGCAGAGTTAATTCTTTTAATCACTGTTCGGACAACATTTTTTTCTATCGTAATGTCTCGTCTATGCAATTTTGAATAAATGCTTTGGTGTGATGAGTAGCCAAGCGTCGTTGACTTCATGTCCACGCTACCTCTAACTTAGAATGGTCTATCCACGATATTGAGCACTGTTTACCTATTGATATAGGACCCGTATTGTCTATATAATATAAAAACACACACACTCATACACATACACACACATGCATATATATATATATTTATATATGTATATATTAAATACATTTACTAAAATATTTCTATTTTCTTTTATTTCAGATTAGATCAAGTAAATAAAAAGCTAGACAGAAGAGGTCACGCCAGAATGGAAACAATGATGGATTTTAATGGTAAGTTCTTTAAATCTATCGCCCTCTGTCTTTCTCATTCTCTCTCTCCCGCCCGCTCTCTCTGTCTCTCTCTCTCTCTCTCTCTGTCTCTCTCTCTCTGTCCCTCTCTCTCTACCCTCTCTTTCTCTGTCTCTCTATGTCTGTCTGTCTGTCCCTCTCTCTCTCTCTCTATATATATATATATATATATATATATATTATGTATATATATATATATAACGAGAGATAGATATGTAAATAGACACGTTTATGCATTTGTTTGATTGTGTTTATACATATATATATATATATATATGTATATATATATTTGTGTGTGTGTGTGTGTGTGTATGTGTGTTTGTTGATATGCAAGAAAACTTCACGCTGTTAATGGTAGCAATGACAGGAATATTTTAGCATATATATAGTTGGCTATAAATCCCTATTCCAACATGTTTTATAGCATTTATTCTATTCTACAGTGCCTCATTGGTTTTAAGTATAAAGCAGCGACAAATGCTTGAGACTTGATGGTTGCTCCCCAAAAGAAATTCATATGCATATAAAATGAAGTAATGGTAATATTTGTGTGTGTAGGGAAAACGCCTGTCAGTGGGCTCGACCTGCTAATGGCTACAGGAGAGACAAGATGACTGTCTGAGATACATAATATATAAGATAAAAGTCAAATTAACCGATGTTTACTCTAGAACAAACAGAAACAAGCTAATCACATGATTCAAAAGTATCGGGAATTAATCAAAGATACTATAGAGGGGGGGATATATGGGGCGAAATAGACCTTCGAATCAACAAGCTCCCGCCAAGGGGAACCAAAAACCAGCAGGTTCTCAGTCTTCTCACAAGTCAGACCCTCTGTTGGTCAACACATTCTTCGTCTAGCAGCTAAAAAAAATCCGTCGTCGTAGTCGAAATAATCTTTAGCAGTTCAAAATCACATTTCCTATTTAGTTTTGTTTCTCTTCGACTAAAATCCATTTCCTTACTGAAAAGCGCTTCCTCGTCGACTGCTTCTGCTGCTGCTGACTGCCCAGCGCTTGACTCATTTGTTATTTTATGGGTATATTAGCCAAACATCCGGGCACGTCAGTCAAACCTCGCGTCCTTCCAGTTCCTACATTGCATCTGTTTTCGCATGCGGGAGGACGCGGGTTCGATCCCAGCAGGCAAGACAATATCTTGCTCCCTTTTCTTTCTCGTTCTCTGTCACAGATACATTGCTATGGAGTTAGATATTTGACAAGAAATAGTGTCACTGAGTCGATAAAATTATAAAAAAAGCATCTTTAACAGATTGTGGTGAAGTGAACTTGGGATGAAAAATTGTGCTACGATTGAACAGAGGAAAAAATCTTTACCAAGAAATCCTCAACGAATATCGTCGCGATGATTTCCGAATGAATATTGCCACTGAGGATATATGTTAATTTTATCATTATGATCCAGCAAACACAATTTTATCACCCAGATTCTATGAGAGTAAGAAAGAAAGAAAGAACTCATACCAATTTTATCGATGTGACAAAGAAAAACATACTTACAATTTAGATGGAAGCAAAGGAAGCCATTTGCATGTAATTTCTGCCGATGGGAATGGTTATTAATTTGGTAAGGTATTGTGAGACCTTGACAGCATTCGAACAATTTCATCTACAGCCAGAATTTAGAATGGTGATTTTTCAATATTCAAGATCAGCCCAACCAGTAATGACGTAATCACACTATCGCTACTTTCACTTTCATTTTGTCATCGCATATAAATCCATGATTGGGCTGGGGAAAAAAGATAAGGGAGTGAATAGAGAAACCATATATGTTTGTATATCATATTATGCACACTTAGTTTTTAGAAATCATGAATATTTGTGGAAAGATTTTATGTACGGTTATTGACACACACAAACATACATATATATATATCACACACACACACACACACACACAAACACACACACGCGCATATATATATATATATATATATATATATATATATATATATATATATATATATATATATTGGGAGAATATGTGCTTAATTGAAGTCGAACCTAATTTTTTTAAAGTTAATTCATTAATAATTAATTAGGCGGGATTACCTATTTAAATGTAAGGCTAAACAAATCGAGAAAAATCAATCTCTGTATGTACATTTCGGCCTATTAGGCCTCATCAGCAGAGCTATAGATACGAAGACCGCCCCTATAGCTCTGCTGATGAGGCCTAATAGCCCGAAATGTACATACAGAGATTGATTTTCTTGATTTGTTTAGCCTTATATTTAAATAGGTAAATCCCGCCTAATTAATTATTAATGAATTAACTTTCAAAAAATTATGTTCGACTTCAATTAAGCACATATTCTCCCAAAATATTGTCGGCTGAAAATAGCCATATCACAAACATCGTCTGTTTGGTTACTTCTCATATATATATATATATATATATATATATATATATATATATATATATATATGCGCACGAATGGGATATGACACAACGTCTATTTTAGAAGTTTGAATTGAGAGTTTTACTTCTCCTAGCTCGGCTGACATACCAATGTTAAATATCTCGGTCATCTCTACTATCTACCCATAGCTGGAGGGAGAAGATTTTTGATTCATGACTTTCCCACAGGTATTAGCACTACGATATATATATATATATATATATATATATATATATATATATATATATATATGTATTTCGATAAATAGTAAATAAGACTGTGACCTTTAATTTTTGGTGAGCTACTGACCTAGGTAAAAGAAAAATAAATTCAAAAATATTAGACGCTTAGAAATTGACCTTGTATCACATTCTGGTTTTGTGCAGGTCTCTCTCTGTCTCTCTCTGTCTCTCTGTCTGTCTCTCTCTGTCTCTGCCTCTGTCTGTCTGTCTGTCTGTCTTTCTCTCTCTCTCTCTCTCTCTCTCTCTATATATATATATATATATATATATATATATATATATAATATATATATATATATATATGAAGAAAAAATGAATAAAGAAAAGAAATGTAGATGGATAAAAATGAGTGAATTTTTTTGAGTAGAAAAAAAAATTCACTCTGATGAAGGTCGTAAAAAATCTTTCTGTGTACGGAATATTTTTACATTTTTCCTATTATTATTATTATTATATTATCATCATTTCAACTCCATCTGATTATTTTAATAATAATAATAGCGTAAATCCGTATACATTTTGATAAACGGGCCGAAACACATGTGTAAGGGATATCGATTAAAAGTGATATCGATAAAATTCATTTTCATCCATCTACATTTCTTTTCTTTACTCATTTTTTCATCATATTTTCGGATTCAATTTCCTTTCCATTCTTTATATATATATATGAACTGGCTTCGTTAAAAACCACGAAATATTTGCTCTTGATGATCTTCAAGTGCTTACGTTTAAGTCTTCTGGTCATTTTCTTATATGGGAGGGAGCAGCTGGCACATATATATATATATACATATATATATATATATATATATGTGTTGTGTGAGTGTGTGAGTGTTTGTGTGTGTGTGTATTTCTTTTAACTGTTTTATGCCAACCAATACGATGTCTGAAAAAATTATAAACAAAAAATAAACTTGATCACAAACGCAATTTTTAAAGTATCTGAATGTCCCATCCTATAGTTACAAATTATACTAAATATTCCCTATTCTTTAATCCATCGCATTTTTTTTTTATTTGTTCATTTATTTTGATATTTTTATTAAAGGTTTTTTTTTTTTCCCAATGTTGCAGGAAACTCATTTGTTATACAAACACTTCATGAATCAACTTTAATTTCTTCCGCTTATCAAATATTGACAAACATTTGACATTATATCTACTTTTTTGGCATTTTTTATTATTATTTTTGTTTAGTTTTGTTTTTGTTTCCTTTTTCACGTGTGAAGAAGAAAATGGCTGTTGTATTACTTTCAGAAAGGCTGTAGTTGGTTTCGATTTAATATGCGTAGATTTTCGGAAACGATTTAGCAAATCGAGCATTTCAAGTAAATGCGCCCAACGAATTTCAAGATTAAAAAACATGTAAAAAAAAAAATTTAAAAAAAGATAATAATAAACTACTTTTTCGAAAAACAAAAAACAAAACAAAAAACAAAAACAAACAAAGAAGAAACTAAATTGCCGGCAAGATTTTAACTTCATTAAAAGCAAGAAGAAATTGGACAGATCTCCATCTGTCAAAGACGAACGCTCTTTTAACGCTGTTTGCTTCTATATTCAAGAGTGATCGACGGTTGGATGATTGAAATTGCATAAGAAAAAAACAAAGAAAAGAAAAAAAGGGAAATTATCAAATGGTAGCATTAAAACGTTCCTCTTTCCAATTCCATTTCGGCTATTAAGCATCTAATTGGATATAAAGCAGTTATAATCTTAAATTAGGTTTAGTTTGGCAATAATCATACCTCGGGGGATTCGTCTTTGAAGTCATAGGAGGACAGATTCTACGAAAGAGTTAAACTTGATACAAGGTCAAACTGAGGGAATTAGATGTAGAAAGATTCTGTTGCGCCAATAAATACAAGAAGTAATGCTTTGAAAATAATTGTTCATAAACATGGCTATTCACTGCACTTGAATATTAAGCCGTATATATTTACCCAACCCCTCCAACACCAGCAGAAGTAACGCATGTAAATTTCTTTAAGCGGAGTACAGCTGGTTTGGATTCAAAGCGTTTTCCTCCTCTAGTTTGTTGGCCATATCAAAATTAAAAAGACCGGCTGTCCTACTATTTACCACTATAAGAACCAATTAGAGAAATGGTGAAAAAATATTGTGCTGGTCTGAGTGCCACTGTGAAGAATTTTTTATGTAAAAATATCGAAATAAGCTCATGGGGAGGCGGTGGGCGATAACATCCGCATATCTTTGTTTTTCGGTGTGATGGACCCGTACATCTTGTCAGATCATCTATATAGGAGAAGGAAACTCCGAAGTAAAACCTGTGTTCTCCGGAGCCCTTCAGTCATCTTACCACCGTTTGTCACTTATACTAGACTCTGGAGAAGGTGAGCATGCGGTGCGTGTCGCACAAGCGCATAACATGTAAACATGTGCAGATATTTCTACCTGTCCCACGGTGATGGAGGAATGGTCACGTGGGGAGGTTTGACCGGCTGGAAGTATACAAAAATCTCGCGACTGGTTTGATGAGAACGCTCAACGGATCCACAAACTTCTGGAGGAGAGAAACAAGCTGTACCAGATAATTTCTCGGGCATCTGTTAAAGACCGCGAATTTTCATGACAGTCTTTCAGAAGTGTTAGATCATCACCCCAACCGAACGCATAAAATTCGATACTTTTTTTTAAATAGAAAATGAACATGACAAGTGTAATCCCGGCAAAGGATTGCTCGGTGTGTAGAACATCGTACAGACTGTTTCGACTTTATTAAGTCTCATCAGCGATGTATACTAACGACTTCCCTCCGACAGAAATATATATATATATATATATATATATATATATATATATATATATATATATATATACAGAGAGAGGGAGAGAGGTGGCACAAGTATGTAAAAAAGAGTATTCAAGTGTGGGCGTGTAATTTAGCGAGAGAGAGAGGGGGAGAGAGAGAGGTCAAGTGTATTTGTATAAGAAGGAAGTCAAGTGTGTGTGGGAATGTTTAAGAATTCCCACACACACTTGACTTCTATCTTATACAAACATACAATCTCTCTCTCTCTCTCTCTCTCTCTCTCTCTCTCTCTCTCTCTCTCTCTCTCTCTCTCTCCTGCTAACCTACACGCCCAAACTCTTTTTCACATAATTGTACCATCTCTCTCTCTCTCTCTCTCTCTCTCTCTTTCTCTCTCTCTCTCTCTCTCTCTCTCTCTTTCTCAATCTCGTGTACAAATGTACAAACTCGATCACTGTGTGAAGGGGTTGGATAAGTCCAGTCAAATTTCTCTATACCAGTGATATCTGGCTTATGGTTTTTTTATTTGTCTGAAAAAGAACCTGTTCCCAATCGATGATAGCTGAATTGAAAGAAAGAAAGAAATAGAAAGAGAGTGATATTAACTGAGGTAGGAATGCATTGAAATAGATAAACAGATTGAGAAAAAGGGAGAGGTATATGAACTGAGACAGATAGATAGATAGATAAAGTGAGTAAAGTAGGTGAATGACCTATTGTCTGTGTAGGAGTCTATCCCATTTTCGCAATCGCTAGATCAGGGGATTATATTTGCGTCTGAGGTGGGACACCACATATACAATCAGCCCCCACTTTACCACACGGATTCAAGCTGTGCTACTCATACGCTGAGTGGGCGAGGGCTGGTATCGAACTCGGAACCTTGTCGTTTCGAGGTGGATCCTCTAACTACTGAGCTAAATGAAAATGTAGATAAATGTAACGTTATGACTCTCATGTCGGAATGGAGGGATGACGTGTTGATTGTAAAGATAATCGTCGTATACTTATCTCTGAATCGGTACTACTTTGAGAGGCTCGAATTTGGTTGCTGGGTTGATGATGAGTTGATTAACAATTTTTGATGATGTAGTCTGGAAAACAGTTTGGGATGCTGGGGTACATCTTGCCTTCTGACATTTATAGTTTTTAGTAATAAAACAAGACGACTTATTTGTTCTCATGAGATTTTTATTTCCCCCAAGCCAAACTGCACTGAGTAAGAAACCAGGTCTTACTCTATCAACGCATTGTTCCAAACCCCCCTAACATTCTTACCTTTCACTCTTCATCTCTACCCCCCCTCTCTCTCTCTCTCTCTCTCTATATATATATATATATATATATATATATATATATATATATATATATATATATAATGTTAGATATATATATATATAATGTTAGATATATTATATATATATATATATATATATATATATATATATATATATATAGAGAGAGAGAGATAGATATAGATATTATGATATAGGTACAATTGATAACCTACTCGAGTTTCACCATAATGATCTTCAGGGTTAAATCCACTGAATTAATCGAGATACCGATTAATTGCAGTCGATTACACGTGTGTGTTCATTGCATTAAACTACGCAATGAAAGACACACGTGTAATCGACTGCAATTAATCGGTATCTCGATTAATTCAGTGGATTTAACCCTGAAGATCCTTATGGTGAAACTCGAGTAGGTTATCACATGTACCTATATTATAATAAATTTGCTCTACTTACGTATTGAGCACTTTGTATTTGCTATATCGCTGACTTACCCTCCTGAATTCTGCACCACCTAACCATCGTGACCATATTCACCGGTAAGTCAACTTTTCAATAATACACAACACACACATTATATCTTATTCATACTGTCGGATTAATTTCCATTTATTTTCACATATATATATATATATATATATATATATATATATATAGAGAGAGAGAGAGAGATAGATAGAGAGAGAGAGAGAGAGAGAGAGAGAGAGAGAGAGAGTAGTTTTCGGTACCAAGTAATCTTAGACAGTACCAAAATGGGAAGAACTGTATGTTAGGTCAATCTTGATAAGACTTGGAAAATCGGCTTTTTATTGGCCTTTACTTATACGTGATATTAGACTTTAAGCTGAGCTCGCACTAATATATCACTGGCACCAGAGCGAAACACTCAACTGCATTATCCACTAGGCTGATCACATTAGCGACACGATGTCTATTTTGTTAGGAAAAACGCTTGCGGGAATCACTCTGACCTTTGAGCCGTGTTTGATTGAAGGTGTCTAATTGCAATCAAATGCGCCTCAGATTTTATGTCAGCGTCTGTATTTCAGCACCAAGTGGAGGAGCGACTGGCGGTGAAGGATGTCGAACTATACTGATACATTCACAGTTCTCGATTACTTCTCAATTATTTAATTCCTTTCCTGTTTCTAGTTGCAATTGGTAAAGAGTGTCAAGTTTTAGGGACACATGAGTGATCAGGCTTTGGAATTTGGTTTGGCATGAATATTCGCTTCGCCATCTTCCCGGTCCCGGTTATTCCTGTCCAATCCACGAGAAGGGGAAATTCTTAAGGATCTCATTCCAACCTCACCGATCGATAAGCCTTCAAGACTTATCACTGATATCCAATTATGAAATGTGTAGCAAAAACACCGAAACGCACTGAGATGCGTACGCTTGCACACACAGGCACGTGCATATGATTGTACCAGTTTCTACCTAAAAGAGCAATATATTAGAATATGCTAATAACGAAACCCCCAACCCCGTATTCCCACTACCCGTCCTGTCAGAACTTTGCCCCTTTCCCCATAAATAGGATTATCTACAAAGGACAGCTCCAAAAGTCCGTGATGCATTCGGTTGGCTTACTGTCCGAATTTCCTAGACTGAGTATATGGGGAAGAATAAAAATTAGTGTAGCGTAGACATAAAGTCAACGGCACTTGGCAACTGTCAGTTTCTCGTCTATGCGGTTTTCAAACCAAGTGATTTGCGTACGTGCATATTTTTCCTTGTCATTTACCAAATGTTGTGACTTTATTGAGCACGCTTTACATTGTGTGTGTATGTGTGTGTTATTTTTGCGTGTATATGTGTGTGAGAGAGAAACAGATAAACTCACGGACAGACTGACTGGCAGAGAGAGTGTATATGTTTGTGTGCCTATGAACGAGTACATTATCAATGTATTTGTAACAAGCCACAACACACACTGGACAACCTGAAATGCATCCCAATAGATTAAAACTTTCCATCCACTCAAAAGCGCAAACAAAAGGAAATAAAATGGATAGAACACGTCCACACACACACACACAAGGTTTAAACGCAGATCTAGGGAATTTTAATTCTTGAAAATACTTTAACACATCTCCACCATACATAAAGCAACAACCCACAGACATACATTTCCTCCCAATTTAGCCACTTCCAATCCAGCCCTAGATCAGCAGAAAGTAAGGGACACGCATGTGTCACTCTGGGTGATATTGTCTCCTCAATAAAATTGAAGCAGAACCAGCCAGTGTGACATCACCGCCATCTCGTTGATTAAGCCCCTTGTTACATAATTGTTAGATACCTAATATTTATGTGCAATAGTGTAGAAAACAAGATGGCGTTTTAAGTGCAGCTGACGGCCTTGAAGATTGAGTGACAAACTTTACCTCAGTCCTAACCCTATCTTCCGGGGATAGCCGTGAGAACCGGTAGAAAGGACCCTCTCTTCCGGTTTTAGATAGTAAGTAAGTTGCAATCAGTTAGAAGGTAGCAGCGAGCTCGAAAGGAAGTCGCGTTATACGCGCGTCCTCTCATCTGCGCAGATTGTCTGGTTGGGGATTTAAAAATAAAGTAAAATCAAAGCAAATCGGAGTCTTGTGTTATTACCTCTAAAAACTAACAATGGCACAGGGCTTCTGATTAAGAGAAATCCCCAATAGAAGACCAGACCCGAAGTCCCCAAGGAAGTTCAGACCTTAGAAGATTCCAGACCAAGACAAGATGTTATAAAATTCCAAAAACGGCCAGAAGAATAGAGTAAGAAAGAAGTAAGTAAAGAAGTAATAAAGAGGTATATAACACCCCTAAGACGATGAGAAAAACTGAAACCGAAATGTTTTCAGGGTTTCCCATAAAAAATATAAATAAAACCCATGAATTTCTGTTTACTATTTTTAATAAAGTTAGGTTGTGGGTAGAAATAGATCTACAACCCCAAGATGGCCGATTTCTAAGCCTTTTTCTTTACCAAATCTATATTGCCGCCATACTGGAAAGTCATGACTCCTGGAGGTAACCGAGTTCACTGTTGGTTTTGGGTGCAACTACACGACACACAAGGTTAGTGCAGTGGTGCATTTATCATTGACAAGTTGATTTGGTGAGCTTCGTGTGTGGCATGAGCCGGTGGCCTAGAGGTAGAGTATCTGGCTATGCGTTCTGGGGGCATCGGTTTGAACTCTGTGGGTGAGATCACGGTATACACTGCTCATGAGACCTAATATACGTAGAAACAGCTGTCCACTGTTCCACATATCGCATGTAGTATTCGCTGAATGTGCTTGTCGTGATTATTTAATTAATTTATATATATATATATATATATATATATATATATATATATATATATATAATTAAATAATTGAAGTCTTACCTACAATTTACCTACAGCTGGAGGGAAAATAATTCGATTCACACTTTTCCCAACGGTATTAGCGTTATGTGTAATGCAAAGAACTTCGTACCGTATTTCAAGTCGTGTCGGTGAGCCATTTTCCTTACATGATAACCATTACAATACGCGCCTTTCATATATACCCAACCTCCACACGAGTCGGATATGAATGGAGTATAACAGGTTTGATTTCAGTTTTTTTCCTTCTCCTAATCTATGCTTAGATCTACATATGAAGGTATGTTTGTATTTCTGATTAAATTACTATCCAACCAACGTGAAGAAGAATGAACGAGATTAAATTATTATATTTTCCCGCCAAGCCAAATAGACATAAATTTCTGATTACAGTAATTTGCATAAAAACATTCACTTGTCAAATGTGTCAAAGTAAATATATGCAACTAATGTCAGATAACCATCTTTTTAATCCGACAACGATTTCTTTCCTCTCAATTGAACAGCTGAATAATTAATTGGATTAATCGATTATTGCAACGAATTAATCGAAAAAGCGTCATTTTAAACATTTAAAATTTATTCAGCGTTTATCCTTCCTGTTTGTTTTGTATCAAAGTTCAGAGGATATTTTTTTAAGACTCTCACTTATTATTTGATCTTAAGTCAAAACTGGTTGGGTCACATATTCAAGGGGAGAATAAATGAATAATTAAGGAGTAAGTGAGAAAAATCTTTCTAACAATGAAATCAAGAATTTAATATGAATTTATGTAATTTTGTACAAGCATATGGACCGTTGTAAAGCATCCACCAAGGATCGACAAATTTCCGGGTAGGGTCCGGGTGCCTAGTCAACCCGTTGTATAAGTAGGACATCTTGGATCTGTGCGATAAAGTGGGGGAGATAATGGTACCTGTAAAGCTGCGATTCAGACGGAAAAATAATTTTCCAAGTCAGGATTGAACTTACAATCTGAATATGATTGTCACTAAAAAAACCCGCCCAAAGGGTAGGGATTGCTATAATTAACGGCATCAATCCCAGGGGGGCTATACCCCCAGGCAACACCTGCCCCCTCGATTTAAAGGGGTAGGACTGGGCTTATTGCCCAGCGCCTGAGGTGCCCTCTTGAGGGTTAATGCCGATGGGATCGACGCAATTTTTCACCCGCCACCCATGAACTTCAGTTTGTGGGTGGTCCCACGTTAATAGGGCCTTGTGTCTAACCCGTACAAGTGGGGTACGAGGTAAATAAAATGATTGTCACTAAAAACAGGATTAACTCAATCCCTATTCACGTTGCGCTATGTGAACAATCAAGAGAGATTTTTTTAAAATTTTTACCGAGAATATTTATCTTTATACTTACGTATTTTTTTTTTACTTTTTCATATTGTGATTTTTAAATCCAAATAATACAAATGTTTTGTTAATCCTTGTATGGGTGCTTTTTTAAATTGCATCCCAGACAGATTGACAGACAGGGACACCACAGATCTAGTATACATTTTATAAAAGGGTGCATACAATCTTTTTAGGTGGAACCACTAACTCAGTGGTGTTTTACTATCGAATGTATAACCGTATCAATGTTTGTTAATGGATTTGAAACTTCCGTGAATTATATATGAATGATACTTAAGATCTTTGAATTTTCAGTACCCACTCATATTAATATATCTAATATGAAGTAGTTCCATTTAAAAAGTATCAAATTTCAAATTTTTGACATCTAAATAGTACCTAATTTACTTTAAAATTGACAGATTTTTTAAATATTAATTGAAATGACAGCATGGGTGATGTCTGCTAAAATATCGTATTTTGATTTTTCCTTTATATTTTGAAAAAAAAATGGATATGTACATATATATATATATATATATATATATATATATATATATATATGTGTGTGTGTGTGTGTGTGTGTGTGTACGTGTGTGTGTAAGTATTATGTTTGTACTCACACACATATATAACCAATATTTTCATATACACACACAAATATATATTAACATTATGGTACACCCTCACACATACACACATATATATAACCATTATAACACATATATGTATAAATATTATATTTGTATACAAACACCCACGTATAAATATTTGTACACTCATATACACAGACACAGAGACAGACAGACAGACAGACACACACATATATATAATATATATATATATATATATATATATATCTTCTTATTATAATGGAGATTGTGTGTTTTTCTGTCTGTAACCGAAACTATATCACTACTCAAGTCACAATTCCCTTAATTATTTACGTCAAATTATCCATGGTTTCATTCTTTTAAACCTTCAATTATTAATAAAATTGTTTTACATTATTACTGTTGACCATATCTACATAGTATTTACCGCGTGCCCCACTTTACGGGTCAGGCACAAAGTCCCTATTAACGTGGGACCACCCACGAGCCGAAGCTCATGGAGTGGCAGGTGAAAAATTGCGTCGATCCCGTCGGCATTCCCCCTCAAGGGGGCGCCTCAGGCACTGGGCAATAAACCCAGCCCTGCCCCTTTAAATCGAGGGGGAAGGTGTTGCCTGGGGGATGGCCCCCTGGGATCGACGCCGTTAATTATATCAATGGTCCAGAGGCCGAAGCCACTGTTGACCATATCAACATACTAATAACATGTGATTGTATTTATATATACAACAAAATAGCGGCATACAGTATGAACGGGAAGGCTTATTTGCATATTGATATTTAAAATTTGATTTTAATAAATATGTGCTTGGTATTATTGATTTCTAATTGTTTGGTTTTATCTTAATGAATATGAGCAAAAATCTCGGAGATAAATCTTTAAAGAAAATTATTTACAAGAAGAAATAACTGTAATTTTATTCTTTACTTCCTATTTTAACTAAATAGTTAAATTAGAAAAAAATTAGTAATGAAAGACGGAAGGGATGGAAGAGTAAGTTTCAGTTGTTCTATTTTTTGTTTCAATTCTTTTTTTTTCATTCTTATTTCGTTAGTCTTTCTAATTTAATATGATATTTTATTACATTAAAACTTAAGTACTTGCACCCGGGGGTGCATATATTTGCTAGTATATATAATGACCACGTGTCGCATAATGCTCTAAGGGGAAAATGGAAATAAATACGATGGTATGTAAATATATAAATATTCTTTATAAATATGGAAAGGGAAAAGAGACAAGTCAGCCTTCTATAGGCGTTAGCATTACGTATTAACGATGTTCTGATGATGGTTTATGACACAAACTGGAATGCTTTACCGTTGGTTAATACTTCTAAATCTAAGTATATCATCCTTTGAATACCTTATTTTTCATATATATATATATATATATATATATATATATATATATATATATATATATATATATATTAATATGCCAAACTTATTGGTAAATCCTCGTGGTGGTGAGAAAAAAACAGCAAATAGTTTGATTGTAAAAATATACTACCAAACATCAACCGGGGAGAAAAAAAATTTTGCAAAAAAGAAAAGACCAAGATAATCGTACCAAAAAAATAATCTATTAGTACAATATTTTGACCCAAAGAAAAAACAATTTATATGCATATATATATAAGATATATATTCATATAAAACCGCCAGGAGACTAAAGCTAATAAGTAAAAAGTGCTCAATACCTAAGTAGAGCAAATAATAAAGATAAATCTAATGAGTCAGACGAACCTATTAAAAGTTTTGCTTAATGCTCTTCAGGGCTGAGAACTGACTCTGAGATCTCAGCCCTGAAGAGCATTAAGCGAAACTTTTAGTAGGTTTGTCTGACTCATTAGATTTATATATATATATATATATATATATATATATACCGTTCCATGCTCACACCGTAATAAAAAAAGAATATTTAACGTCATATTTCAAACCGTCCCCTTTTTTCAAACCTCAAAAAAAAATTTAAACAGACTGAATAACAAGGACTACCACTTGCTTTTCTCGTTATTCTGTGATAAAAAAATTTCTTATTGCCTTCCATATACCAACAAATGTCCCGAAGATGATCTAATTAATAGATCAAAACACTGCAGCGTCGGCCAATAAACTCACCCACTTAAACCTGTGTTTTTTCATTTTTTCTTAATATACTACATATATATATAGATAGATATATAACCATGGTATTTCCACACTGCATTGATCCTAGTGTAAAATGCCAGTAGAAACGCCTCGATCTTATGCAGAGTTCACTTTTACTGCACTCAAATCTTTTCAGTTCCAGACCGTAAGTAAATGATTCTTGTATTTTTTATGGGAATTAATGTTGATGAAAATAACTAATACTTACCTAGGAGGACAGTTACGATTTCAGTATTTCATAGCTTAGAAGATAGTTTAAAGATGGCTGGGGAAAATAGAATGGAATTGAGAGAATTTTTTTTTCTTTTGGAAATAGAAATAAGAAATAAAAAATGTATTTATCAATAGTAGGTACAAGTTATAAGAATAAGTAAAAGAAAAACCTTATTTTTGTTAAACTACTTTTGAAGGGAGGCCATGCCTAATAGAGTGAAGCTAAGCCCATGGACATGACCACCCTTGGACGCTCACAGGAAACGATACAAGACACACCAGACAACACAAACATATAGATATATATCATGAGACAAATTAGCCGTGTGAGAATCTAAATGCAAATCTGTTGTTTATAAGAGGCAATAAAATGCTTTTTCAAAAGTTTTTTAAGGACAAAATAATTTACCGATAATTTAGATATAATATGAATAAAACGAGAAAAGGAAGGAGAAAATGAAGTCTGTTGAGATGGGAATGTGACTGAAAAGAGGAACAGACAAATAAGTAAAAGAGATGAAAACGGAGAGAAGTGGGGGTAGAGGCGAAACAGCCAGTAGAAAAAGAGACAGAGACCAAAGAAAAAGGGGGAGGAATTGATGAAACTTGACAAGGAAAGAGGAGGGGGTAAATACTGACAAGAAAAGGCTCTCAAAGTACAGAAGAAGATATAAAGAAAGAATAGGAAGAAACATAAACAAACGAGAAGCAGAAGAAAAAGAAAAGGAAGAAGTGCAGAATGACAAGATATGCAAATGGGACAGAAAAAGACGGGGGTGTAGGACGAGGAGGAAGCACGAAAAAAAAAGAAGAAAGGAAGGAGGAGGAAATACAGACTTATATGAAGTGCTAGAAGAAGAGATGAGGAGGAGGAGGAGAAGGAGGACGTGCAGACAAGAAAAAGAAAAGAAGGAGGAGGTGCAGACTAATAAGAAGTGCTAAAAGTACAGAGGAGAAAAAGAAGAAAGAAGCACAAGGACAAGAAACCGGAGAGCGACAACAACATTTATATAAATAATAACGAACCTTCTAAGTTTCTTGTGACTCGTTTTCTGTTTATTCTTGCTGAAGAATATAAAATCATTCTCCTCTCCAATAATTTTCCAACGATGATGTATTTCGCTTGGCGACAGACCGCTTCGCATGAAGAATCCTTCCATCTTCATCCAGTTTTGATCTTCTCAACAATCAACACATGGTTTTCCTTTAAAAGCCTCTGGCATTTTAATGTATTTCTTGTTCTTGTTTTTGTTATTCCTCTTCTCTTCTTCTTCTTCACATGAGTTTCTATTGAGGTTCCAGCTGCATTGTTACAACGAATTCTTTCCATTGTTTACGCGGCCTTTCAATGAAAAAAAAATTTCAAAGATTTTCTCAGTGTAGTATAAATCTAAACACCATTACCATATTCCTGAATGGGAATAGACTATCTTATACTGTTTGAGAGAAAATGTAGGAATTCCATCAAAGAATACGCGGATACAATCTGAACGCCACTTTTAGGAGCAGTGATGCTTGCCCTAATTTGTCATTGGAAATAGGAATGTTATCCAAATAAAAACTTTATAGGTGAACAACTTTCGGTAAAT
Source organism: Doryteuthis pealeii (assembly GCA_023376005.1). Lineage (NCBI taxonomy): Eukaryota > Metazoa > Mollusca > Cephalopoda > Myopsida > Loliginidae > Doryteuthis > Doryteuthis pealeii. The sequence goes on along the minus strand of CM042156.1, from coordinate 93,846,196 downwards.
GAAATGCGTGTTCACGAAAATGTAAGTTTTCGAATTTAAGTTAAGTGAATTCTTTGCTATACTCTCCTGGTGTTAAAAGCTTGCCCAGCAAGAGTTATTTCTATGGTGTTCGTGTTGTGTATATATATATATATATATATATATATATATATATATATATATATATATATATGAAATTTGCATTTTGAAAAAACAAATGATGTTATATACTTGTTGACAGAAATCTGTTTCGACCAGCTCGATAGATCGGTCATCATCAAGAGCAACATATGAGAGAAAGACGGGAAAAAATAACCGTTAAATGACAGGGTACAAACAAAACGCTATATTCAATGAACACAGAACACGCATTTAAAAAAAAATCCAGCATTGAATATAGCGTTTTGTTTGTACCCTGTCTTTTAACGGTTATTTTTCCCCGTCTTTCTCTCATATGTTGCTCTTGATGATGACCGATCTATCGAGCTGGTCTGGTCGAAACAGATTTCTGTCAGCAATTATATAACATCATTTGTTTTTTCAAAAATGTTAAATTTCATACTGTCGGATTAATTTCCATCTATTTTCATATATATATATATATATATATATATTATATATGTGTGTGTGTGTGTGTGTGTGTGTGTATGTGTGTGTAAAATTTAGAAGAAACAAAAGTCTAACCATTTTGCGTCCTTTTTTTATAAAAAAAATACTTATTTTATTACTATAGAACATGTGTTTTTCTCTCGTTGGAACTACAACAATCTTATGTATATATCGCGATGAGAGAGAGGTTAACGAACCGGTGTGGTGAAAATCAAATAGTTTGATTGTAAAAATATACTACCAAACATCAACCGGGGAGAAAAAAAATTTTGGAAAAAAGAAAAAAACCAAGATAGTCGTACCAACAAAAAATAATCTATTGGTACAGTATTTGGCCAAAAGAAAAAAAAATAATATATGTATATAAGATATATATATATATATATATATATATATATATATATATATATATATATATATATATATATTCATATAACCGCTAGGAGGATAAGCTAATAAGTAAAAATACCTAAGTAGAGCAAATAATAAAGATACATCTAATGAGTCAGACGAACCTACTATTGTTTCGCTTAATGCTCTTCAGGGCTAAGATCTGACTCTTATATACATATATATATATATATATTATATATATACAGAGAGAGAGAGAGAGAGGAGAGAGAGAGAGAGAGTTCATTGTGTGTATGAACCCTCATAGGTCGAAAATCGACGGGAGAGTTCATATATATATATATATATATATATATATATATATATAGAGAGAGAGAGAGAGAGAGAGAGAGAGAGAGAGAGAGAGAATGCTCTATGACTCCACCATCTACATGCTAATGATGCGACTTTTGTATATATACTATATAATACAGAAAAAAGACACATCATAGCGAGATTTTTGTTAGTGCATCAGCGTTAAAAATATCTATGAGATATAAAATAAAGTAAATTCAAATCCAAGTTGCAAATTAATGAAAACCAGTCCGTCTGCTTTTACTTTCACAGCAATATAGGAGGTAACTGTTTAATTATAAATATAATCTACTTCATCGTCTTTATTTGCAGTTATATATAATAAACATTCAATAAATACTTTAACTACATCAAGCTTAAATCTTTGAAAAGGTCATAGGTCATAGTTCATTAAATGGAACATTGAAATGTCAGCTCATTGTAAAGGTTTCTTGTCCCACAATTCATATTATTATATATTTATAGAATTTGTTACAATAATCCACGCGCGCTTATATTGAAAACATACCCTGGATACGCCGACTGTTTCCTATTGGAGAAGAGTAAACTCTACATATGAAGACTTATATTGACTAAGACACTAAACTGAATTCGGTGATGTGTTTCGAGGTTTTCAGCTCTGTGCCGTGTTTTTTAACAATGTTGAACATTTTTGGAGCAATTTTATTTTTACTTTTATCAGCTCTTATCTATAATTTTCTTTCTTTCCTTTTTCTTTTTTTCTTTCCTTTCTTCATTCTTTCATTCTTTTCTTCTTTCTCTTCTTTATTCTTTATGACTTTTAATTTTCTTTTAATTTTTATTTCCTTTATTTATTTATTTTTTTCGTATTCTTTCTTTCCTTTCATTCTCTAGGTTATCTTTCCGTTTTTCTTTCCTATTTTCCTTACATTTTTCTTTCTTCTTTCTTTCTTCTCTTTCTCTCTTCTCTCTCTCTCTCTCTCTCTCTCTCTCTCTCTCTCTCCTCTTTCTTTCTTTCTTTCTTTCTTTCTTTTCTTTCATCTTTCCTCTCTCTCTCTTCTCTCTCTCTTTCTTTCTTTCTTTCTTTCTTTCTTTCTTTCATCTTCCCCTCTCTCTCTCTCTCTCTCTTTCTCTTTCTTTCATCTTTCCTCTCTCTCTCTCTCTCTCTCTCTCTCTCTCTCTCTCTCTCTTTCTCTCTTTCTTTCTTTTAACTTTTTCCATTCTTCTTTTCTTCTTTCTTTCCTTTCTCCCCTCCTCTCTCTCTCTTTCTCTTAACTTTTTTCCATCTTCTTTCTTTCCTTTCTTTCCAATTTTTCTGTCTCCTTTTTTCCTTTCTTTCTTTTTTTCTTCCTTTTCTTTCTTATTTAATTATTTTCTTCTTAATTTCCTTCTTTCCTTTCTTTCTTTCTTTGTTCGTCTTTTCTGTCTTCTTTTCTTTCTTTCCTTCATTTAATCTTGTCTTTTATTTCCATTTCTTTGATTCTTTCCTTACTTACTTTCTTCGCTCCTATTTTTCTTATTTCCTTCTTTCTCCTTTAGTTATTGTCTCTCTTTATTCTTTTTTTCTTCTTTAATTTCTATAATGTCCTCCAAAAATCACAAATCTGCCTTCTATATGATTACTCCAATTCCCGGAGTAGTAGTACCTGTTAGGATCCCATCAAATGGTAAAATGTTTGAAAATTAACTATATTAAAAATACATAAAATAATGTGTGCAAAGTATTTGTATCAGATCGAGAAAAAAAAACATATAACAGGTTTCGGATTCTTTGTTTAATGGCATATCAACCATTCTGGGTCATTTAATTCCACCGCTATTCTTGATAATATTAGAATCGCATTTTACGTATAAATACCATTAGATTATGAAAATTCCCGAAGTAGTCTAACACTAACCTTAACTCTATCCCTAACACTGGCCCTAATTCTAACCCTAACACTAATCCTAAAATCAACCCTGACCCTTACCCTAACCCTAACCCTTACCCTAACCCTAACATTAACAATAATCTTAGCGTCTCAAAGGTTTCGGATATTTCCGTGAAATTTAATGAAATGGAACACTTTTCATAAAAACACTTTTCATAAAAAAAGACTGACTTCCGCATTTAATAATTCAACAATAGGTAAGTTGCCGTTAAACCAACCAGCCATCTAAAAAGCATTGATTATCAGGTGAGAATATAGGGGGGTCTGTGGCTAACGTGTTAGACTCTGACATCGTAGTAAGCGAGTTCGTACTCCAGTCTCGGTATTAAAATTACCCTTGGGAAAGGTATACAGCTGTAAACACTCAAACATTGGGTTAAACTGTACTGTTCTTCTACAAAATTGGGTTTGGCATTAAATAACCCCCGTTGGTTTCTATTCCCTTTAAAAAAATAAACAAAACTAGACGGAAAAATAATTTTGCCAACCATGGTCACATTGAAAGCCGTCAACGGAGGTGAAAACGTCAATATGGAAACAAATAATTCCTGACTCTCGGAATCACCGGAACCCTTGATTTTGATGTACAGGTACTGGTTGTCAGGTAAGGGGGGGGCAGATGTTTGTTATTTTCTTATTTCAACAGGGTCACATTGAAGAGTGCACAATATTTCACACCATCTCCTGACGAGTAGATGGAGTACAGAACGATTTTTTTTCTTCAAACGTTCGAACAATGTTTGATCTTCCTATTTCGAGGGGGATTTTCCTTTAATATACAGCGTTTGCTTTGCCGTAAGAAATTCTGTCAATAATCAATGTTCCTTTCTAACGGCTACATTACAAAAGCGTGTCATACATTTATACTTTAGTACATTTCTTTTACCTAAGTTCCGATCCCAGAATTTTTACACATTCTTCATCGCTATTATATATATACATACACATATATATATATATATATATATATATGTGTGTGTGTGTGTGTGTGTGTGTTTGTGTGTGTGGATGTATACACACATATATATATATATGAGTATGCCTATTCATACATCTTTATATGTATATACGTATATATATGCATGTATGTGAACATATATGTATATGTAGTATATAGAAATGTATAAATATATGTATATTCATGTAATGTATATATATATATATATATATATATATATATATATATATATATATATATATATATACGTGTGTGTGTGTGTGTGCAAATGCAGAATATGAATACCTCACTTCATCAGAAATGTATTTATTTCGGTACTTTTGCCTCTTCAATCTAATTTCCAAATGGATAATGATTTCTTCAACAGGTGATTGTGCCGAAATAAATTCATTTCTGAGGAATTAAGGTATTCATATACTTTTTATAATTCTTCATATATGTAAAAATATATACGCGAATTCTCATACGTACGTTTGAGTTCTCAATTTTTTGTTGAATCTTCCCACGGGAACACTTGATATATATATATATATATATATATATATTATATATATATATGTGTGTGTGTGTGTGTGTGTGTGTCTACAAACATGTACACACAAACATACATACACACACACACACACACACATATATATATTATATGTAGTATATTAAGAAAAATGAAAAAATGAGTTAAGTGGTGAGTTTATTGGCCGACGCTGCAGTGTTTCGATCTATTAATTAGATCATCTTCAGGGCATTTGTTGGTATGTGGAAGGTAATAAGAATTTTTTTAGCACAGAATAATGAGAAAAGCGAGTGGTAGTCCTTGTTATTTAGTCTGTTTAAAAAAGATTTTTTTTTGAGGTTTGAAAATTTTTTTCAAACCTCAAAAAAGATTTTTTTTATCAAACCTTATAAAATTTTTTTTTTTAAACAGACTCACCACTTAACCCATTTAAACCTGTGTTTTTTTCATTTTTCTTAATATACTACATACCGTCGGATTCACTTCCTTTTCTTCACACACACACACACACACACAATATATATATATATATATATATAATATATATATATATATATATTTGTATATGTATAAGTATTAACTTCCGGTGGGTATAAGAACGATCGTTGGAAGCGCACAATATCCAGAGGTTAAGGTTGAGAAAAAACAAATACAAAGTGCTCAATACAATGTAGAGCATAAATTTATTTAAGAATGGAAATAAGTAACCTACTCGAGTTTCATCGATAGATTCTTCAGGGTTACTTTTAAATTAATCGAGTTTACGATTAATCTTTGGTGTTATAAACATGCCCGTTGGAATGGGACTTAAATTTAGTAGAGGAACTATATATGACCAGTTAAGGTGGTATGGGAATTATACTATTCCTGACCTTTTTATTATATAGTCTCCATGGAGAGCTCAATATATGATCATTTATAATTATATACGGAGCAATATGTATAGGATTAATCAAGAAAGGCTTTGTCGGTTATGAATTCATTTCAGCCGAAAAATACTCCTCTTTGGGAATTCCGACTTCCTCAGAAACGAAGAGAGAGAGAGAGAGAGAGAGAGAGAGGGGTAGGTAGAGAGAGAGAGAGAGAGAGAGAGAGAGAGGGGGTATGTAGAGAGAGAGAGAGGGGGGTATGTAGAGAGAGAGAGAGAGGGGTAGGTAGAGAGAGTGAGAGAGAGGGGTAGTAGAGAGAGAGAGAGAGGGGGTAGGTAGAGAGAGAGAGAGGGGGGTAGGTAGAGAGAAAGAAAAGATAGAGAAAGATTTAAAGACTGAAAAAGAAAGAAAGAAAGGAATGATTAGACTTAGATTTGGACGATAAACTAGTAAATCTAATGAATAACGACTTATTATTCATCTAAGTAATATAACTTAAGACTATTAGACTGGTTACTGCTGATTGAAAAGAAGATAAAATCTTTGCTATTTTAGGGGCTTACACTTCATAAACATCAAGAAGAAACTGATGCTTGATATACTTTGACCCCTATAGGTCAATGTTTATCCGACTATCGAGTCGGGTGAGTGAAGACTTATTGGCTTGGTTGCAAGGAGCCTTCCCACTGGCAGCATCTTCCAGCAGACCCAAAATAGAATATGGGTGAGTTTATTGCCCTGAAGGACAATATTGATGGAGCCAAGAATGTGTTGTATCTCGAATGTGTTGAATCTCGACTTTCCAGACAAAGTTGGCATTTGTTTTTGCAACCTGTCAGTGTTTTTGACTTTTTAGTGATTTGACATTTCCTTTGTGAGTTTCTGAAATATTAAAGACAGAAATCAATAAAAATAAATCTTTTTAGACTATAATGTGGAAATAAATTTTATATTCTATTGGTATATATACTTTTATCTATATATTTATAATACTCAATATATGTAAGAAATATATACGCAAGTCTTTATATGTACGTTTGAGTTCTCAATTTTGGTTGGATCCTATCAAAGTTATATCATCTACTTTATATATATAATATATATATATAATATATATATATATATATATTCGATTCAGTTGTGTAAGTTAAAACCTCGCTGTTTCATGACTATATCATCATTTATTTGTAAAATAGAATTCAAATTATATATATATATATATATATATATATATATATAAATAAAATTTTTACTTGAAGGCACTTACAACGCATGTATCGCATAAAATTCGATACTTTTTCTTATAGAAAATGAACTTTTTGACAAGTGTAATCCCGGCAAAGGATCGCTCGGTGTGTAGAATACCGTACAGACTGTTTCGACTTTATTAAGTCTCATCAGCGGTATATACTAACAATCTCCCTCCGACAGAAATCGAAACCGGGACTTCAGCAGACACACTGAAACACTAGTGAAACACTTTTATCGCCTCGGCCACAGTACACAGCTGACCATCCTAGCAAAATTAAGCTTGTCAAATGATACTACACGCCTCTACCATAATAGGTAAGGGGGCGTTATTGAGAGAATAATAACAACAAACAGACCGTATGCCCTTCGGCGTGTCTATTTCGGCTTGGTGTGAAGTTTGAAAAATATACAGTGGTCAATATTTTCATTGTCGGACATTTCTTAAATTGGTGTAGAATATATTTTTCAAATATGAGGTCAGATCTGATTTTTCTACGTTAAAATTAATCCCATTTCAACTTAGGTTTTCTTTGTTTTACTTTGATTTTTAATATTGTAGTCCTCATCTTTATCGGTCTATACACAAGGTTTTGGCCGATGTTTCTGGTATTTCTTGTCGAACTCTGGAACTTTCTTAGCAAAATCGGGAGACATCATGTCGAACTAGAATGCTTTCACAAAACTTTGAACAGAACCATTTATCTAACCCACTGGAGATAATTGTTATCATTTTGTTAAGCATAACCGAACACAAGTTTCAGCTATGTTATGTATTATATGTTATTTTGCACGTACCCAGGATTGAAAACGCAACCTCCAGTTGATTGACACTTAGAACTGTATTTAATCATATCTGTTAAAATAAATTTATATTTAGAGTTATTCTATAAAAATATTGCCATATAAATTTTATTTGATGGAAAGTTTTGTTTATGATAATTTCAATAACATGCAATTTTGATGAAAAGTTGTTCCAACGAAATGTCGCTCTATAAGATGCCGTTGTAATAAAAAAAATCGATATAAAGTAATTTCGATAAAATGTTGTTTGATGAAAAATCGTAGAACACACTAATCCACACTTCAAAATAATCCCAGAGAAAGTTTAAAACCTTGATCGTGGATATCCTTGCTAGGATCAAGCAGTCACTTTTGCTTACAGATAATAAAAAAAAGTT
>CM042156.1:93820744-93833244 GCA_023376005.1 Doryteuthis pealeii | reverse complement strand
TCCTCGTTAACTGTTAAGGCTCTGGAATTAGTCGGCCATTTCATATAGCTCGTTAGCAAAAATCCCATATTCTGAAAAGCAATGTCAGCATATGCATAGACAAAGGCACGAACTGCAATTGACTGGTTAACGACCCTATGAAAATCTTATCTCTCTCTTAGAAAATAAAAGGCAATTTCTTCCAAGCTATAGCTGTGTCATTATAACTGTTTAGGAAGCGCGTGGTGTAATGGTTAAAGTCTTGGGAAATGGACTCGTCGCCCCGAGTTCAAATCCTGAACGTGGTAATTGCATTTCACTTAGCGCTAATACCCTTGGGAAAGGTATGAATCCTACTCTCCCTCCAGCTATGGATAAATAGCAGGGCAGAATGGGCTCTTTAACCATGGTTAGGCAACTGGTCTAAGAGAAGGAAAACTCTGAATTCAAACCTGATAAACTCCTCTTGATAAATTGACCTTGTGTCGCATCCAGCTCGTGCGGAGGGGTTGGTATATATATATATATATATTATAACTGTTTAGCTGCACTACTTGAAACATAAGCCTTGGGGGAAAATCTGAACGAGATCTACAAAAATATCCTATGTGCTCTTTTTAAACAAATACTGGAAGCAGCACCCCACATAAAAAATAATTGTACGCCCATTTACATCTCATCTTCCAAACTATCCAAGAAAGGCCAACGTAGACATGATTGGCATTGCTGGAAAAGTAAGAACGAACACATAAGCGATGTTCTCCTGTAGACATCTACACATAGACACATCAGTGTTGGCCGACCGGCAAAAACTTAAATTCATCAGTTCTGTGCTGACACTGAGCGCAGGATCGTGATGATTGAGCAGTTTGTGACCCGTGTTCTAATGTTACATAATCTATGCGGTGGCATAAGATTATTGTCAATCACCTGTAATTCTGATGGGATGACCCTTTTCATACTTATGTAAGGTAGTATAGAGATATGGTGGCGATCAGTGCAGTTGATGGCCCTGAAAGTGAGTGACGGCGTTTGACCTCACTCTCACCTTGCCTTCCGGGGATAAATCCTGAGAACCGGAAGGCATAGAAGAACCTGTTCCGGTTTAAGAATAGTAAGGAGCTTTAGTTTAGTTTTGCAGTGGACGTCAGACAGAGCAGTCGGCTATGATGCTCTGTCTAAACTGTAACTCTGCATACGCGCGCTATGTTATGTCTGGGTTGGGGATTTTACGAATAAAGTAACATTAAAAGAAAATCGAAGTCTTGTGTGTACTAAAAACTAACACTGACACAGGACTTCTGATAAGGAGAAATCCCTAACAGAAACCAGACCCGAAGTCCCCAAGAAAGTCCAGACTTTAGAAGATTCCAGACCAAGACGCAAGATGATAGAAGAACCAAAGCCGGTCAGAAGAATAGATGTCCAAGATATAGAAGCAAGTAAGAAGTAAAGAAGTAATGGAGGGTATACAACACTAAGTGGCCACGTGATTAATCGGCTGGTCATGTCAACTATCAGCATCTACATTTTTGTCCGTCCTTATTCTTCAAATTGTTCTTATGGCAAACACCTACTTTTTTATGAAATGGGTACTACGAGGCGTTGACTGACGGTCTACCTGTTTATTAATTCTATCAATTTATTAATACACATGAAGTTAATGAAAATTATTTCTACCAGTTTATAATACTAAACCAATATTTAACTACAAACCATTCGCATAAATTCATATACAGGTGTACCTCAACTATTAGTTTAATTCGGTTTTCTCATATCTCAATTTTTTCGTTTATCAAATCAATTTTCCCCATTGAAATAAACTTAAATGCAATGAATCCATTCCAGTCTTTCATCACAAAACACCCTAATTCTGATAAGGTTTTTTGAAATAATAAAAATATCAGTGTATTGTATAAAAACAATAGAATGTAACAAATTATGTGCTATAATATGTTTTAATGTTTATTTTTTAAATAAATAACTCGTCTTATAGAGTGGCTGTTAAACTAGTTAACTAAGTATTTTGTTACCTTAATTCTAGTGATTTTTTTTACATAGATAACATTTCTAGATTAGCCAAATTTCATCATCAAAGAGACGAATTTTTTGTTGATTTACGTTTAATTAATAGAAACAAAACATAATGATAGAGGTTCCAATAATCAATTTACGGACTTTCATAATGTTCACTATAGGTCAGGTTTAAGGCCCATTAGGGTGCATTGATATTATTCAAGATCCTGAAATTTTGTGAATAGATATCATATCTTGTCCTTTATCTATAGGTTAAATCTCATATAAACCGAAGAAAAATCAGCATGGGTTTTTGTATCCATGAAAATTCTAGTTATAGAAACTATGGGTTTTGTCCCCATGAAAATCATAGTTATAGAGACTATGCGTTTTTGTCCCCATGAAAATCCTAGTTATAGAAACTATGGGTTTTATCCCCTAAAATTATAGAAACCACGGATTTTCAATATGGGGTTAACGATTATTATGGAGTATTAATACTGAAATTTGCTGATATTTTGTGAATAGGTATCATTTCTGTTTATTTACCTATATTTTAAATTCACTTTAATTCGAAGGGAAAATGTTCAGTAAGGGGGGGGCATATCTCCTACGGTACCCCCTTTAATCAAAATGAAAGGAGGTGTTTGTGAAAAAAAAAACACCCAGGAAATATAACTATATAAAGAGGTGTTTTTCTTTGGCGTAATAAATTTAGAAACTTAAATGTTTTTCGTGTACTTATCAATAAAAAAAACGCTCGTACCTCAATTATTGTTCACAACACAAAGCAAAAAATTGAACGAGTGACTGTTCGTAAATCTCTTGGGATTTACTCATAAGTCAAGACACTGGTGTATACAAAAATAAACAAGATTTGGCATTAAATAACCCATGGGAATTGATATCTTTTTATAATGGAGATTGTGTGTTTTTCTGTCTGTAACCGAAACTATATTACTATTCAAGTCACAATTCCCTTAGTTATTTACGTCAAATTCTCCATGATTTCATTCTTTTAAACCTTCAGTTATTAATAAAAATGTTTTACATTATTAATACTGTTGACCATATCTACGTACTAATAACATGCAATTGTATTATATATACAACAAAATAGCGGTTTACAGTGTGAACGAGAAGGCTAATTGCATATTGATATTTAACATTTTATTTTAATGAATATGTGCTTGGTATTATTGATTCTAATTGTTTGGTTTTATCTTAAAAATATAAACAAAAATCTCGTAGATAAATCTTAAAAGAAATTATTTACAAGAAGAAATAACTGTAATATTATCCTTTACTTCCTATTTTAACTAAATAGTTAAATTAGGAAAATTTACCAATGAAAGAGGGGAGTAATGGAAAATGATGGAATAGTTAGTTTCAAAGTTGTTCTATTTTTCGATTATACCCCCTCTGTTCAAAATCTTTTTATCTGCATTCTTAGTCAGTTTCATTAGCCTTTCTAATTTAATATGATATTTTATTATATCAAAATTTAAATACTTGCACCCTCCGGGTGCATATATTTGCTAGTACTATTAATCGAAATAACCAACTAACAATTAACCAGTTTTAACATAACCCATGCGGACCATTACACGACTAGTAAAGGTTTCTGTTTAATGACCTTATAAGCGGTTAATTATAACAGAGAGAGTAGAGTGCTTTCTGGATCTTTAGTAGGATGCTAATTAATTTACGCCTTTGTGCTAGTTGAAAAACGATCGACACAAATAAGTGCTAATCAAAACCGCAAACACTTAATTAGATGGTTGGTCGGCTTTTGTAAGGCAATTGTCACGTTAATTAAAAGAAGCAACGTCAATCCGAATAAAACTCTTTAAGAAGAACAAACAAGCGAAGATAATTGCAGTCTAAAATGCAATATTTTTATAACTAAAACCTTATATAATCGGTGCATTAATTGGTTGAATAATCTAATTTCTACCGCATTTCATAACAAGATAATATCCAATGAAATTCTATGATAAAATCATCTGCAATACATTTTGTAATAAAATCATTTCAAAGCAATTTTATCGTAAAAATCATTTCCAAATGGCTTGGTTTTGTGCAATTGTATCCAATATAAATTTACAGAAAAAATTGTTTTTTATAAGAAATATATTTAGCTAATCCTATATATAATATATATATATATATATATATAATATATATATGCGTGTGTGTGTGTATGTGTGTGGGGGCGCGTATATATATATGTATATATATATACATATATATATGCAAACATATATATATATATATATCAACTAGCATATAACATATTGGTTAAAAACTAATATATTCTGTTTATGTAGAGATATTTGATCATTTCGCCCCCTCTTTCCCTCACTCTCTCTCTCTCTCATCTCTCTCTCTCTCTCTCTCTCTCTCTCTATATATATATATATATATATATTATATATATATATATGGCCATATGTATTTCTCAAGGGATCCAAGCCTATTGACTGCAAATATATAACATATAATGCCTGAAAACAAATAAAGTATGTTTATTTATACAGGGTCCGGAACCTGGAGCAAGCTGATGTTACAGTTTCTCAAGAAAAAACTACTTTAATTCTGTCAATTAACTGGGTTTTTATAGTATTGTCACGGCGACTGGTGGCTTTCTCAATAGTGCCCCATACATAATAATCCATGGGGTTAAGATCTGGGGAGTTTGGAGGCCAAACATTGGGACTGGTGTAGTCGTAAAAATTCGCCGACAACCATTTTAGACTTTTCTCAGAGGTGTGGAAGGGGGTATCACCTCACCCTCAGAGGACACGCATGCGAAAACCATCAAAATTTGGCAATATGTAGTCTGCATGACATGAGGAGTGTTTTTTGCTCTGTATACAAGTCATCTGTTATTCTGCGTGTTGTGCTTTTGATCTTGGCAAAAGTTTGTCTCATTGGAAAAGATCAAGATTGTTTGTGGTTCAGCAGGATGTTACACTTTGCTCCGAAGTTTCTTTGCCTTTGTCAGACGATTTTTACGAACCTTTTCTAGGAGCAGTTGACACTTGTAGTAGTGAAGGTCTTCAGTGAGAGCAAGCTTCTTGGTAGATGATGAAACATTCAATTCACGTGACAAAGGTCGAATTTCATTGCCAGGGTTTCCAACATTTATATTCTGCAGATTTTTAATGAATTCTGCTGTACGAATGCAATCAGATCGTCTGTTATGTTGCTTTCTTCTAGCCACAGCCTCGTAGTTTCCACTCCAATTCTTCAGTTCAGGCCTGATTGTTTTACAGTGTTAAGAGAGCACTGGGCAGCAACCATAATCTCCTTATTTTGATGGCCGGTACAGATCATCATGATACAAGTTATACTCTTCCATGATTCAGGTGGGTTCCAGTCATCCATTCTATCTGTCATCACATATATGAATGAAGAAGGGTCCAAGCTTTGAAATGATGCATAGTGTTTGTCAATACCTCCAACCCCCTGAGAAAAATAACCAAATATAAACATGTCAAATTTATCCCGAACCCCCTGTATATTTGCTCATATTTATCTATCTGTGTTTTTGTTCGTTTTAAACGATTCCGTCTTCTCTCTCTCTCTCTCCTCTCTCTCTCTCTCTCTCTCTCTCTCTATATATATAATATATATATATATATATATATATTATATATATATATATATAATTCGCTTGTAGATATTAGTGATGAAAAGGAACCACGAAAGTTGATTTTTTCATAGATCATTTTGATTCACGTTTAACTATCTAATTCTTAAATAATAACTTTTGATGAGAAAAAAAACCTCTTCAGCTAAATAAAAATCGATATGATTCAACGAGGAAAGAAATTATGCGATTTCATACCAATAATTTATTGTCTCTTAAACTGATAATTTTCTCCCTTCTTTCTTTTGTCGATTCAACTTATATTTTGAAAATATGAACACCATGCGTATATAGGAGGAAAATAAACATAGAAATATATCGATATTAATAATTTGGATGTTTGTTTGTTTGTCCAGTATACATGACAATAGAGTTTTGTATATATATATATATATATATATATATATATATATATATATATATATGTGTGTGTGTGTGTGTGTGTGTGTGTATGTAAACATAATACTCAATTTTAATAGTTTAAAGCATGCAATCATCCTTTGCATTTCTTGATTTTTCATATTTTTATATACCTTCAGATTTATCTCCCTTCCCCCCCCCATATATATATATATATATATATATATATATATATATTATATAATATCTTATTATAATGGAGATTGTGTGTTTTCTGTCTGTAACCGAAACTATATTACTAATCGAGTCACAATTCACATAGTTATTTACATCACATTCTCCATGATTTTATTTATATTTAAACCTCAATTATTAATAAAAATTGTTTTACATTACTTACACTGTTGGCCATATCTACATACAAATAACATGCAATTGTATTTATATATACAACAAAATAGAGGTTTACAGTATGAATGGGAAGGCTAATTTGCATATTGAATTTAAAAAATTTATTGTAATAAATATATGCTTAGTATTATCGATTTCTAATTGTTTGGTTTTATCTTATTGAATATGAGCAACAATCTCTTCAAGAAATCTTAAAAGAAATCCCTTAACAAGAAGAAATAACTGTAATATTATTCTTTACTTCCTATTTTAACTAAACAGTTTAATTATGAAAATTTACCAATGAAAGACAGGAGTAACGGAAAATGATGGAAGTGTTAGTTTCAAATTGTTCTATTTTTCTATCATACCCCCTCTGTTCAAAATATTTTTATCTACATTCTTATTCAGTTTCATTAGCCTTTCTAATTTAATATGATATTTTATTATAAAATTTAACTAAAATACTTGCACCCGGAGGGTGCATATATTTGCTAGTATATATAATGGAAATAGATTGCATTTCTGTCTGAAGCCGAAACTACGTCACTGCTTACGTCACAGATTTCACGATAATCTAAAGCATTTATTAATGAGAACCTAATTTATAATCAAGATGAGTTTTACATAATATTAAAGGAAAACATTGGTATATATAAACTAAGAAGTTGTCTTTGTAATATCCGATGGTCTAGGTGATTTTTAACGAATCTTTCAATAAATGCATGTTTAGTTAAATACATTTTTACATAGTTATTTTGATTTTGATTTGTATTTAGAATCCTCTAATGTATAAAGTTTTGCGAGAAATTTATCTATAAATAAGATATAGCCACTTATTCATACCTTATATTA
The DNA here is from genome assembly GCA_023376005.1 of Doryteuthis pealeii. Lineage (NCBI taxonomy): Eukaryota > Metazoa > Mollusca > Cephalopoda > Myopsida > Loliginidae > Doryteuthis > Doryteuthis pealeii. Next base: position 93,825,989 of record CM042156.1, on the reverse strand, counting down.
AATTAATGAAAAACTACTTAATCAGATAATGTGTCAAGGATATGCAATTTTCCACGACAGATAACGAAGGGGCTAGCTGCAGAGCTATTAAATTAGAGAATTTATCTAAAATCTGCTATCTTTTCTTCGAAGATATCAAAACAGTTTCAAAGTAAATTGCAATGGAAATTTTGATAAGAAGGTCCTCTCATCATGTGCCGGAAAGAATCATTTATTCATTTATCATATATGATTTTGAAAGAAAGCAATCTTTCAAAGTTTTATGGAATTCTTGAGATTTTCTTTTAGGTTTTTTGTCACGTTTTAGGAGATTCGTTTAATTGGCTGCTGCAAGTGTTTAGTCCGTATGAATTTTTTATTATACAATAAGTTTCTACTTGATATAAAGGTAGAAGAAAAAGGCATGTCCCTTTTATTAGGTTTCGTACACCTGAAGAAGGCATTAGAATGGACGGACCGAAAAGTTTTGTGAACAAAAACGGCGGAACATGATGCGTAGAACAGCCAATCCGAAGAATGCTTCGATATATTTATCGCTTCTAAATATTGCATTTATCTAAGAAACTTTATTTCTTTGTAATATATATATATATATATATATATATATATATATATGTGTGTGTGTGTGTGGTGTGTATGGTGGGTGTGTGTATATGTGTCTGTGAAATATACAAAGTACTCCGAAAAAAGTTGAATTTATTTTTGATGGTGCAGTCGACGTTAAAACGTTTCGGTTTTAATCAAACTTTCATCCGGACATTAATATAGAAGTGTTGTTTGAACAGTTATGGATGTTTTTTAAACAACGAGAGATGAAATATATACAGTGAAATGTTCATAGCTGTTTTGTCATAAATAACGTAATTCAGAGTTTTCCTTCTCCTAGACTGGTAACCTAACCAATGATAAAGAGCACAGTCTGCCCTACTAATTACTCATAGCTGGAGTGAGAAATGTTGGATACATACCTCTTCCAATGGTATTAGCCCTATTTGAAATGCAAAGAGCCTCGTCCAGGATTTGAAATTCGAGTTGACGAGTCCATTTCATTCGATGGTAACCAATTACACAACGCATCTCCATTATGATTGTTGTAGGTGACTCACCTATGACACGAACATGGACTTACCCAAACGGTATATATTTAACAGAGTAAAGCTACTCAAACGAGTAGTACCAGATACAGTTCTTCGTGTAAGCTGAAACAAGGAAACCCTTCCATTGTACGTTGATATATATTGCTGAATACAATCCGTTCCCTACATTTTATACCCGTGTTGAGTTATTATTTATTGACCCTTAAACAGGTCATAACAGTGGCGACGAGGAAAAAGACTGAATTAATCAATATTAACCCAAAAAATAAAAAATATTGAGACTCCTTCGGAGTTTAGGCTTGGAGGAGGGGTGTTGTAGGTGACTCACCTATGGCACGAACATGGACTTACCCAAAGGGTATATATTTAACAGAGTAAAGCTACTCAAACGAGCAGTCCCACCCACACCTGTCCTTCGGGACGGGTGTCTGGTGAACTGCTAAATTAAATAGCGTCGATTCCAGATGCTTGCCTCATTGCACTTAGAGGCTAAGCTCGGATCGACGCAATTTTTCTCCTACCACCCATGAGTCTCGGCTTGTGGGTGGTGCCCACATAAAACGGCCTTGTGCCATATCGTGTACACGTGGTACATGTAAATACCAGCAGTCACCCACACCTGTCCTTCGGGACGGGTGTCTGGTGAATTACTAAAATTAATAGCGTCGATCCCAGATGCTTGCCTCATTGCACTTAGAGGCTAAGCTCGGATCGACGCAATTTTTCTCCTACCACCCATGAGTCTCGGCTTGTGGGTGGTGCCCACATAAAACGGCCTTGTGCCATATCATGTACATGTGGGGTACATGTAAATACCAGTAGTCCCACCCACACCTGTCCTTCGGGACGGGTGTCTGGTGAATTACTAAATTAATAGCGTCGATCCCAGATGCTTGCCTCATTGCACTTAGAGGCTAAGCTCGGATCGACGCAATTTTTCTCCTACCACCCCATGAGTCTCGGCTTGTGGGTGGTGCCCACATAAAACGGCCTTGTGCCATATCGTGTACTTGTGGGGTACATGTAAATACCAGTAGTCCCACCCACACCTGTCCTTCGGGACGGGTGTCCGGTGAACTGCTAAATTAATAGCGTCGATCCCAGATGCTTGCCTCATTGCACTTAGAGGCTAAGCTCGGATTGACGCAATTTTTCTCCTACCACCCCATGAGTCTCGGCTTGTGGGTGGTGCCCACATAAAACGGCCTTGTGCCATATCGTGTACATGTGGGGTACATGTAAATACCAGTAGTCCCACCCACACCTGTCCTTCGGGACGGGTGTCCGGTGAACTGCTAAATTAATAGCGTCGATCCCAGATGCTTGCCTCATTGCACTTAGAGGCTAAGCTCGGATTGACGCAATTTTTCTCCTACCACCCCATGAGTCTCGGCTTGTGGGTGGTGCCCACATAAAACGGCCTTGTGCCATATCGTGTACATGTGGGGTACATGTAAATACCAGTAGTTCCCACCCACACCTGTCCTTCGGACGGGTGTCCGGTGAACTGCTAAATTAATAGCGTCGATCCCAGATGCTTGCCTCATTGCACTTAGAGGCTAAGCTCGGATTGACGCAATTTTTCTCCTACCACCCCATGAGTCTCGGCTGTGGTGGTGCCCACATAAAACGGCCTTGTGCCATATCGTGTACATGTGGGGTACATGTAAATACCAGTAGTACCAGCTACTACAGCTGCCACCCACCCGTCGTTCGGGACGGGGGTACAGTGAGCTTCGGCCTCTGGACCGGTGGGATGCTAAATTAATAGCGTCGATCCCAGAGGGCCGTCCCTCCAGGCAATACCTGCCTCATTGTACTTAAAGGGGCAGGGCTGGGTTTATTGCCCAGCGCCTGAGGCGCCCCCATAGGGGGAATGCCTAAGGGATCGACGCAATTTTTCTACCTACCACCCGAATTGTGGGTGGTCCCCACATAAAACGGCCTTGTGCCATATTCGTGTGAAAGTGGGACACATGTAAATACCAGTAATACCAGATACAGTTCTTCGTGTAAGTTGAAACAAGGAAACCCTTCCATTGTACGTTGATATATATTGCTGAATACAATCTGTTCCCTACATTTTTTACCCGTGTTGAGTTATTATTTATTGACCCTTAAACAGGTCATAACAATGATGATATAATTGCTTAGAATAAAGACTGACTTTGGCATTACATAATTCAACAGGTGCCGTACAAGATATTAGATATGATTGTAACAGGATATCTGATCTTCTCAGAGTGACGGGTGCTATTAGGAGCACTCTGACTTCAATACCAGCCGCCCGAATCTCCGAGGGCACTCCGACGTTGTTTTCGCGATCTTTCTGACAACTGAGGTGATAGTAATGCCAAGCTGGAATGTCCCTTGTTCTACCCTTAATAAATCATCCGAGTACTGAATAACAGTTGTCGTTCCTCAATAGAATCTTGTACAACCCTGTGCTGACATACAATCCATGGTCTCTTGATGTTGACAGGTGCCACTCAAAGAAATGGATTCTCACTAGTCGAGAATTAATGAAAACATCCCTGACAGGATACGACTATTCATAATTTATAAGAATGTTTTATATTTTTCAAAGTTATCAGTGTTTTTTTTAATTTATTTTATCAGCTCGATTTAAGCCACTATGAATATTTAATATGTTTTCCGATAGAAGAGAAATCTGCCCGACCCAAAAAACGAAACATTTTATCTCCTGAAAGTATATCTGTTACTATGAAAAAATATCGAATATGTCGGGTTGATTCACCATTTCTTGTGCTCCTGCCAGTCGTTCTTGCGTCACAATTAGTTTTCCTAATTTTTCTTTCGTCCTCTTTAAAATTATGGAATGGATTGAAATGTTTTCATTTTCTTTCCCCAGCTATGCTGTTCTTCTACAAGAACGCTTTTGTCATTAAATAACCCAGGAAGGCGTATATGCCATTAAACAATGAAATAAATCAATGCATATTATTCGAAAAATATGACTTATCCGTTTAGGAATCACCTGGAAATTACATTAAATAAATATTCAAAATACCCTTTACACTTTCATACCGGTTTCATAGGATGCACTTTAAAAAAAAAAGTTTACGTTTCGTCAGCACTAAGATCACCGGGAAACTGTGTTACTTGCAAAATTGATTAAAGAGCCAATCATTATAACCAAGATATCGAACATTTCTCGTGTTAATTTTGTTGTCGTGGTAATTGTACGAGATTTCATTATGTTGTGGTTTTCAGCATTTTTTTTATTTTAACTTTTCACGATCCTATCTATTAGGGAATTCATTTGAGTGTTCTTTTCTACAACTTACCTGTCCACATATTTCCAGAATTGCAAGCTCCGTGAATTATCCCTTAGAATTGTTTTTGCTCTCTCCACAAATCTGGCTTGTGCAAAATGTGGCTAATTTTCTCCATATTTTCATCGTTTATTTTCTATAACCTCTTTGTGTGAGGTTGCTTTTAGCTGTATAGCACTTATCTTCTAGCAGGGTGTCCTGGCGTCACCTTTGTCAAGACCTTTGTCAGCCGCTCACCGGCTATCTATTTGAAGCTGTACAAAGCTATGGTGCGGCCACACTTGGAGTTTGCATCACCGGTCTGGAACCCCTATCTTGCTCAGAATATTAACCTCCTAGAAACTGTACAGAGACGTGCAACCAAACGAATGCCTTCCATCAGGCATCTACCATACTCTGAACGTCTCGCAGTCCTGGAAATGGATTCGCTGAAACTTCGGCGTCTGGCAACTGACCTGGTAAACGCTCATAAGGTCATTAATCATCTTAACAACTGCAACCTTGAGCACCTTTTTGATCTCCATCTTTCTAACACACGTGGGCATGCCTACAAAGTCAGAAAACAGCACTGCTCACGTGACTTTCGGAAACATTTTTTCACGCTCAGAATTTCGGAGACATGGAATAAACTGCCCGCGTCTGTTGTAGGCTGCCGACGCACTGAATCTTTCAAAGCCTCCATGCTTCCTGTCGTCTGCCGACACTATACCTGATGCCACTCTCCACATACATATGCACAGACGTGCACACATACATGAATATTACTACTGTAAACTGTTCATGTTTCTGACACTACATTATTCTGTGTACTTGACATGAGACTTTGATGAGTTGTGGTGCACCTGAGTACTG
>CM042156.1:93805744-93815744 GCA_023376005.1 Doryteuthis pealeii | reverse complement strand
TTATTAGACCATCTTCAGGACTTGGATATAGTTCTTGCTCCAATGATGGAATTCTCAAAATGCTGCAACAGAAGGTCGTCAGTAGGGGGAGGGGTGGTTGGGGGTGGTTAGTGGATTTTCTTCTCTCTGGATGGGGAGTGTCAGAAAGGTGGATGGTGGTACCACAGGTGTTAGATTGTGGGATTGGTTAACTAAATATGTGTATGTGTGTGTGTGTCTGTTTAATTGTTTTTTTGTTTATATGTGTTGGGGAACTGGATTTGTCGTTAAGTTATAAGTCACACTAACATACCAACCACACACATATAACATATATTTTGAGAATGTCCATCATTGGAGCAAGAACTATATCCAAGTCCTGAAGATGGTCTAATAATAGACTGAAACGTTGCATCGTTGACAATAAACATCCAGTTTCCATAACATCCCGTGTTTGTCTCCCTTTCTCCACACACACACACACACACACACACACATATATATATATATATATATATATATATAGGGAGAGAGAGAGAGAGAGAGAGAGAGGATAGAGACAGACAGACAGACAGACAGACAGACAGAGAAAAGAGATCATAGGATCTAGCTAGGCTATCACATGGGAAAACCCTTAACGTTATTGTGCCATTCAAATTATATATATATATATATATATATGTGTGTGTGTGTGTGTGTGTGTGTGTGTGTGTTTGTGTGTGTGTGTGTGTGTGTTGTGGGGGTTATTAAGGGTCACAAATAAAGACAAACGACTGGTGAAAGTTGATACAATTGTATTGAACAAAGAAAGTAGAATTTACAGAAGGAAAGTGAAGTTACGTCCGACAATGCAGTCTAGAACTGAATCGTGTCGCTTGTTCTTCAAGCTGCAATTGTCTTTGCTTCTTGTAGTAGTAGTAGTAGTAGGTTTAGTGCATTATTTAAATAGCTTATATCACCTATAACAATATATATATATACATACATACATACATACATATATACATAGATAATCTTGTTTAAATAACCATAACCATTGGAAAATAAACCTCACTACTATATCGAAAATTGTAAAGCAATTCTTATAAATAAAAAGGAATCTACAATTGTTACCTAATTATTAGAAACCTAATATTTATGTGCAATAGTGTAGAAATCAAAATGACGGTTATAAGTTCATCCGGCGGCCTTGAAGAATGAGTGACAATGTTTGACCTCAGTCCTGATCCTTCCTTCCGGTGGATACCGTGAGAATCGGTGAGGAGACCCTCTTCCGGTTTAGATTAAACAGGTTACGATAGATATAAACAGATTAAGATATTGACATAAAGATAGATAGATAGATAGATAGATAGATAAGCAAACAGGTTACGATAGATATAAACAGTTTAAGATATTGACAGATAGATAGATAGATAGATAAGCAAACAGGTTACGATAGATATAAACAGGTTAAGATATTGATAGATAGATAGATAGATAGATAGATAAGCAAGCAGGTTACGATAGATATAAACAGGTTAAGATATTGATAGATAGATAGATAGATAGATAGATAGATAGATAGATAAGCAAACAGGTTAAGATAGATATAAACAGGTTAAGATATTGACATATAGATAGATAGATACATACATACATACATACATATGAGCAAGTTGGGATAGATAAATAGATAGAGTGATAAGCAAACGGCTTAAGATAGATATGAATATATATATATATATATATATATATTAATAAGTCATCCACAGACACGTGTTTCGGCATATCATGCCTCTTCAGTGTGGCTAGACACAACTATCCTTGGGTAGGGTCGAACTCAGACTGACCGCATGGTAGTCCGATATCTTATCCCCTCGCCCACTGACAACTGATGCGGGGACTGGTGTTTTTTTAACTATTAAATACATAGGAATGTATGTATCTTTCGGTCACTGAGAGATCAAATTTCCGGAGAAATGATCATTGCTTATTTGCTTAGTAGTTAGAGTTAATTTAAATTACCAATTAGAGAGCTCATTACCAAATTCATGGGAGCCTATATTAATAAGTCATATATTTATATATATATATAATTAATGGTGATATTATGATTTCACACTCATAACTTAAAGTTTCTTGTTAGTCCAATCATCAGATGAGAAGTGGTTGAGATGTCAAAAACCAGTCGTGAAATGGTAAAAATCAAATGTTTTTTTAAACTGTGGCTTGTTTAACGTTTATGTGACGTGGATTGTATTCACGTGATGTAAAGTCATGACGTTAAATTATATATATATATATATATATATATAGATAGATATATAGATATGGACAGGCCGGGATAGATATATAATCAAACAGACCAATGTTATCCTACGAAGTCCCACCAGGTCGATTCACCCACGGGTAAATGAGTGGTGAATGTCTTTCCTTTCTTCCTGATTCTTAACAACATATGTAAGAAATCTTATTATAATGGAGATTGTGTGTTTTTCAGTCTGTAACCGAAACTATATTACTACTCATGTCACAATTTCCTTAGTTATTAACGACACATTCTCCATGATTCTATTTCTATTTAAACCTCAATTAATAATAAAACTGTTTGACATTATTAATACTGTTGACCTTACCTAAATATTAATAATATGCAATTGTATTTATATATACAACAAAATACCAGTTTTCAGAGTAAACGTAAAGCTAATTTGCATATTGATATTAAAAAAACTGATTTTAATAAAAATGTGCTTGGTTTTATTGATTTCTAATTGTCTGGTTTTATCTTAATGAATATGAGTAAAAATCTCTTCAATAATCCTAAAAGAAATTCATTAACAAGAAGAAATAACTGTAAATTTATTATTTACTTCCTATTTTAACTAAATAGTTAAACTAGGAAAATTTAGCATTGAAAAACGGAAGTGATGAAAGAGTAAGTTTCAGTTGTTCTATTTTCCGATTATACCCCCTCCGTTTCAAATCTTTTTATCTCAATTCTTAATTAGTTTCATTAGCCTTTCTAATTTAATATGATATTTTATTACATTTAAACTTAAATACTTTTAAACTTAAATACTTGTGCCCGGAGGGTGCATATATTTGCTAGTATTTATAAACTAGATCGAACACGGTCAAGTCCATCGATCCAGATGTGAATGGTGTCGTTTGAACGAGGGAAACTATATAATTAAATGCATTACCATAGCAACACATATACGGCGATTAACCTACTGACACTTGTGTAACATCCACTTCATCTGAGTGTGATGACAGCAGCGAAGATTTATTTGATCGAAGCGAACAGCAAAACTTCTACGCATCAAATGAGTATTTTGTTGCCAAGAAATCAAAGACCCGTGTAGATGTAGTAAATAGGCACTAGAATATATCTTATTATAATGGAGATTGTGTGTTTTTCTGTCTGTAACCGAAACTAAATCACTACTCAAGTCACAATTCCCTTAGTTATTGACGTCACATTCACCATGAATTTATCCTTATTTTAACCTCAATTATTAATAAAATTGTTTTACCTTATTAATACTGTTAACCATATCTACATACTGACAACACGCAATTATATTTATATATACAACAAAATAGCGGTTTACAGTGTGAACGGAAGGCAAATTTGCATATTAATATTAAAAAATCGAGTTTAATAAATATGTGCTTAGTATTATTGATTTCTAACTGTTTGGTTTTATTCTAATGAATATAAGCAAAAATCTCTTCAGTAAATTTTAAATGAAATCCATTAACAAGAAAAATAACTGTCATTTTATTCTTTACTTCCTCTTATAACTAAATACTTAAATTAGAAAAAATAACAATGAAAGACGAGAGTGATGGAAGAGTAAGTTTCAGTTGTTCCATTTTTTATTATACTCCCTCTGTTTCAAATCTTTTTATCTGTATTCTTATTTAGTTTCATTAGCCTTTCTAATTTAATACAATATTTTATTACATTAAAACTTAAATACTTGCACCCGGAGGGTGCATATATTTGCTAGTATATATATATATATATATATATATATATATATATATATATATATATATATATATATGTGTGTGTGTGTGTGTGTGTGTGTGTGTGTGTGTGTGTGTTTGATATATATACATATGCATATATACGAATATATATATATATGTGTGTGTGTGTGTTTGATATATATACATATGCATATATACGAATATATATATGTGTGTGTGTGTGTTTGATATATACATATGCATATATACGAATATATATATATGTGTGTGTGTGTGTTTGATATATACATATGCATATATACGAATATATATATATGTGTGTGTGTGTGTGTTTGATATATACATATGCATATATACGAATATATATATATATGTGTGTGTGTGTGTGTGTGTGTATGAGTGTGTGTACAGTCATATACTAGAACACATAGACACACAAACAAAACACACACACACACACACACACACAGATATATATATATATATATATATATATATATATATATATATATATATATATATAAAGTCGTCGGGGCGGACTAAAGTCGGTATCAGCAAGTCAGCGAGGGAGTCTATCCCCTTTTCATTAGCGCTAGACCAAGGAGATTGTATTTAGCATCTGAGGTGGAGCGCCACACCTACCATCAGCTCCTTACTTTACCGCACAGATCCCTGTACTACTCATACGCTGAGTTGGCGAGGACCGGTATGGTTTCTAGCCGAACGCTCTATCGATTCTTTAAAACGTAATATCCTCTTAAAATTACGGCCAGTCTAGAGCTTTAATATAAGCAAAAATAATACTTTGTCTTTTGGAATTTTTGAAATTTAGAAATACTCATAAAATATATTTTTCTAAAATATTCATCAATCTTTCTAATATAAAATTTAAGATAATCTTTTTATTTATTTACTGACTTATCTAAGTAATTTAATATATTTTATTTTACAAGTGAAAAAAAAAGCTAAGTAAATAAATTCTCCTATTTGACCATTTTTATTTTGAATTCAAGATAGTTATAATGTAGCAATATTCACCGGAAGTTAACCAGACAAGATTATATATATATATATATATATGGGAGATTATGTGCTTAATTAAAGTCATACCTAATTTTATTAATTAATTAATTATAATAAATGAATTAGGCGTGCATATCGGTTTAAATGTAAAGCGCAAACAGATCGAGAAAAAGTCATCTCTGTATTTACATTTCAGCCCATCAGGCCCCACCAGCAGAGCCATAGACAGGGCAGTGCTTTGTGCGTGATTCGAACCCTACCTGTCAGGCTGACATATATATATATATATATATATATATATATATATATATATATATATATATAAAACTTCAAACCCATTATCAACAGATATTACAAATGTAAGATTTTATCTTCTCTAATAACTTATAGAATAATTATATTAAGTTGATGCTTCAAAGGAGTCTAATAATAGATGAGAAAAAACTTTTATCAGGGACCCCACTCTCAAAAAGTGTTTTAATACTTTTGAGAGGGGGGTCCCTTGGAAAGGATTTTTCATTTATCCCCCTCATTTCATTCATTTTTATTTCATCCATTCATTCATTTTACCATTAATTTTTAACTATACATATATATATATATATATATATATATATATATATGTATGTGTGTGTGTGTGTGTGTGTGTGTGTGTGTGTGTGTGTGTGTGTGTTGGGGGTGGGAAGATAGAACGGAACAGACTGAATTGGATAAATATATACATATGAATATACCCAGAAAGATGGAAAAAGAAAATGCCCGGCGGATATAAATGATACAGTAGATAAATAAATAAATTAGATAGATAGATAGATAGATAGATAGATATAACCAAATAAGATTGATGAATACATAAAGAAATAGCAATAAAGATGCAATACAAACAATGTAGATAGATAGATATATAGAACTTATTTATTCTCCTGATTGAGTAGTGATGTCAGCAAAACCTGATATTTTTCCATGCTACAAATATCATTAATATTCACAGATGTCTATGTAATGGAGTTTGTGTAGTCAAAAAGTTAGTTTGAACTGCTTGGAGCTCGCTATCAAATATGAGGGGTTTCCATAAGCCGTTTGATTAATGGAGACATTAAACATTAACCGACTAAAAATGCCAAGACACTCACTCAAGTAACATACAAGCTATTTTGGATTTTTTTTTTTTTTTTGTGGTTAAATACGGAATGGATCAACAAAGATTTTACAAAAGAAGACTTGATTCCTATTTTTGTAGAGGCTTGCTGAAGATGACTGAAAGAGATATTTGATATCAAAAAAATACATTACTCAATAAGTCCCGGGCCTAACATATGGATGTTGCCACTAATAAACGAAACTTCTTACCTTAAAATGTCACGTGTCAAAATTTGAGCCCAATCGGATTATTAGTTTACAAATTATAGTTATTTAAGTGAAGCTACTGTTGCAAATTGTCAAAACAATGAAAAAATCTGAATTTCGTGTGTTGATTTCTGATGGGGAAAAATAATGTTTAAACAAAGCAAACAGTTGATAACTGTTATTCGGACTCTGTTCCGTCGGAAACAACGGTTAATCAGTGGTATGTTGACTTCTCTCTCCCTCTCTCTCTCTCTCTCTCTCTCTCTATATATATATATATATATATATATATATATATATATATATATATATACATACAATTAGAGTACAAAAGACGTGAAGTCAATGATTCCTGGTAACTGGTAGAGTCTCGCTTATGTGATTTTCAGTCCAAACTTGGTTTGAAAATCGCATAAGCATTATTCGTTGCCTTCCCGTTTTCGCTACTCAATTTATATATAGACGGTCTATAAATGATACTGAGCACTCTTTATTTATAAATATAGCAAACTATATATATATATATATATATATATATATATATATATATATATATATATATATATAGGGTGTTCGGGATTAATTTGATATATTTATATTTGGTTATTTTTCTCCGTAAGTTGGAGATATTGACGCACACTTCGCATCATTTAAAAGCGTGGACCCCTCGGGTATTGACAAACCGTACGTATCATTTAAAAGCTTGGACCCTTCTTCATTCATATATACGTGATGACAGATAGAATGGATGACTGGAACCTACCCGAATCATGGAAGAGAATAACTTGTATCATGATGAGCTGCGCCGGCCATAAAGAGATTATGGTTGCTGCCCAATGCTCCCTGAACACTGTAAAAACAATTAGGCATGAACTGGAGAATTGCAATTGAGACTACGAGGCTGTGGCTAGAAGAAAGCAGCATAACAGACGATCTGATTGCGTTCATATAGCAGAATTCATCGTAAATCTGCAGTAAAATGTTTTGACGCACCTTCAGATCTCTACGGGGAGTTGCTAAACACTATAGTCAAGCGATGAATAACAAGAGTAGCCAATGGTAGGCTATATGTATGACAGCAGGATTCGGCCTCCTGCCACATCTCTGAGAAAAGTTTTTTAAAAATGGTTGTTGGAGAATTTTTACGACTACACCAGTCCCAATATTTGGCCTCTGAACTCCCCAGATCTTAACCCCATGGATTTTTATGTATGGGATCCTATTGAGAAAGACACCAATCGCCCGTGCCAGTATTACAAAAGCCCAGTTATTCGACAGAAGTAAGTAGTGTTGTGACCGTTCCCAAGGAGACTGTAACATCAGCTTGCTCCAGGTTCCGGAGCAGGATTGAGGCTGTGATCGACGATAATGGGGATTATTTTGAGTGAAACTTGTTGATGGCAGTGTAATATCCGTGCCTGTTGAATTTCTTTACAATCCATTAGATTTTGTAGTTACCAAGCACTTTTTCTTTTTCCTTGTGAAACTGTCAAATTTCTCCCAAACACCCTGTATATATATGAGTGTGTGTGTGTGTGTGTGTGTATAAATTGTTATATTAGAAAGCCAAGTAAGACATGCTGGGCAATGTTAGAGAAGAAATGATAATCAAGTGGACGTTCTTCTATGGACACCTACACATGGATGCACCTGTGGAAAAAGGAAGGGAAAAGTCATTACGTTCTTCAACGTTATCCTGTTTTCTCATTATTTTTATATGACGTCACATTTCTATGTTTGATAAATTTAAAAAAATAACATCTTCAGTCATAGATTATAGTATAACTATTAAAAAAATAACATTATTGAATCTAAATAAGATTTAAATTAATAACTTTCGGATTTCTCATACACAAATACACACAAATATATATATATATATATATATATGTATACATATGTATGTGTGTGGTGGGTGTGTAGTTCTGATGTAGTTACAAAATTGTTATTTATTCATCTAGCAATATTTCGTGTTAACTCTAAATATTAGTCTCCCTGCCCCAGGGAGCTAACAGGTGTCCCTGGTTCTACGCCAATTAACATTTTTTTGCCCATTTATGATGTCATGAGTAAATATTTAATCTCTTAGTAAATTTCAATCAGAAATTAACCATCAGGATGATCGATTTTTATTTCAAGCGAACTTTTTAAATAAATTGCTAACACGCACGCACGCACTGATAAAAGGACACATACGCACACGAAAACATGATCAAAATGCAAAATAATAGAAAGAAAAGAAAATTGATCATGGATTCATTGATTTTTATCAATACTTCCTTCAATATTTCCATTGCCATCGAACTCTGTGTAAACGAATTTGGAAAATTTGATTTCAGTCACTTTGAAAATGATATTAAATTTTCCATCTTTGATATGTTCGGGTTTTGGGGGGATTTGTTTTCATTATATTTTGGTTGCAGTTTCTTTTTTATTTTCGTCTTTTTTCCCAGTATTTTTTTCTTCTTTCCCATTTTATCATTTTCCTTTTCTTACCCATCTAACTCCAATTTTTTCTTCTTTACTTCTTTATTTTCATATGTTCCTATTATTTTCATCTTCCCTTTCAATTTACGCCTTTCCCTGTGCCTCCTTCTTCTCTTCTCTTTGCATAGCCCTTCTTCGCTACTCTGAATCGTATACTTGCTGGTATACTGCTCAATGAAATCACAAGGCATGCTGTATCATATTTAAAAGGTACGCTTTATTTGCTTCTGCTTCTAACTCGGTGATGCGTGTACACGGCATGGAACTTGACGTTGGCGGCTACTAAATGAGGAAGTCAAGATGAGACTACAAAAACTGCTATCTGCCACACGTGGGGCCCTGTTGAATGGTACGATAAGTAACGGGTACGCCGCTCCCCCAGGGGAGGGGTAGCGGGTCAACTCTCTCTCTCGCGACTGCTGTTTGAAAAGCGCTGTCCTCAACTGACTGGCTCTCGCAACTCTTGACTGCTCTCTGCCCAACTGCCCCTGCTGTTTTGACTCTCGCTTAAGAACGTATAATCCGCCCACACATCTCTTTGTTCGGTTGACCGGAAGTCCTTTCCCCCACTTTCACTCTCTTTGTTCAAATTCCCGTTTATACAGAGGAAGTCTTTTTTTTACCCTTCTGTTGTTATACTAAGATTTCTGTCTAGTGCTATCTATTGTTTCTTTTGCTCAATTTCTTCTTTGTCAGGTTTCGAATTTCCCGCGCAAAATAAATGCGGCGGTCCTAAACATAACATTTGTACCTTTCTCTCATTTTCCCTCTGTGCCTTTCTCTGTGCCTCCTCTTCTTCTCTTTGTACCTTTCTCTCATACTCCCTCTTTGCCTTTCTCAACTTCTTCTCTTTTTCTTTGTACCTTTCTCTCATATTCCCTCTGTGACTTCTACTTATGCCATTCTCTCCATCCCCTTCTCTCTATGCGCCTTTGTCTCCCATTTCTTCTCTTTGTTTGGTTTGTTTTGTTTTACGGTATATCAACCTCGGTGGGTCATTTAATACCGACAAGGTTGTGAAATAAATTTTTTCTTAATGCATAATACAATTTTGTTTATAAACTCATGTTTTTCTATTTAACCCATAGATGGGTCTTCTCTTTGTGTCTTTCTCTGTTCCTAAATTCTTGAACACTTTGCACCTTTCTCTCATCTCCACTCCATCCTCCCCCTATTCCTC
>CM042156.1:93798244-93800744 GCA_023376005.1 Doryteuthis pealeii | reverse complement strand
TAAGTAAATTAATATAATGGAAAAAATACCATGAGTTTGGTATTGTTGTATACTCTCTTTCCTTACTTTCTTACTTCTATTCTTCTAGCGTCTCTTCTAGCGTCTGGACTTCATCTTGGGGACTTTGTGTCTGGTCTTCCATTGGGGATTTCTCTTTATCAGAAGCCCTGTGTTATTGGTAGTTTTTAGATAATAACACAAGACTTCGATTTAACTTAGATCATATCTTATTCTGAAATCCCCACCAGACTACCTGCGCAGATTGAGTCGGCACCGTGCATAACACGACTTTGGCCGATCTGACTAAAACTCTCTCTAATCTAAACCGGAGGAGGGTCTTTTCCACCGATTCTCACGGTATCCACCGGAAGGATCAGGACTGAGGTCAAGCCTTGTCATTCAATCCTTCAAAGCCGTGGGCTGCAACTTATAACAGCCATTTTGGTTTCTACACTACTGTACACAAGAATTAGGAATCTAATAATTATGTAACAGTATCTTTCTCGGGAACTTTACCTAAATGCCTACTATATACAGTTATAAATAAAACAAAGATTTAGTTTAGATACAGTGGATATTTACCCAGGCCTTTCGCAATGGGTGACTAGTATGGGGCATCCAGCGAGAAGTGAACTCGCTATTTAATAATGTATCGACAGGGCTAGCTTGCTAACCATTAGATCATGAAATAAGGATGCCCTTTTTTATCCAACCCGAGCTCTCTATTCAGTACTAACGAATATTCGGGACTAGCTTGCTACCCATTACCTTACGAGAGGACGCAGTGTTTTTACCAAATACATTCACCAGAGTTAGGGTGTGACAGACACAATGTCGCAAGTATGGAGCATCCATCCAAGATCGAACTCGATATTCAGTAATAATGGATCTGCGGGACTCGCTTGCAAACCATTAGACCACAAGAGGATGCCCTAGTTATAGTATTGGACAACAATAATTGAAAAGGAAAGAAATTTAACGATTTGTTATTATTGCCACACATTTTAAGAAACTTCGATAGTACAATACACGTGGAAAGTCACTATTCCCCTTGATTATTGCTCTTAATTGTTCCTTAGTTATAGCAAAAAGTAATTAGTAAACTACTAATCATAGTTATAGCAAAAAGTAATTTGGAAAGGACTAATCATATATTAGGATATTAAATCAAGGAAAAGAAATTTCCTTTTTGTTTCTTTTTTTAGGGGGGGGGAGGATTTGTAAGAATTTCCATTTTAGATAATTATGATTTTGAGAACACAAATCAAGTGGAGACGCGTGGCGTAATGGTTATCATTGTAGGAAATGGATCCGGTGATACGAATTCAAGTCCTGGACGAGAATGTTTGCATTTCCCATTGTGCTGATACCTTATGCATCAAACTATTCTCCCTCCAATTATGGGTAAATAGTAGGTCAGATAGGTATCTTTAATCTATGTTAGACAACCAGTATAAGAGAAGAAAAAAATTGAATTCAAATCTGATAAACTCTGTAGGGACCGTGGTTGTTTGGTGAGTGTGTAGTTGAGGAGTTGAAGAAGATCCGAGTTATGGGTCCCCACAATTTATATGTATAAGACTACGGAAATGAAATTTCCAGAGAAAACAAAAGAAGACAAAATTGATAAAGGAAACAAACTTTATATACACTAGCAAATATATTCACCCTCCGGGTGCAAGTATTTTAGTTAAATTTTATAATAAAATATGATATTAAATTAGAAAGGCTAATGAAACTGAATAAGAATGTAGATAAAAAGATTTTGAACAGAGGGGGTATGATTGAAAAATAGAACAACTTTGAAACTAACTCTTCCATCATTTTCCGTTACTCCCGTCTTTCATTGATCAATTTTCCTAATTTAACTGTTTAGTTAAAATAGGAAGTAAAGAATAAAATTACAGTTATTTCTACTTGTTAAGGGATTTCTTTTAAGATTTATCCAGAGATTTTTGCTCATATTCAATAAGATAAAACCAAACAATTAGAAATCAATAATACTAAGCATATATTTATTAAAATCAATTTTTTAAGATCAATATGCAAATTAGCCATCCCGTTCATACTGTAAACCTCTGTTTTGTTGTATATATAAATACAATTGCATGTTATTAGTGTGTAGATATGGTCAACAGTGTAAGTAATGAAAACAATTTTATTAATAATTGAGGTTTAAATAAAAATAAAATCATGGAGAATATAATGTAAATAACAAAGGGAATTGTGACTTGTATAGTAATATAGTTTCGGTTACAGACAGACAAACACACAATCTCCATTATAATAAGATTAATTTACAATTGGTATATTCAATTGTTCTTTCAGAGGTGTTGCAGACTATGTGTCTGTACTTAGTTGTGTGTGACATGTATTGTTTATATTTGTGCGATTGGTTGTCAACATTGTAGCAGTTTTGTCTGTGATTGAAACTTGTGATTGAAATTTGGAAACGAAAATACGAGACCAACCTGATATATCATTTTGTGTTTTCGGGCAG
>CM042156.1:93750744-93795744 GCA_023376005.1 Doryteuthis pealeii | reverse complement strand
ATCGTGTATTATATATACTAGCAAATATATGCACCCTCCGGGTGCAAGTATTTAAGTTTTAATGTAATGAAATATCGTATTAAATTAGAAACGCTAATAAAACTAAATAAGAATGCAGATAAAAAGATTTGAAACAGAGGGGGATATAATCGAAAAATAGAACAACTGAAATTTACTCTTCCATCACTCTCGTCTTTCATTGTTATTTTTTCTAATTTAAGTATTTAGTTAAAAGAGGAAGTAAAGAATAAAATGACAGTTATTTTTTCTTGTTAATGGATTTCATTTAAGATTCATTGAAGAGATTTTTGCTTATATTCATTAAAATAAAACCAAACAGTTAGAAATCAATAATACTAACCGCATATTTATTAAAATCACATTTTTAATATCAATATGCAAATTAGCCTTCCCGTTCACACTGTAAACTGCTATTTTGTTGTATATATAAATACAATTGCATGTTGCTAGTATGTAGATATGGTTAACAGTATAAATAATGTTACACAATTTTATTAATAATTGAGGTTTAAATAAGGATAAATTCATTGTGAATGTGACGTTAATTACTAAGGGAATTGTGACTTGAGTAGTGATTTAGTTTCGGTTACAGACAGAAAAACACACAATCTCTATTATAATAAGATATATATATATATATATATATATATATATATATATATATATATATATAGAGAGAGAGAGAGAGAGAGAGAGATTTGGTATATGAAAACTTATAAACTACTAAAAGTAGAGGAATCATATGTAAAATGGGGAGGTGATATTTTATTATGAAATAAAATATAAAATAAAGGGGATACGAAGGTCTTTTCGACCGGTACTTTTTCAGGTATTTACACCGGTTGACAATTAAAAGTCAGAATGTAAAGAAATTAATGACAACGAAATATATATACATATATATATATATATATATATTTGGGAATAAAAAGGCCTTAAATACCATGGGTATCGTGGTTATGGACCATTTGAGCTCTCATACGGAACCTGAACTCTACAACAAACTACGGGTAGAGAATTAGGACCCACCTAGAATCACCTTGTACCAAGAAACTTGGTACCGCACCAAAGTATATATATATATATATATATATATATATATATATATTCTGAAAAAGTAAGGACGAACTCATAAGTGACTTTCTTATGTGGACACCTACAAATGGAAATACCAGATTTGTCCGACAAGCCTATATTGATCAATTCTGTGCGGAGGAGCGATGATCAATAGGAACGAGTGGTGAGAGAGAGTCGGGGAAATCCATGCTGTTACCACGACTTAATGATAATGAATATTATATATGTTCTGTGAATGTTTTGGTTTGACTTGCCGTGGGGAGGTTTGACGAGAGGGAAATGTGCACAAAGCGCCGATTTACAAAAACATTATGAGACTGTTTGAACGATCATTTTCATGCTACATTTTATGGTTACATGAGGCAATGTATGTTTTCAAATATATGGTCAAAGAAGTATTTACCCAAACCCTTCTCTCGAGCAGGATGCGACACCGGAATTGTGTTTACAGGTTTGAATATATATATATGTGTGTGAATAAGATATAATGAAAAAACAAACGATGTTTACAACTGAAATAGGCTCATCAGAAGAGAAAGTGTGCAAACCGTTTCGGGGCCAATTCTCTTGACGGTTTAAAAAGCAACACCCGGTCCATCCTCAACTAATATGAGGACCCTATTGCATTATAATGTATCAACCGCACGTGGGTCGGTCATCAACAAAAATAAGATGGGAAAAAAGACCGTTAGTAAAAACAGAACGCTGCTAGTCAAACGTTGGAATTAATAAAAAAAAAAAAAATTGTGCTGTCTGTATTAAAAATAATATGAATTTTATTTAAAAATAAAATGAATTTTATTTAAAAATAAAATGAATCTTATTTAAAAATAAAATGAAACTCATTTTCAATTTTGAATAATGCTTCTGATTATTTTCAAAATTGAAAATGAGTTTCATTTTATTTTTAAATAAAATTCATATTATTTTTAATACAGACAGCACAATTTTATTTTTTTTTTATTAATTCCAACGTTTGACTAGCAGCGTTCTGTTTTTACTAACGGTCTTTTTCCCGTCTTATTTTTGTTGATGACCGACCCACGTGCGGTTGATACATTATAATGCAATAGGGTCCTCATATTAGTTGAGGATGGACCGGGTGTTGCTTTTTAAACCGTCAAGAGAATTGGCCCCGAAACGGTTTGCACACTTTCTCTTCTGATGAGCCTATTTCAGTTGTAAACATCGTTTGTTTTTTCATTATATCTTATTCATACTGTCGGATTAATTTCCATTTTATTTTCACATATATGTGTGTATGTGTGTGATACCTTGATTTACGGGTGCCCGAATTTCCGACTTTCCGATTTTCCGACTATATATATATATATATATATATATTAATATATATATATATATATATGAGGAAGAATGAATAAAGAAAAGAAAGAACACAATGGATAATAAAAGATGAATTAATCAATATCACTTACACATGTGTTTCGGTCAGTTCATCTGTGTGAAATATTTCGCACACAAAGAAGATTCGACCTTCATCATAGTGAACTTTTATTATTTTTATTTATTTATTTTTTTTTTTTTAAATATAATTTCACTCTGATGAAGGTCGAATCTTCTCTGTGTGCGAAATATTTTCACACAGATGAACTGACCGAAACACATGTGTAAGTGATATTGATTAAATTTATCTTTTATTATCCATTCTATTCTTTCTTTTCTTTATTCATTCTTCCTCATATTGTCGGATTCATTTCCAATTTCCATTTTTACACACACACACACACACACATATATATATATATATATATATATATATATATATATATATATAATCAATTGCTAGACAATCTGCCTAGGAACCACAAGGTTCCAGGTTCGATACCGGCCCTCGCAAAGTTGATACTACCTATGTCACATTGTCCCCAATTGTGAGTCTTTTAACTCTTTGATTACTTTTAACCGCTCACAAGGGCTCTCACATCACTGCGATCCTACTGTAAACCGCTGGGAGCAGCTCTCGCACGTGTCACTTCTTTAAACTAAAAAAAACACTAAGTGAACACCAATGCTATGTTTTGTTTTGTATGGGAATAATCTTTAATACCTTTCCCAATCATAATAGCGCTATAAACAGCCTCATACAAGTGTTGCATACCCTTCTCATTACTTACTTCTTACTTCTTCTTCTGTTCATCTTCTATCTTAAGTTCTTCTTCTATTCTTCTGGCGGCTCTTCTCTCGTCTTGGTGGTCGGTCGCACTTAACTCATTTCTTCTTCTAGATCAGTCTTGTTACCAAGACATTCATTAATCACAAGACCGTGTTATTTTTCTTAAACTTTTATTTCCTTAACTAAACATTTTATGTAACTAAATATCTGACTAACATAGCGCGCGTATGCAGAGTGAGTTACAGTTAAGGCAGGACATCTTCTCTGCCCGACGTCCAACTGAAAACTCAGGAGCCAACCAGGTCCCACTTGACTTCACATATTTCGCGGGCTTTCTGTACTATTTCATGGAAAGTCCCGCCCGTGATATGAAAAGAGCCATCTCTCTAGAAATACAGGGGATTGACAATAATCTTATGCAACCGCATATATTATGTAATACAGGATATGAACTCCATTTTCTGCAAGGATAATCATTACACCGCAAACACCTCCTAGTGTAGATACTCGAATATCATTTTTTGAAGTTGGAAATTGTAGGCGTACCAGTTAACCTATGCTAAGCCTTGGGCAACTATTTACACACACAAAGTTTGTGTCTAGTAAATGGTACATCCCCCCCCCCCATAGAATTAGACTAGACTTTTAGATCTGAGAAAGTAGCATGATACGCGAGTATATACGGTATGTATTTTTTTAGAACCCATAAATATGAATAACAATTTTCGTCCTCTCCAAGATGGGTAAATAGTTGTGAAGATTGGATACTCAGGCAGTTTAGGAGAATTGAATGCAGACTAGTTAAGCCTTAGCTAAAATCAACATTCTGTCATATCCTGTCCGTGACAGAGTGGGTGGATACAAGTGCCGGGTATGTATATACTCAGTGGTCCATATAAAGAGATATAAATAGACTGGCATATATATATATATATATTATATATATGTGTGTGTGTGTGTGTGTGTGTGTGTTGTGTGTGTGTGTGTGGTGTATTTGGGCAGCATTCTTTCATTTATACATGTAGAATTAAACAAAAGGCACATCTCCTGTTTAACAATTTTATTTTTGATCTTTTCTAATTTCTGCCAACTTTTAATGTTTGGCGTGGAATTGGTGATACGTCCACCAAAGTCAGTTTCCCGAGTACTTTCGGCACTTCGAAGTGCCATCATCAGGGGTGATGTATTCTACATTAATATAATTTTAAAAAAAAAAGAAAAAAAAAACTGGAATACATCACCCCTGATGATGGCACTTCGAAGTGCCGAAAGTACTCGGGAACTGAACGTTGATGGACTTATCCACCAATTCCACCCAAACATTAAAAAGTTGGCCAGACAATTAGAAAAGATCAAAAATAAAATTGTAAACAGGAGATGTGCCTTTTGTTTAATTCTACATATATATATATATATATATATATATATATATATATATATATATATATATTGGTTAGCTGAGCATGAAGTCAATGGGGCGTGGTAACCGGTGGTTTATCGCCTATGCTTTGAAAATCACATAGGCGATAAATTCTCATTTACCAAGCACCGTTTAACTTCAAGTCTCCGCTATCCTAATTTAGATATGCATGCAGAGATTGAGAACTCTTTACTCATAGATATAGCGAACCACATTAACAATACATATATATATATATATATATATATATATATATATATGTATTATTGATATATATGGTGTGTTGTGTGTGTGGTGTGTGTATTCGTTTATATGTTAAATAGTTAGATAGTTCATAACTGTTCAATCCATTGTTTAATTTAAATTTAAAATTATATTGACGTTAGATATTTTCTAATGGAAATTATTCTAAACAGGAAGTTAATGAATACATTTCGCTACATTATAAGTCCTTATCAGCTGATGACATTTCGGCACTAATTTAGACGAACTTTGGGAAGTAACTGCTTTCCTCATGTTGAGTTTTAAATTTTTTATTTAGAATTTGTATTAATATTTTTCATGCTTTGATAAATCCAGTTATATATATTATATATATATATATATATATATATATATATATATATATATATATATATATATTGTTGTATATGTTTACAACTGAAATAGGCTCATCAGGAGAGAAAGTGTGCAAACCGTTTCGGGGCCAAATCTCTCGACGGTTTAAAAAGCAACACCCGGCCCGTCCTCAACTAATATGATGACCGACCCACGTGCGGTAGATACATTATAATGCAATAGGGTCCTCATATTAGTTGATGACGGGCCGGGTGTTGCTTTTTAAACCGTCGAGAGATTTTGGCCCCGAAACGGTTTGCACACTTTCTCTCCTGATGAGCCTATTTCAGTTGTAAACATCTTTTGTTTTTTCATTATATCTTATTCATACTGTCGGATTAAATTCCCTTTTATTTCACATATATATATATATATATATATATATATATATATATAATATATATACATATATATATATATATATATATATATATATGTATATGAGGTTAAGTAAACAAACAAATGTACTTATTTTTTTATATGGCTTTAAGCCGACAATTTTTGGAGGATATGTGCTTAATTGAAGTCATACCTAATTTTGAAAATTAATTAGTTAATAATTAATGAATTTTAGGTGGGCATATATGTTCAAATGTAAGGCTAAACGAATCGAGAAAATGTCAATCCCTGAATGTACATTTCGACCTATTAGGTCTCATAACCTTGTCTATAACCTTGCTAATGAGACCTAATAGGTCGAAATGTACATTCAGGGATTGATATTTTCTCGATTCGTTTAGCCTTATATTGAACATATATGCCCGCCTAACATTCATTAATTATTAACTAATAATTTCAAAATTAGGTACGACTTCAATTAAGCACATATCCTCCATATATATATATATATATATATAATATATTATATATATATATTGCATACTGAAGTTTTCACTGTACCAAATCGATATAATGTTGTATACCCTTCTTACTTCTTTACTTCTTGTCGTATTTTCTTCTGACCGGCTTTGGTTCTTCTATCATCTTGACTTGGTATATCTTCTAACATCTTGCGTCTAGTATTGACTTCGTCTGGACTAGCGTCACTTCTAAGGTCTGGACTTTCTTGGGGACTTCGGGTCTGGTTTCTGTTAGGGATTTCTCCTAATCAGAAGCCCTATGTCATTGTTAGTTTTTTAACCATGGTTAGGCAACCGGTCTAGAAGGAAAACTCTGAATTCAAACCTGATAAACTCCGCTTGATAAATTGACATTGTGTCGCATCCAGCTCGTGCGGAGGGGTTGGTATAAATATATATATATATATATATATATATATATATATATTATAATGTTTAGCTGCACTACTTGAAACTTTAACATAAGCCTTGGGAAAAATCTGAACGGATCTACAAGAATATCCTATGTGCTTTTTTTAAACAAAATACTGAAGCAGCAACCCACAAAAAAACAATTGTACGCCCCATTTACACTCATCTTCCAAACTATCCAAGAAAGGCGAAAGTAACATGATTGCATTGCTGGAAAGTAAGAACGAAACATAAAGCGATGTTCTCCAGTAGACATCTACACATAGACACATCTGTGTTGGCCGACCGGCAAACTTAAATTCATCAGTTTTGTGCTGCCACTGGGCGCAGGATCGTGATGACTGAGCAGTTTGTGACCCGTGTTCTAATGTTACATAATCTATGCGGTGGCATAAGATTATTGTCAATCCCCTGTAATTCTGAGGGGATGACCCTTTTCATACTTATGCAAGGTAGTATAGAGATATGGTGGCGATCAGTGCAGTTGATGGCCCTGAAAGTGTGTGACGGCGTTTGACCTCATTCTTACCTTTCCTTCCGGGGATAAATCGTGGGAACCGGAAGGCATAGAAGAGCCTGTTCCGGTTTAAGAATAGTAAGGAGCTTTAGTTTAGTTTTGCAGTGGACGTCAGACAGAGCAGTCGGCTATGATGCTCTGTCTAAACTGTAACTCTGCATACGCGCGCTATGTTATGTCTGGGTTGGGGATTTACCGAATAAAGTAACATTAAAAGAAAATCGAAGTCTTGTGTTTACTAAAAACTAACACTGACACAGGACTTCTGATAAGGAGAAATCCCTAACAGAAACCAGACCCGAAGTCCCCAAGAAAGTCCAGACTTTAGAAGATTCCAGACCAAGACGAAAGATGATAGAAGAACCAAAGCCGGTCAGAAGAATAGATGTCCAAGATATAGAAGCAAGTAAGAAGTAAAGAAGTAATGAAGGGTATACAACACTAAGTGGCCACGTGATTAATCGGCTGGTCATGTCAACTATCAGCATCTACATTTTTGTCCGTCCTTATTCTTCAAATTGCTCTTATGGCAAACACATACTGTTTATGAAATGGGTACTACGAGGCGTTGACTGACGGTCTACCTGTTTATTAATTCTATCAATTTATCAATACACATGAAGTTAATGAAAATTATTTATACCAGTTTATAATACTAAACCAATATTTAACTACAAACCATTCGCATAAATTTATATACAGGTGTACCTCAACTATTAGTTTAATTCGGTTTTCTCATATCTCAATTTTTTCGTTTATCAAATCAATTTTCCCCATTGAAATAAACTTAAATGCAATGAATCCATTCCAGTCTTCCATCACAAAACAC
Source organism: Doryteuthis pealeii (assembly GCA_023376005.1). Taxonomy (NCBI): domain Eukaryota; kingdom Metazoa; phylum Mollusca; class Cephalopoda; order Myopsida; family Loliginidae; genus Doryteuthis; species Doryteuthis pealeii. The sequence continues at coordinate 93,787,857 of CM042156.1, read as the reverse complement.
CCTAATTCTGATAAGGTTTTTTGAAATGATAAAAATATCAGTGTATTGTATAAAAACAATAGAATGTAACAAATTATGTGCTATAATATGTTTTAATGTTTATTTTTTAAATAAATAACTCATCTTATAGAGTGGCTGTTAAACTAGTTAACTAAGTATTTTGTTACCTTAATTCTAGTGATTTTTTTACATAGATAAAATTTCTAGATTAGCCAAATTTTATCATCAAAGAGACGAATTTTTTGTTGATTTACATTTAATTAATAGAAACAAAACATGATGATAGAGGTTCCAATAATCAATTTACGGACTTTCACAATGTTCACTATTGGTGGGGTTTAAGGCCCATTAGGGTGCATTGATATTATTCAAGATCCTGTAATTTTGTGAATAGATATCATATCTTGTCCTTTATCTATAGTTTAAATCTCATATAAACCGAAGAAAAATCAGCATGGGTTTTTCCCCATGAAAATCCTAGTTATAGAAAGTATGGGTTTTGTCCCCATGAAAATTCTAGTTATAGAGACTATGGGTTTTGTCCCCATAAAAATTCTAGTTATAGAAACTATGGGTTTTTATCCCCTAAAATTATAGAAACCACGGATTTTCAATATGTGGTTAACGATTATTATGGTGTCTTAATACTGAGATTTGTTGATATTTTGTGAATAGGTATCATTAGCAAAGAATATAGGCCTCTATGTAAACTCCGGTAAAACAGAGTTCATGAGTTTCAAAAATAAAGGAAACATCTCCACACTCAACGGCAAGCCTCTTAAGCCAGTAGAACAATTCACGTACCTAGGTGGTAATATCTCCTCCACAGAGAGCGATGTTAATACTCGGATAGCAAAGGCATGGTCGGCCACAAATAGTTTATCAGTCATATGGAGGTCCGATCTCCCTGGCAAGCTGAAGCTACAGTTTCTCCAGGCTGTTGTTGTGTCGTGCTCTGTATGCTGCACCACCTGGACCTTAACAAAGCGCCTTGAGAATAAGCTAGGGAGCTGCACAAGAAAGCTGCGTGCAGTCTTGAATAGTCGTGGAACAGCACCCCTCAAGGAAACAACTGTACGGTCACCTGCCCCATCTCACAAACTATCCGAGTGAGACGGACAAGGCATGCAGACACTGTGCTGGAGAACAGGATGAACTCATAAGCGACGTTCTCCTGTGGAAGCCAACACATGGACATGCAAGTGTGGGGCGCCCAGCATGGACCTACATGACCAGTTATGTGAAGATGCTGGCTGCTCCGCAGAGGAGCTTCCAGTGTAATGAATGATAGGGAAAGTTGGCGAGAGATTGTCATGGATACCCGTACTACACGCGCGACATGATGATGATGATGACTTTATATTTTAAATTCACTTTAATTCGAAGGAAAATGTTCAGTAAGGGGGGGGGTCATATCTCCTACGGTACCCACTTTAATCAAAATGAAAGGAGGTGTTTGTGAAAAAAAAGACACCCAGGAAATATAACTATATAAAGAGGTGTTTTTCTTTGGCGTAATAAATTTAGAAACTGAAATGTTTTTAGTGTACTTATCAATAAAAAAAGACGCTCGTACCTCAATTATTGTTCACAACACAAAGCAAAAAATTAAACGAGTGACTGTTCGTAAATCTCTTGGGATTTACTCATAAGTCAAGACACTGATGTATACAAAAATAAACAAGATTTGGCATTAAATAACCCATGAGAATTGATATCTTATTATAATGGAGATTGAGTGTTTTTCTGTCTGTAACCGAAACTATATTCCTACTCAAGTCACAATTCTCTTAGTTATTGACATCACATTCTCCATGATTTTATTTTTATCTAAACCTCAATTATTAATAAATTGTCTTACATTATTAATACTGTTAACTATGTCTACATACTAACAACATGCAATATATTTATATATACAACAAAATAGCGGTTTACAGTGTGAACGGGAAGGCTAATTTGCATATTAATATTAAAAAATCGAATTTAATAAATATGTGCTTAGTATTATTTATTTCTAACTGTTTGGTTTTATTTTAATGAATATGTGCAAAAATCTCTTCAATGAATCTTAAATGAAATCCATTAACAAGATAAAATAATTGTCATTTTATTCTTTACTTCCTCTTATAACTAAATACTTAAATTAGAAAAAATAACAATGAAAAGACGAGAGTGATGGAAGAGTAAGTTTCAGTTGTTCCATTTTTATATTACTCCCTCTGTTTCAAATCTTTTATTATACTCCCTCTGTTTCAATTTTTTTTATCTGTATTCTTATTTAGTTTCATTAGCCTTTCTAATTTAATACAATATTTCATTACATTAAAACTTAATACTTGCACCCGGAGGGTGCATATATTTGCTAGTACCATTAATCGAAATAACCAACTAACAATTAACCAGTTTTAACATAACCCATGCGGACCATTACACGACTAGTAAAGGTTTCTGTTGAATGACCTTATATAAGCGGTTAATTATAACAGAGAGTAGAGTGCTTTCTGGATCTTTCGTAGGATGCTAATTAATTTACGCCTTTGTGCTAGTTGAAACGATCGACACAAATAAGTGCTAATCAAAACCGCAAACACTTAATTAGATGGTTGGTCGGCTTTTGTAAGGCAATTGTCACGTTAATTAAATAAAGAAGCAACGTCAATCCGAATAAAAACTCTTTAAGAAGAACAAACAAGCGAAGATAATTGCAGTCTAAAATGCAATATTTTATAACTAAAACCTTATATAATCGGTGCATTAATTGGTTGAATAATCTAATTTCCACCGCATTTCATAACAAGATAATATCCAATGAAATTCTATGATAAAATCATCTGCAATGCATTTTGTAATAAAATCATTTCAAATGCAATTTTATCGTAAAATCATTTCCAAATGGCTTGGTTTTGTGCAATTGTATCCAATATAAATTTACAGAAAAAACATTGTTTTTTATGAGAAATATATTTACGTAATCCTATATATATATATATAATATATATATATATATGGAGGGGCGTATATATATATATATAATATATATAATATATATATATATATATATATATGGAGGGGCGTATATATATATATATATATAATATATATAATATATATTATATATGCAAACATTATATATGCAAACAAATATATATATATCAACTAACATATAACATATTGGTTAAAAACTAATATATTCTGTTTATGTAGCAAGAGATATTTGATCATTTCGCCCCCTCTTTCCCTCTCTCACTCTCTCTCTCTCTCTCTCTCTCTATATATAATATATAAATAATATATATATATATATATATATATATATATATATATATATGGCCATATGTATTTCTCAAGGGATCCAAGCCTATTGACAGCAAATATATAACATATAATGCCTGAAAACAAATAAAGTATGTTTATTTATACAGGTTCCGGAACCTGGAGCAAGCTGATGTTACAGTTTCTCAAGAAAAAACTACTTTAATTCTGTCAATTAACTGGGTTTTTATAGTATTGTCACGGCGACTGGTGGCTTTCTCAATAGTGACCCATACATAATAATCCATGGGGTTAAGATCTGGGGAGTTTGGAGGCCAAACATTGGGACTGGTGTAGTCGTAAAAATTCGCCGATAACCATTTTAGACTTTTCTCAGAGGTGTGGAAGGGGGTATCACCTCACCCTCAGAGGACACGCATGCGAAAACCATCAAAATTTGGCAATATGTAGTCTGCATGACATGAGGAGTGTTTTTTGCTCTGTATACAAGTCATCTGTTATTCTGCGTGTTCTGCTTTTGATCTTGACAACAGTTTGTCTCATTGGAAAAGATCAAGATTGTTTGTGGTTCAGCCGGATGTTACACTTTGCTCCGAAGTTTCTTTGCCTTTGTCAGACGATTTTTACGGGCCTTTTCTGGGAGCAGTTGACACTTGTAGTAGTGAAGGTCTTCAGTGAGAGCAAGCTTCTTGGTAGATGATGAAACATTCAATTCACGTGACAAAGTTCGAATTTCATTGCCAGGGTTTCCAACATTTATATTCTGCAGATTTTTAATGAATTTTGCTGTATGAATGCAATCAGATCGTCTGTTATGTTGCTTTCTTCTAGCCACAGCCTCGTAGTTTCCATTCCAATTCTTCAGTTCAGGCCTGATTGTTTTTACAGTGTCAAGAGAGCACTGGGCAGCAACCATACTCTCCTTATTTTGATGGCCGGTGCAGCTCATCATGATACAAGTTATACTCTTCCATGATTCAGGTGGGTTCCAGTCATCCATTCTATCTGTCATCACATATATGAATGAAGAAGGGTCCAAGCTTTGAAATGATGCGTAATGTTTGTCAATACCCCCAACCCCCTGGAAAAAAACAAATATAAACATGACAAATTTATCCCGAACACCCTGTATATTTGCTCATATTTATCTATCTGTGTTTTGTTCATTTTAAACGAATTCCGTCTCTCTCTCTCTCTCTCTCTCTATATATATATATATATATATATATATATATATATATATAATATATTCGCTTGTAGATATTAGTTAGTGATGAAAAGGAAACAACGAAAGTTGATTTTTATAGATAATTTTGATTCACGTTTAACTATCTAATTCTTAAATAATAACTTTTGATGAGAAAAAAAACCTCTTCAGCTAAACAAAAATCGATATGATTCAACGAGGAAAGAAATTATGCGATTTCATACCAATAATTTATTGTCTCTTAAACTGATAATTTTCTTCCTTCTTTCTTTTGTCGATTCAACTTATATTTTGAAAATATGAACACCATGAGCATATAGGAGGAAAAAAACATAGAAATATATCGATATTAATAATTTGGATGTTGTTGTTGTTTGTCCAGTATACATGACCATAGAGTTTGTATATATATTATATATATATAATATATAATATTATATATAATATGTTGTGTGTGTGTGTGTGTGTGTGTTTGTGTGTGTGTGTGGTGTGTGTGTGTGTGTGTATGTTAACATAAGGTAGTCAATTTTAATAGTTTAAAGCATGCAATCATCCTTTGCATTTCTTGATTTTTCATATTTTCATATACCTTCAGATTTATCTCCCTTCCCCCCAAGGGCCGGTTTAGCTCAGTCGGTAGAGTGTTCGGCTAGGAATCACAAGGTTCTTGGTTCGATACCGGCCCTCGCCAACTCAGCGAATGAGTAGCACAGGATCTGTGCGGTAAAGTGAGGAGCTGATGGTAGGTGTGGCGCTCCACCTCAGATGCTAAAATAATCTCCTTTGTCTAGCACTAGTGAAAAGGGGATAGACTCCCTCGCTGTCTGGCTGATACCGACATTAGGCCGACCCGACGACTTTACTTACTTACTTTATATATATATATATATATATATATATATATATATAATGGAAATAGATTGCATTTCTGTCTGAAGCCGAAACTACGTCACTGCTTACGTCACAGATTTCACGATAATCTAAAGCATTTATTAATGAGAACCTAATTTATAATCAAGATGAGTTTTACATAATATTAAAGGAAAACATTGGTATATATAAACTAAGAAGTTGTCTTTGTAATATCCGATGGTCTAGGTGATTTTTAACGAATCTTTCAATAAATGCATGTTTAGTTAAATACATTTTTACATAGTTATTTTGATTTTGATTTGTATTTAGAATCCTCTAATGTATAACGTTTTGCGAGAAATTTATCTATAAATAAGATATAGCCACTTATTCATACCTTACATTAAATTAATGAAAAACTACTTAATCAGATAATGTGTCAAGGATATGCAATTTTCCACGACAGATAACGAAGGGGTTAGGGTTAGGGTTAGGGATAGCTGCAGAGCTATTAAATTAGAGAATATATCTAAAATCTGCTATCTTTTCTTCGAAGATATCAAAACAGTTTCAAAGTAAAATGCAATGGAAATTTTGATAAGAAGGTCCTCTCATCATGTGACGGAAAGAATCATTTATTCATTTATCAGATATGATTTTGAAAGAAAGCAATCTTTCAAAGTTTTGGGGAATTCTTGAGATTTTCTTTTAGGTTTTTTGTCACGTTTTAGAAAGATTCGTTTAATTGGCTGCTGCAAGTGTTTAGTCCGTATGAATTTTTTATTATACAATAAGTTTCTACTTGATATAAAGGTAGAAGAAAAAGGCATGTCCCTTTTATTAGGTTTCGTACACCTGAAGAAGGCATTAGAATGGACAGACCGAAAAGTTTTGTGAACAAAAACGGCGGAACATGGTGCGTAGAACAGCCAATCCGAAGAATGCTTCGATATATTTATCGCTTCTAAATATTGCATTTATCTAAGAAACTTTATTCTTTGCAATTATATATATATATATATAATATATATATATATATATATATATATGTGTGTGTGTGTGTGTGTATGTGTGTGTGTGTGTGTATATGTGTCTGTGAAATATACAAAGTACTCCGAAAAAGTTGAATTTATTTTTGATGGTGCAGTCGACGTTAAAACGTTTCGGTTTTAATCAAACTTTCATCCGGACATTAATATAGAAGTGTTGTTTGAACAGTTATGGATGTTTTTTAAACGAGTGATGAAATATATACAGTGAAATGTTTATAGCTGTTTTGTCATAAATAACGTAATTCAGAGTTTTCCTTCTCCTAGACTGGTAACCTAACCAATGATAAAGAGCACAGTCTGCCCTACTAATTACTCATAGCTGGAGTGAGAAATGTTGGATACATACCTGTTCCAATGGTATTAGCCCTATTTGAAATGCAAAGAGCCTCGTCCAGGATTTGAAATTCGAGTTGACGAGTCCTTTTCATTCGATGGTAACCAATTACACAACGCATCTCCATTATGATTGTTGTAGGTGACTCACCTATGACACGAACATGGACTTACCCAAACGGTATATATTTAACAGAGTAAAGCTACTCAAACGAGTAGTACCAGATACAGTTCTTCGTGTAAGCTGAAACAAGGAAACCCTTCCATTGTACGTTGATATATATTGCTGAATACAATCCGTTCCCTACATTTTATACCCGTGTTGAGTTATTATTTATTGACCCTTAAACAGGTCATAACAGTAGCGACGAGGAAAAAGACTGAATTAATCAATATTAACCCAAAAAAGAAAAAATATTGAGACTCCTTCGGAGTTTAGGCTTGGAGGAGGGGTGTTGTAGGTGACTCACCTATGGCGCGACATGGACTTACCCAAAGGGTATGTATTTAACAGAGTAAAGCTACTCAAACGAGTAGTCCCAGCTACTCGTCCTTCGGGACGGGTGGTCCAGTGAGCTTCGGCCTCTGGAACGATGGGATGCTAAATTAATAGCGTCGATCCCAGCATGCCTCATTGCACTTAGAGGCATGGTTGGGATTGACGCAATTTTTCTCCTACCACCCCATGAGTCTCGGCTTGTGGGTGGTGCCCACATAAAACGGCCTTGTGCCATATCGTGTACATGTGGGGTACATGTAAATACCAGTAGTACCAGCTACTCGTCCTTCGGGACGGGTGTCCGGTGAACTGCTAAATTAATAGCGTCGATCCCAGATGCTTGCCTCATTGCACTTAGAGGCTGAGCTCGGAACGACGCAATTTTTCTCCTACCACCCCACGAGTCTCGGCTTGTGGGTGGTGCCCACATAAAACGGCCTTGTGCCATATCGTGTACACGTGGGGTACATGTAAATACCAGTAGTACCAGCTACTACAGCTGCCACCCACCCGTCCTTCGGGACGGGGGTCCAGTGAGCTTCGGCCTCTGGACCGGTGGGATACTAAATTAATAGCGTCGATCCCGGAGGGCCGTCCCTCCAGGCAATACCTGCCTCATTGTACTTAAAGGGGCAGGGCTGGGTTTATTGCCCAGCGCCTGAGGCGCCCCCATAGGGGGAATGCCGAAGGGATCGACGCAATTTTTCTACCTACCACCCGAATTGTGGGTGGTCTCCACATAAAACGGCCTTGTGCCATATCGTGTGTAAGTGGGACACATGTAAATACCAGTAGTACCAGATACAGTTTTTCGTGTAAGCTGAAACAAGGAAACCCTTCCATTGTACGTTGATATATATTGCTGAATACAATCTGCTCCCTACATTTTTTACCCGTGTTGAGTTATTATTTATTGACCCTTAAACAGGTCATAACAATGATGATATAATTGCTTAGAATAAAGACTGACTTTGGCATTACATAATTCAACAGGTGCCGTACAAGATATTAGATATGATTGTAACAGGATATCTGATCTTCTTAGAGTGACGGGTGCTATTAGGAGCCCTCTGACTTCAATACCAGCCGCCCGAATCTCCGAGGGCACTCCGACGTTGTTTTCGCGATCTTTCTGACAGCTTCTGAGGCGATAGTAATGCCAAGCTGGAATGTCCCTTGTTCTACCCTTAATAAATCATCCGAGTACTGAATAACAGTTGTCGTTCCTCAATAGAATCTTGTACAACCCTGTGCTGACATACAATCCATGGTCTCTTGATGTTGACAGGTGCCACTCAAAGAAATGGATTCTCACTAGTCGAGAATTAATGAAAACATCCCTGACAGGATACGACTATTCATAATTTATAAGAATGTTTTATATTTTTCAAAGTTATCAGTGTTTTTTTTATTTATTTTATCAGCTCGATTTAAGCCACTATGAATATTTAATATGTTTTCCGATAGAAGAGAAATCTGCCCGACCCAAAAAAAGGAAACATTTTATCTCCTGAAAGTATATCTGTTACTATTTTCCACATTCCGATATGAAAAAATATCGAATATGTCGGGCTGATTCACCGTTTCTTGTGCTCCTGCGAGTCGTTCTTGTGTCAAAATTAGATTTCCTATTTTTCTTTCATCCTCTTTAAAATTATGGAATGGATTGCAATGATTTCAGTTTCTTTCCCCAGCTATGCTTTTCTTCTACAAGAACGCCTTTGTCATTAAATAACCCAGGAAGGCGTATATGCCATTAAACAATGAAATAAACCAATGCAAATTATTGGAAAAATATGACTTATCCTTTTAGGAATCACCTGGAAATTACATTCAATAAATATTCAAAATACCCTTTACACTTTCATACCGGTTTCATAGGATGCACTTTAAAAAAAAAAGTTTACGTTTCGTCAGCACTAAGATCACCGGGAAACTGTGTTACTTGCAAAATTGATTAAAGAGCCAATCATTATAACAAAGATATCGAACATTTCTCGTGTTAATTTTGTTGTCGTGGTAATTGTACGAGATTTCATTATGTTGTGGTTTTCAGCATTTTTTTTATTTTAACTTTTCACGATCCTATCTATTAGGGAATTCATTTCAGTGTTCTTTTCTACTACTTACCTGTCCACATGTTTCCAGAATTGCAAGCTCCGTGAATAATCCCTTAGAATTGTTTTTGCTCTGTCCACAAATCTGGCTTGTGCAAAATGTGGCTAATTTTCTCCATATTTTCATCGTTTATTTTCTATAACCTCTTTGTGTGAGGTTGCTTTTAGCTGTATAGCACTTATCTTCTAGCAGGGTGTCCTGGCGTCACTCAGCAAGACCTTTGTCAGCCGCTCACCGGCTATCTATTTGAAGCTGTACAAAGCTATGGTGCGGCCACACTTGGAGTTTGCATCACCGGTCTGGAACCCCTATCTTGCTCAGAATATTAACCTCCTAGAAACTGTACAGAGACGTGCAACCAAACGAATGCCTTACATCAGGCATCTACCATACTCTGAACGTCTCGCAGTCCTGGAAATGGATTCGCTGAAACGTCGGCGTCTGGCAACTGACCTGGTAAACGCTCATAAGGTCATTAATCATCTTAACAACAGCAACCTTGAGCACCTTTTTGATCTCCATCTTTCCAACACACGTGGGCATGCCTACAAAGTCAGAAAACAGCACTGCTCACGTGATTTTCGGAAACATTTTTTCACGCTCAGAATTTCGGAGACATGGAATAAACTGCCCGCGTCTGTTGTAGGCTGCCGACGCACTGAATCTTTCAAAGCCTACATGCTTCCTGTCGTCTGTCGACACTATACCTGATGCCACTCTCCACATACATATGCACAGACGTGCACACATACATGAATATTACTACTGTAAACTGTTCATGTTTCTGACACTACATTATTCTCTGTACTTGACATGAGACTTTGATGAGTTGTGGTGCACCTGAGTACTGTACACAATAAATTTCATTATTATTAATTCATTATCTGTATCTAATTTCTTCGTATTGGTTCTCACAATTAAATTTGGGATTTATGTCACAAATAGTTTTCTAAATCAAGGATGATCCTTGCTCTACCGAGTATTTGGCTGTATTAGAAATTCCAGGGCCAGCTTTACGGCATTTATTTGATCGATTATATCATCAATTCGATCGGCATATTAACCCAGTTAGGGTTATTTTATGCCAAGATGTTATCTCATTATTTTCATTGTACATTTATATTTATATTTTTGTGTAGCTGTTTCTTAAGGGCTTTTGCACACCGGGTTAGCTCAGTCGGTAGAGCGTTCGGCTAGAAACCATAAGGTTCCTAGTTCGATACCGGTCCTCGCCAACTCAGCGTATGAGTAGCACAGGGATCTGTGCGGTAAAGTAAGGAGCTGATGGTAGGTGTGGCGCTCCACCTCAGATACTAAAAACAATCTCCTTGGTCTAGCGCTATTGAAAAGGGGATAGACTCCCTCGCTGATTGGCTGATTCCGACTTTAGGCTACCTCAACGACTTTATATCTTATAAAGTATATTACATATATATATAGAGAGAGAGATTATATGGAATCAATTATTATACGGTTGGCATCCGTCCGTCTACAAAAGACGATGGCGTAGTGTCAACTCTTTTCTTTTTTTATCTTCAACTGCGTGAGTGGCTGAAAAGACCAACTTTTGAATGGCAATCTCTGGTGCAGTGACTGCAAACGAACAGCGATGCTTGCTGGAGTTGCTGTTGTCTCTCCTTCGTTTTGGCTCTCTTTTTTTTTTTTTTTGCGGCGGCTACTCTTTTTCACTCCTTTTCACTCCTTTTCGTTCGTTTTTTTTTTTTTTTGACGAGGAGGCGCCAGGTCGTACGGTCTTCTGTACAAACCTCGCATGTGTTGTTGTCGATGTGGCATGTCTTCATATCCTTCTTGCAGACATCTTTAAAATGCAAGCGTGCTCTACCTACCGGTTGCGTGCCCTCTACTAATTCACCATACAGTAGGTCTTTATGGATGCGGCCTTTGTCCATCCTCCTGACGTGACCAAGCCAATACATATAATTTACAAACAGATCAGTTTGACCAATAGATGGGACGTTAACAGTTACTAACAATCCGGGCCAGAGGAGACCTGGGGCTAATGACAATGAAAGGTTATCTACACTACACAAAACTGGAGACTCACCACCAGATGCAAACCCTGACAACATGGCACCATTTATTTGATGAGTGCAGTATAACACTTTAATAGAATCACAGGCGAAAATTATCTATTTATTGAGAAAACTCCATCCACCAAAGAAGATTTATTCTATTAAGTCTGTGTATACGTTATTTTCAATTTGGAAGTAGTTAGTATATTGATCGAGATTATAGAGGTTCCCTCAATCAGAAATAGCGATACTGCTTCCGTGTTTGGGATTATCTACGTAGTACTTTGAATTTGTAGGAAGTCAATGTAATGGAGGAAAATGGATATAGTTGTTCCATTAATTGATGATCTAGGGTCTGCTTATGTAATACACTGATTTTTTCCCGAAACGGGAGCAGAGTAGAAACGGTACCATCTCATTTAAGATATCTTTTTATTTTATTTTATTACCTGCTTGCTTGTTTGTTATCTAAAGAATCGGAGGCTAATCAGTCAATCCTGATTAAACTCGACATATAAACTCTCCTGACCGAAATGAGTATTTTAAGATAAATTTGAATTTAGGGAGGTAATGGAATATCTTGTCTTAAATGGTCTATTTCATTTTATTGACATTTTAGGCTGATGACAGTTTAATATTTATGGTGTTCATTTATGAGGTGTTCATGCATTTCCTAAGGGTGAAAATGAACGTAATAGCGCAACTGGGTTTCAAACCCGCTTACTACGATGTCGCAGTCCAGGATGTTAGCCACTACATCATAGGGATTCCGCCTAATACGACTTTACAAATCCTCAAATTCACCTGTCAATGAACCTGCTAATATTGTGAAAAGAATCGCCTGTTTCCAGAGGGGACTTGGCTTTAAAAAGTCAACCTTGAAGATATTTTATTTTTTTTTAGGTTTAAGCCTTAATATTCCTTGGTCCAAAATCTTCGCCTTCTTAAAACGGTTCAGTTAGTTTGTCAAATGTTCGCGGATTTTCGAAAAACTGAGGACAACTGAATGGATTCCAGGAATCACCGAGGGATTGACTGAATGAGCACAGAATAGGATCTATTACCAAAAAATTGTTAATAATTGAATTAAAGCAGCGTTGAATGGATGCCTCGCCGGATTTACAGCTCATGAATCCAAGGGGTTTTTCCGAAACGAATGCAAAAGAAAAGACTTTGTGTATCAATCGCTCGTTAATAGCATTTCAACTCGGGAAAAAAAAGGAAAAAGAATCAGAAGGATTTACGCATTCGTAGGTTTTCTGAAGAGATAAGGAAATGGTATGAGCATAACTCATAGAATTTTTTTATCTTATATACGAGAGGTGGTGAAAACGCCTGTTATTTCCATTTAAAATACAACTGATACAGGAAACACAAACAACAGGTTTTCAGCTAAAGAACCCTATTTTCCCAGATCACAATTGAGGATAGTCTTGTAGGTGGCTGGTAAAAATACACATACAATTGCGGCGACTGTATTGAAAATCGGCTTTAAAACACAAGTTTACCAAACGTTTTCTCTGATGAAAAGTTTTCAACATTTATTGGTCATCATCAAGGGCCACTTATTATTATAATGGAGATTGTGTGTTTTTCTGCCTGTGACCGAAACTATATTACTATTCAAGTCACAATTCCCTTAGTTATTTACGTCACATTCTGCACGATTTTATTTTTATTTAACTCTCAATTATTAATAAAAATGTTTTTAATACTGTTGACCATATCGACGTACTAATAACATGCAATTGTATTTATACATACAACCAAATAGAGGTTTACAGTATAAACGGGTAGGTTAATTTGCATATTGATATTGAAAATGTGACTTTAATAAATATATGCTTAGTATTATTGATTTCCAATTGTTTGGTTTTATCTTAATGTATATAAGAAGAAAATCTATTAAAAGAAATCCATAATCTACCTTTCATTAAACAGTAATTGAAAAAATATTCCCCACAAATTAATTCAAATTTTTAATCCAATAAACAAAAACGGTTCACGATGAATCTTTGAAAATATAAATAAGCGTTCGTCTATAAAAGATAAGTCCCATTCCAACGGGCATGTATTGTACCAAGTGAGATTAATCGAAAACTCGATTAATTCAACGGATGTAACCCTGAAGAATCAATCGATGAAACTCGAGTAGGTTACTTCTATCCATTATATAAATAAATTTTTGCTCTACATTGTATTTGTTTTTTTCTCAGTCTTAACCCCTGGATACTGTGCGCCTCCAACGATCGTACTCATACCCACCAGTAAGCTACTACTCATACATTAACACACACACACACACACACACACACATATATATATATATATATATATATATATATATATGTGTGTGTGTGTGTGTGTGTGTGTATATATATATGACCATGGTACCTTCATATGTTATAATCGAATGCCGACGGGATCGACGCAATTTTTCACCCGCCACCCCATGAGTCTCGGCTTGTGGGTGGTCCCACATAAATAGGGCCTTGTGCCTGACCCGTACAAGTGGTGTACGTGGAAAATATCATGTTATGTATAGCTGAATTGTGAAGCGGAATATTGGGTAAAACAATATTCTAAATGTAATATATGTATATATTCACCCTTTGGAAAGGTATCCACGCAACAATTCTCCCTCCACTTATAGATGAATAGCAGGGTATTCTAGGCTCTTGGTCTGGCAATCAATATAGGAGAAGGAAAACTGAGTTCCCTCATTTTAAACTCCGCTTAAAAATTGACCTTGTATTACACCCTGCTTGTGCCTTGTTGTTGCTTTCGAGTTTTTAACACAAGTTTGAACTCTTTTAAAAAAGTGTTTTAAAAAGATCTTAGATTTCCAGGACTCTTCAAATCATCCTCGCTGTTTTAAACTATGCTCTTGTTTTGATGATCTTCAACCTTTCTTTGATTATCACTTGCCCCACTTGGTCTGGCTTCCAAAATCTGGATTTCATATCTTTTTTAGGTCTCTGGCAAGATTATCTAGGCATTTGTCTTTTGCTTTTTTCAGTCTATGGTACCTTGAAATGGTACACTTTATAGTATATATATATATATATATATATATATATATATATATATATATATATATTATATATATTAATTTGCTGAGTTTTTATAGATCAATGTTTATTATAAACAGCTACCCAGCGTCCGCAAAAGCAACCGACGTTATTTGCGGTCCAGAATGTGACATTAAGAAAAGATCTTCAATAAACACCATGGGATCTGATTTAAATACCTGATGATTGCACCCTAGCAAGAAACCTGGGTAGCTGTTTATAATAAACATTGATCTATAAAAACTCAGCAAATTAAATAAATATTAGCTCTCACAATTTGTGATTGAGCACTGTATTTTCTTTGTTTTATCACAAAAAATTTGCTTTATATATACCTATATATATATATATATATATATATATATATAATATATGGAAAGGTATGAATCCATATATTCTCCCTCCAGCTATGGCTTAAATAGTAGGGCAGACTGGGCTCTTCAGCCTTGGGTAGGTAACCAGTCTAGGAGAGGGATAACTCTGAATTCAAAATTCCTGAGGTCGGTCGTTGATTGAGTTTGTGGCAACCCTTGATGCACCAATTCTTTCCTATCGACTGTGCCAAAAAAGTGTGGATGGTCCAACACAAGCCTTCACCACTATAAACAAATCACTGTGTGGATGTTAATTGTGTGTATGAACCCTCATACGTCGAAAATCGACGGGAGAGTCCATTATATATATATATATATATATATATATATATATATATGAGGTTGGAGTATATATATATATCTTATTATAATGGAGATTGTTTGCTTTTCTGTCTGTAACCGAAACTATATCACTACTCAAGTCACAATTCCCTTTGTTATTGACGTCACATTCTTCATGATTTTGTTTTTATTTAAACCTCAATCCCTAATAAAATTGTTTTACATTAATAATATTGTTAATCATATCTACAAATGAATAATATGCAATTGTATTTATATATACACTAAAATAGCATTTTACAGTGTAAACAGGAAGGCTAATTTGCATATTGAAATTAAAAATTTGATTTTAATAAATATGTGCTTAGTATTATTGATTTTTAATCGTATGGTTTTATCTTAATGAATATGATCAAAAATCTCAGGGATAAATCTTAAAAGAAATCGATTAACGAGAAGAAATAATTCTGATTTTATTCTTTACTTCCTATTTTAACTAAGTTATTAAATTAGGAAAATTTAGTAATGAAAGACGAGAGTGATAGAAGTGTAAGTTTCTGTTGTGCTATTTTTCGATTATACACCCCTCTGTTTCAAATCTTTTATCTGCATTCTTATTTAGTTTCATTAGCCTTTCTAATTTAATATATTCTATTACATTAAAACTTAAATACTTGCACCCGGAGTGTGCATATATTTGCTAGTATTGGTAATTTCTTTTGTTTAGTTATACCATAACATTTTCAATGTCTTTTTATATCTGTTTTATATATAACTTAAATCACTTCAAATTTTTCATGTTTCACTCGACCCGAAGTCAAACACACAATGATAAAAAGATTCCAAATCGAAGTGGAAGATAAGCGAATTAATTACTCTTAGGGGATTTTGATTTCAATTTTTTATTTTTAATACTTTTTATGTTTATTTGTCCCATTCTTCGACACCCCCCCCCCCAGTAAACCCTTAGGTAATATAATCTTATTATAATGGAGATTGTGTGTTTTTCTGTCTGTAACCGAAACTATATTACTACTCAAGTCACAATTCCCTTTGTTATTGAACATCACAATCTCAATGATTTTATTTTTATTTAAATCTCAATTATTAATAAAAATTGTTTTACATTATTAACACTGTTGACCATATCTACATGATATTTACCGCGTACCCCACTTGTACGGGTCAGGCACAAAGTCCCTATTAACGTGGGACCACCCATAAGCCGAAGCTCATGGAGTGGCAGGTGAAAAAATTGCGTCGATCCCGTCGGCATTCCCCCTCAAGGGGGGCGCCTCAGGCACTGGGCAATAAACCCAGCCCTGCCCCTTTAAATCAAGGGGGCAGGTGTTGCCTGGGGGGATGGCCCCCTGGGATCGACGCCATTAATTATATCAATGGTCCAGAGGCCGAAGCCACTGTTGACCATATCTACATGATATGATATTTATATTTACCGCGTACCCCACTTGTACGGGTCAGGCACAAAGTCCCTATTAACGTGGGACCACCCACGAGCCGAAGCTCATGGAGTGGCAGGTGAAAAATTGCGTCGATCCCGTCGGCATTCCCCCTCAAGGCGCCTCAGGCACTGGGCAATAAACCCAGCCCTGCCCCTTTAAATCGAGGGCAGGTGTTGCCTGGGGGGATGGCCCCCTGGGATCGACGCTGTTAATTATATCAATGGTCCAGAGGCCGAAGCCACTGTTGACCATATCTACATATTAAAAACATGCAATTATATTTATATATACAACAAAATAACGGTTTACAGTGTGAACGGGAAGGCTAATTTGCATATTGATATTTAAAATGTGATTTTAATAAATATGTGTTTAGTACTATTGATTTCTAATTGTTTGGTTTTATTTTAATGAATATAAGCAAAAATTTCTTCAATAAATCTTAAATGAAATCCATTAACAAGAAGAAATAACTGTAATTTTATTCTTTACTTCCTCTTTTAACTAAATACTTGAATTAAAAAAATAACAATGAAAGACGAGAGTGATGGAAGAGTAAGTTTCTGTTGTTCTATTTTTCGATTATACCCCCCTGTTTCAAATCTTTTTATCTGCATTCTTATTTAGTTTCATTAGCCTTTCTAATTTAATACAATAGTTTATTACATTAAAACTTAAATACTCTCACTCGAAGGGTGCATATATTTGCTAGTATAAAATAATAATAATAGAAAAATGTAAAAATATTCCATACACAAAGAAAATTCGACCTTCATCAGAGTGAAACTTTATTTGAAATTCAATTATTTATTTCAAATAAAGTTTCACTCTGATGAAGGTCTAATTTTCTTTGTGTACGGAATATTTTTACATTATTTCTATTATTATTTTCATTTCATTTGTTTATCTAATAATAATAATAGTTTGAATCGTGTACACATAGATAAACTCCTGACCGAAACACATGTGTAAGTGATATTGATTAAATTTATCCTTTATTATCCATCCTGTACTTTCTTTCCTTCATTCATTCTTTCTCTTCTCTCTCTCTCTCTCTCTCTCTCTATTATATATATATATATTATATATATATATATATATATATATATATATACGGTATTGCGTAGATAGACACAACCTGTTTTGAGACGGAAAATGTAACGTGTCTCTAGCAAGTGAGAGAGAGAGGGGGGCAAAAACGACGAGTTCGAGTTCTAGATGAACTCCTCACCTAAAAAAGCTAGTATAACACGATCTTCAGTTCAGTTTCTTCTGTATTAAACTAAATCTAATGAATATCAAGTGACTGACATAATCAAATTGCATGAGGACAAATAACTCTGGTTAAATGTAGAGCAACATTAAAGGTCGCCACTGCGCTGGAAAAGTTGTTTTTTTAAATTTGTTTTTATTTTTTTGTAAAAGATCACTTACCTATTCGTCTGCATAGCTGTCAACCGCTTATAATATCCGAATTCAGCAAATATATTTTTCTTTCTGAATTCGTATAAAACATAGTTCAAGTGTTTTAAACAAGATGATACTGGTGCGTAGCGCCTTCTTTACCGGCACTAAATCGTATATGTTATATAGTGGCTTCAAATTCACGGCCCTACTTCGTGTATCTGCATACGTAGCGTTGCTGGTATACTGCGGCTGTCGTCTCTAACCCTAATTTTTGAATAAAGTGTTGTTTTATTGGCGAAACTTAGGAATGTTCAAGTGCATTATCGTTTATACTACCAACTCGAGTCCCCAACGAATTTTCATTCTTTCAACACTTGTTTTTTTTTATAGCGTAGTGATTTCTTTTTTTCATTTACTTGTTGTTTTTATAATTCTTTTGATTTTTGTTTTTAACGATATATTTAACCCGTGTTTCTCTACTATGTAATAGACTTTCTTTTATTCTTTCTGTCTCTCTGCGTGTACCTTTATTTGTCTGTTCTCCTTTCTTTCTTTCTTTCTTTCTTTCTTTCTTTCTTTCAATTTGTACATTTCCTTGTCTCTGCTTCTTTCTTTCTTTCTTTTTTCCGCTTGTACATTTCTAAGTCTTTTCTTCTTTCTTTCTTTCTTTCTTTCTTTCTTTCAATTTGTACATTTCCTTGTCTCTGCTTCTTTCTTTCTTCTTTCTTTCTTCCGCTTGTACATTTCTAAGCCTTTTCTTCTTTCTTTCTTTCTTTCTTTCTTTCTTTCTTTCTTTCAACTGTACATTTCTTTGTCTCTGCTTCTTTCTTTCTTTCTTTCTTTCTTTCCATTTGTTCATTTCTATGGCTTTCTTCTTTCTTTCTTCTTTTTCTTTTTTTTCTTTCCACTTGTTCATTTCTTTATCTTTGCTTCTTTCTTTCGTTCTTTCTGTCTCTCTACATGTGTTCCTTTCATTCCCTTTTCTTCTTTTCTTTCTTTCTTTCTTTCTTCTTTCAACTCGTACATTTCTTCTTGCTCTTCTTTCTTTCTTTCTTTTTTCCGCTTGTACATTTCTTTGTCTCTGCTTCTTTCTTTCTTTCTTTCTTTCCGCTTGTACATTTCTATGTCTTTGCTTCTTTCTTTCTTTCTTTCTTTCTTTCTTTCTTTCTTCTTGGTCGCTTAATGAAATCACTACACCTGAGTATAGAGGAATTTTGACTTTATTTCTTCTCCTCGGCTGTACGTGGTGAGCGGCGAGCATTGACAATGAAATGACCGAGGGTTAACAATTACTACTACCACTGCTGGGATCTGAGGCACAGAGGGGTGAACGAACCTCACTGCCCGCTGGCAGCGATGGTGCGCGCCCGCGAGCGTCGGTCACTCCGTTCACCGTCTCCTCCTGACTGTTCACTACTGACCGTTGAATGTCTTTTGTATATCTCAAAACGCCTACGCGCCTCCTTTGTTCGCGTTTTATCAACGATCAAATCTATTTCCGGCATCTTAACCCCTTTGTCATTTTTGTCATCTTTTCTTTACTTTGTTTAATCTAACCGGAAATTCCTATTTCCGTTTGTACAATATCCAACAATACCATCTCATTAAAAGCAACCCTCTGAAATTAATAGACCAGTTTATATACCTCGGTAGCAATATTTTACCTACTGGAAATGATGTCAATATTCTCACCGCAAATGATCACAAGAAAACGTCACTTATGAGTTCGTCCTTGCTTCTCAAGCAGTGGCTAGCATGTCTTTTTCGTCTCACTCGGATGTTTGTTTTTTTTGTTTTTGTTTTTGTTTTTTTGTGTGATGTTTTGGATATTGTACAAACGGAAATAGGAATTTCCGGTTGAACCAAATAGACAAAGGAATTGAGAAACAAAGGATGTTCCAGACAGAAGTCTGGATCGAATAAAGAGGAAAAGTAATTAAGATCGGAGCTTACTGCTGACCGGGTCAAACGACCGTCCAGAAAAAACAACAATAGCCGGATGACAAAAGGACTTCCTATTGACTGGTGACACATCTAGGATTGCAGGTCACGCAGTACAGTTCCGGTGTAATTTGAAGAAGACCAGGGCATGCTGGGTAAAGATTGAAAAAGGACGGTTAGACGGAGAGTTCAGCAGTTGAGCTTTGGCAGCCACAAACTTTAGACTCCCTCAACAAAACATCCTCGGGCACTCATTGTGAACATTGCGCTCTTGGCTAGCCACCGCATTCTCATTGTAAGCTCTGTGCTCCTCACCTACCACACACCGAAGAAAATAAAGAAGAGTCCTTTTGTATACGCGTATCTGTTGTTATTGAAGTTCAGTAGCCGACTACTACCATACATCGCTTTTGGGTTAGTGACGATATCCGCTACTAACATACACGAATTTAGCGTCGGAATTCGAAGCCAGTATACAACAATGTGAGCAAGTGATCGTATAGCTGCTTTATCTTGGGGTTTTGTTTCCGTAATTTCTATAAGATGTACTGTGCAACTCACATTTAGCTTATGAGGTAATGAATATGCATACACCTAGGTCCCCCTCACATGATTGGCTACTGTCAGCCATAAATATCGAGCCATGTAGAGGTACAATGCCTACTACTTCACCTAATACTACCACGACACCGCACCAGTATTACTACATACCTGCTCGATTGTACTACACAGTTACCGTGGCTTCCCACTCTGCTACTTCTACTAATATATGCCTTTCTGAGACACATCAGCTTATTCTTTAGGCGCTTCGTTAGGATCCAAGTGCAGCCGTACAGTAGTACTGATACATCTATATCTTGGAAGAATTGTCGCCTTAACTTAGATAAATACATCAATCGATTTAACACAGATCAATAAATCAATCAATAGATCAATCAAGAGATCAATATATCAATCAATCAAAAAATTTGGATATTCGAAAAATGTTATGAAATCCTCCAGATATTTGAATAAAATATGTTGTTTTCCCTGTCGTTGGGGCATAGAATATGCCGACTACATCCCGTGAAGAGGGGTGTATTGAGAATAAATTCAACTGGATTTGATGGTGATGATTCAGAGTTCTGGGGAGTATGAAGTCATCTTTCCATTGCCAACTTTTCTTGGTCCACTCTGACCTGCAGTGTTAGTAGCATCTCATCAATAAATCCAATACATCTTTGAAAATTATTAACATTACATAACAATACTTGAAACCCTATCGCTGAGTGCAAATTATTTGTATTATAGAGCAGTTCTTGAAATCATATAGATATTTCTATACAAAAATATTTACTTGAAACTATAAACGTAGTTTAGAATACGTTGACGGTATCCCCTACAGAGAGGTAGGAACGCCCCCCACACACACACACAAATAGGTGTTCTTAGTATAACAATAACCTGCTTATGATGATGAAGCGCTATGGGCAATGGAGAGTACCCTTTACCTGCCATGACTCCCAGGTTAACTATGACTTGCTGTGGTGGTTTCTGCTAATTTCCTATCTATGTGTCAGACGGAACTGGTTGAAAAGTATTCTTATTCGATTAAGACATCTACAAAAAAGCTCTAAGGTAACAACTACACATAGTTTTATGTATAAAGCTTCTAGTATTTGGAGTATTTGTTTATTTTTTTTCTTTGTGCAGAATGTGTGTATTTTCCGTTAGGATATTTCGGTAATTAGAGTGGGGGCATGAATACATACATTTATACATTAAGCAATACAAACCATCCTTAAACAAAATTAATTTCCAATACAGTACACACATTCTAAAATGCCTATAACACCTTTCTCACCAATTCTTCTCCTTCCAGCCTCCACATTAATATAATTAAAAAAAAAAAACTGGAATACATCACCCCTGATGATGGCACTTCGAAATGCCGAAAGTACTCGGGAACTGAACTTTGGTGGACTTATCCACCAATTCCACCAAAACATTAAAAAGTTGGCCAGAAAATTAGAAAAGATCATAAATAAAAGTATTAAACAGGAAATGTGCCCTTTTGTTTAATTCTACACACACACACACACACACACCACACACACACATATATATATATATATATATATATATATATATATATATATATATATATATGGGAAATTGGAAAGCGAAGTAAGAAAGTAAGAATTTATTTATTGACGCTTAAACGTTTCGGTTTATTTAAATCTTCATCAGGATTAATTATGGGATGAACAAATTGATGGATGTTTTGTAAATGACAGGAGTTAGAAACATATCTATAAAAAAGTTTATAACTGTATTTGTGCAACTTTATATTTTTTGAAAGACGAGCCGCAATCTGCACACGTGAATGTCATGACGCGTGACGTAACTCGAAGAAATGCATTCAACAAAAGACGATAAAAGTATTAATGAACTGATTTTATGAGAACAATGGAAACAAAGTAGGGAAAGATAACTAAATAATTAGATAAAGCCTGGTATATATATATATATAATAATATATATATATATATATATATAATATATATATATGAGAAGTAAAGACATAAGCGATGTGTTTTGATATGGCATTTTTTTAGCCGACAATTTTTGGGAGAATATGTGCTTAATTGAAGTCGTACCTAATTTTGAAAGTTAATTAATTAATAATTAATTAATTAGGCGGGCATACCTATTCAAATGTAAGGCTAAACAAATCAAGATTGATTTTTCTCGATTTGTTTAGCCTTACATTTAAATAGGTCTGCCCGCCTAATTAAAGAGAGAGAGAGAGAGAGAGAGAGAGAGAGAGAGAGAGATTCGTTACGTAGAAAGAAGAGCAAGTTACATCTCATAGACGAATTAATACTACCTGTTACGGACCAATCCGAATTCGTTATAATATATTGTAGTATCAAAGTAAATTACTCTTATTATTGAATGCCATGACAACAATAATGACATAAACGACAAGAAAAACTGAAATGTCACTTCTAATTAAAATATCATCGTGCAGCCTAAAAGTGTTTATTTTCCTTTGAACAAAGTGAAAATTCCTTAAGAAAAAAATAGAATTCTAAGTAAAACGTTTAAATTATATTCGTCATGACGTTAAGTTCTGATGGTTAAAACAATTTCTATCACATATAATTTATCAGTTTTATCCAATGTCATAAGCGTCATCTACAGTGGTAAAAAATTATTAAATAACGTCTATCAAATAACGTTTAGCACTTATCATAGCCGAAAAACGATGTCTACATGGTATGGCATAGAGTTTACCAAATACTGAAGACGTTACGGAGGTATATCTAGTTAAGATTCATACCTGATTTATATTTTTTCGTTGTTAGGAAGCACGTGGTGTAATGGTTAAAGTCATGGGAAATGGACTTGTCGTCCCGAGTTCAAATCCTGGACATGGTAATTGCATTTCACTTATCGCTAATACCCTTGGGAGAGCTATGAATCCTACTCTCCCCCTAGCTATGGCTAAATTGAAGGGCAGACTTGGTTCTTTAACCATGGCTAGGTAACCAGTCTAGGAGAAGGAAAACTCTTAATTCAAACCTGTTGAACTCCGCTTAAGAAATTGACCTTGTGTCGTATCCTGCTCGTGCGGGTGGTAAATTTTATTTTCGTTGTGGTTGCATATAATTTAGTGTATTCTTCAACATTCTTTATACATGTTTAATGGTGTAGGGGTACATTTTGGCAATCGTAATGGCCAGTGAAGTATTTGAAATTCAATTGACTGTTCCTGGAAAACAAATCTGGGTCTTCTGCACACGATAGAGGGTTTTGTTATCTTACCGGAACAAGCAACTGAGAATTGGTTTGGTTTGTTTTGTTTTACGGCATATCAACCTCAGTGGGTCATTTAATACCGATAAAGTTTTGAAATAAATCAATTCTAATGGATAATACAATTTTTTTTATAAACACATTTTTCTATTTAACCCATAGATGGGACCCTAACAGGTACTACCACTCCGGGTCAGAGTGGACCAGGGAGCAATGGTGATGAAGGGGTGCTCCACATTCCCCAAACCTCCAAAACTGGAACCTCACCATCAGATAGAGTTTAACGTCATTCTCAGGACATGTAGACCCGCAGCCACTGCCTTCTAGCACCCATATGATAAAAGGGGTTGAGGCTTGCCATAAAGGCAATAGGGTTGGGAAAATATAGATGCTAGGGCTTGACGTGACCAGCCTATTGATCGGAGGGGCCTCTCCGACCGCCCGTCTAGCCCAAGATAGGGCCAAAGTGGAGTATTGCATGTCATGAACTGCTCATCCACCGGGGCTCTATCCTTAAGCATCACGGTCGCCACCCACGGCCAACATGTGGCCCCATTGGGGGAGTCTTACCCCTCTGCAGAGGTGCAGTCGGTGCATTCTAACGCCCCAGCTACTAAAGAATTGTACAATACTTGCTAACTCGCAAGATTGATACCGTCTTGCAACTTCTTACGCGTACAAAATTGACGTCTTCACTAAAATATAAAATAGGTCTGACCAGGAAGTAATGTTACATAATCTATGAATAGATTATTGTCAACCCCCTCTATTTCTGAAGGGATAGCCCCTTTTCATATCACGGGCGGGACTTTCCATGGAATATTACCGAGAGCCCGAAATACGTGAAGTCACGTGGGACATGGTTGACTCTCAGTTTTTCAGCTTGGACGTCAGGCAAATAAGATGTAACTGCTTTAGCTGAAACTCACTGCACACGCGTGATTAGATAGAGAAATATGTTTAGTTAAGAAATAAAAGTTTAAATAAATAATATGGTTTTGTGGTTGATGAATGCCTTGGCAATAAGACTGACCTAGAAGATCAGACACGAAGTCCCCAAGACTAGGTCCAGACGCTGGAAGAAGAACGTAAGATACCATGGATAAACAGAAGAAAAATAGAAGTAAAGAAGAGTATAGAACAATAAGACTTCAGTTTTTCACAGTCAAATAGTGATATTCTCTTGCGTAAGTGAGGCGTAGTAACTGGAGCCATGATGTCAATTAGGAGACCCTTGTTTAGTCAACGACTGCGAAACCCCACTTAAGGCGATGTAGTTTTACAGTGCATCGACTGCTGGGTTAAGCGACACCATTATTTAATTAATATGTGATTTGATGCAATCTTACCGTTACGTGGTTGTTTATCATTCCATCATGCTGTAGGATATAAATCAATTTTATGATAGCATTTGATAATTATAGTTTTGAATTGCTTAAATATTTTTATATTATAAGTTTTAAGCACAAAATGTTTAGAGACTTTTCATATTGAATAATGCGTAGCACCTACCTTAGTTAGTGTTATAGGTGATGCACCCTATAAGACTAATGGAATGTGCCGACAGGTTACTATAAGTAACAGGGATAATTGTGGCTTAGCAGTTAGCCAATGCGAGTATGCCAATAACTCTATTCGTTTGTATTTGTCTATTTCTGTTAATACATTTTTTTATTTGTTACCCGTCGTTTTGTTCTTATTTGACCCGTTAAAACCCACAACAGTTAGAAATAACGTGTAGCTCCTACCTTAGTCAGAAATAACCTGTAGCACCTACCTGAGTCTAAAAAAGCGTATATCCCCTACCTGTTTCTGAAATAACGTAGCACCTACCTTAGTCTGAAAGAACGTGTAGCTTCTACTTTGTTTATGCTATCATGCAGGATATAAATAACTTTGATTGTAGCATGTGATAATTATAGTTTAAAATTGGCTGTATGCAATATCTTTATATTACAAGAAATAAATGTTTTCTTTAAGCCCTTTAAGGTTGTGTGATATTATCTGAAATTATATCTAACTTCCCCATGAAACTAAAATTATAAAAAAGAATAAAAATAAACATTTAATGTTTGGAAATAATACATAGTTCTCTATCACTGTCAGATAACTAATTAGTTTCTTAAAAAAGGCTAATTGAAGCAGTTAAAATTATTACTTAAAGTTCTTCGTTTATCACAAATGGCTTGATTTGGCATTAGAATTGCTATGCCATAAAACAAAAGCAAGCAAGTATTAACTATTAAGAATTTAGATAATCCATGCAGTTATGATTAAATAAAATGTTAGTGTCTTTTTGATAATAGTTCATTAAGACTCACTTTGATTATAATTATTCTCAAAACAACTTCCAGGACAACTGACTCCGTGTGATAGTACCTGGTAGGATCCATATATGAATCAAATAGACCACTATTAGTATTGTATAATAATACTTTGAATGGGTGATAACCGCTGACAGCAACTTAAGTTAGGATCGCTGTGTAAGTAATGAGAAGTTTGTTCAATTTGTTTTTGTTTTTTAAATTGAAGGTGAGATTTTGCTCATCAGTAATGAAAATCTTATCTTGTGTTGGTTAATATCTCCTTTCTTCATTTGATTTTGTGATATATATATGAAATTAAAATTTCTTATATAATTTCCTTCAAGCCACATTTATGGACATCTATTTTTTTTAACATCAAAATAAAAATTAAAAATCCCTCTATTTTTTAAGGCCTATTGCTTTAAAGTTATGTATCTATATAAAATAACAAATCTGTATATTTTACGGTCTATATAACTATTACTTTAAAGTTACATGATTATATAAAATAAAAAATCCCTCTATTTTCTAAGATCCTTTATTATTTTAAAGTTATGTTTATATAAAATAACAAATCCCACTACTTTTAAGGTTTTTATAACTATCATTTGGTTACAAAGTCAGAAAACAACATTGCTCACATCACATTTTTTCATACTCAGAATTGCCGAGGCATGGAATAAGATGCCTGCACTGCATATTTCAAAGCCTCCATGCTTCCTGTAGTCCGCCAACACTATGCCTGATACTCCTCTCCACACACATGCACACATACATGTATATTACTACTGTAAACTGTTCATGTGCCTGACTACTAATACATTATTCTGTGTACTAGACATGAGACTTGATGAGTTGTGGTGCACTTGAGCACTGTACACAATAAATTTCATTATCATTATTATTATTATTATTATCACACTCCTTTGATAAAATTTAGATCACAATATTCATCATTTTGTTTCTGATCTTTTTTTCATGCTTCTAAAATAACCAAAGATTATTTTCCCGAACATATATATATATATATATATATATATATATATATATACACACACACACAGAGTTATATTTAGACTCACCAGATATACCGACAAAGAAGCATATGTGGACTCTATAACATCATCATGTATATATATTATATATCTATATAATATATATATCTATATAATTACATATTATTTTATATATATCTATATAATTACATATTATTTTATATATATCTATATAATTACATATTATTTCATATATATATATATGTTTATATAAAGTAACAAACCTCCCTAAATGTTAAGGCCTATATAACTATTGCTTTAAAGTTATGTATCTATATAAAATAACAAATCTGTATATTTTAAGGTCTATTTAACTATTACTTTAAAGTTACGTGTCTATATAAAATAAAAAATTCCTCTATTTTCTAAGATCGGTATAACTATTACTTTAAAGTTACGTGCTTATATAATATAACAAATCTCTCTATTTTCTAAGGTCAGTATACCTATTGCTTTAAAGTTCCATGTTTATACAGTTATTCTTTTTTATAAATTTTATTGATGTAATAATGTAATCCCTTTTCATGAATTTTTTTTTTTTAAATAACCTTCACTACTTTGAAGAACAAACTGATCTCTAATATTTAACCAATAAAATTCCTCATTCCCCGCCCTGCCCCCAAACTGTTTTGAGATATGTTTACTTCTCATATATGCTGTGAGCAGCTTAGGCAGGCAAAGAGTTAAAGCAGTTTATTTTCCGAGCAAATTTTGGCAACTTTGTTTCATTTTTTGTTTTTCGACTAAATGAAGCAATCAAAATTATTACTTTTCGATAAGACAACAGTACTTTACAATCGACCTTTCTATGATAAGCACTTCTTCTAATTTCCCAGTGATATATGTCAACATAAAGCAAAGGCTGACTCTCTTGTCCAGGGTCATTTTTCTTCTCATCTGGTCAGTCTATTCGAAATAACTATAATCATTGACAGAAGGTGAGGTATTCGAGCAAATTAAACAAGTCTCGCCACAAATAAATTGGTAATTAGGCAAGAGACATCCCGAAGAACTGTTTAGATTGTACACAAATTAAGCAAACACAAGCAATACGGCAAACAATCGATATTCGATGTCGATAAATACGGGCATATGTAGATATTATAAGAGTAGTTTGGATTATTGATCTGGTAATTTGGCGACTTTCTTATTGCTGTCGGAACCGTTCGGTCGATTCATTCTTATAGGCCACAGCTTGGTAGGGGTCACTTTGAAGATATTAATAAGAATAGTTGAAATGTTTAAGTAAGAAAATACAGCCCTGAAAAATATTAGATCAATAGTCCAAACTCCGCTTGTAAGGAATCTATCTTAAACAAAAAGAATGAGATCAATAGTCCGAACATTTCTTAGAATTATCATTAATCATATTATACGCAAGCATGTGATCTCTCTTTCTCTTTCACCTTCTCTTCCCCATTTCCCTCTCTCTCTCTCTCTCTCTCTCTCTCTCTCTCTCTCTCTCTATCTATCTATCTATCTATCTATCTCTCTATCTCTCTCCCTTTCTCTCTTTATCTCTCTCTCTCTATCTATATATCTCTCTATCTCTCTCTCCTTTCTCTCTTTATCTCTCTCTCTCTTCTCTCTCTCTCTCTCTCTCTCTCTCTCTCTCTCTCTCTCTCTCTCTCTCTCTCACACACACACACACACACACACACACACATACACATATGCACACATAAGCATTTTTCTCAAAGATGATGAGTTCTCTCCTCCTTTTATTGATACATATAGTTTATGTCATCTGCCTATGTCATCTCTGATGTAAGGACATGTTTTTTTCTATGATCTGTGGTATTTTTCTTGCCCAGTTTAAGTGGGGCCCAGAGTGTCTTACAAAGGATATTGCTCCTCAGGTTCCAGGACTCTTCTGACTATTCTAGCCGATTGCAACAATGAAGTTGTATGGATGGTCTCAATTCTTCCTCTGAGTTCCAGTTCCTCCAGTCTTTTCCATGTTTTTTGTGACCGTTCCAAGTGCACCAACTACAAGTGGTATCACTTTCACCAACGCATTCCACAGCTTTTCAATTCTCTGTCAGGGTCCATGTATTTTTGTATCTTTTCGTTTTCCTTCATCTTAACCCTGTGATCTGATGGAACTACAATGTCTACTAGTTGACAATTTCACTAGGTCTGGTTTTCTGGCTGGGATAAGACGATCCGTTTTTATCTCGAAGTCCCAAATTTCAAAGTATTATTTGACTTCCTGAGAGTTTTTTACACCCTCTTTAGCTGAGGGTTCACTGGAGGCTGGGTGATATCAAGTCTCTTCAGGTACCAGGACTCTTCTGAGTATTCAAGTGGATATTAACGATGTTGTCAATTCTTCAATTCTTCCTCTGATTTCCAATTCTCAAGACGTTTTCTTAAACCCTTGAGACCGTTCATATTATTATTATTATTATTATTATTTTTTGAGTTTTCACATCAGTGTTAGCTGATGGTCTTTCACTGGAGTCTGAGTGACAGCAAGTCTCCTCAGGTCTCCAGGACACTTCTGAGTATTCTGGCAGATTGCAGATGTGCAGTGTTCTGAATGGTTTCAATCCTTCCTCTGATTTCCAAACTTTCTAGACCCTTTTCTAATCCTTTTGGGACTGTTCCAAGTGCACCAACTACAATTGGTATAACTTTCACTTTCATATTCCAGGCAAGGTCCAGCTATTTGTCCATTTTTTTCATTTTCCTTTAGCTTCACCCTGTGATCTGCTGGCACTGCAAAATCCACCAGTTGACAAGTTCTTTCTTTTTGTTAATTAACACTAGGTCTGGTCTTCTTGCTGGATAAGGTGATCCGTTTTTATTTCAAAGTCCCAGAGAATTTTATGCGTTTCGTTCTCAAGAACCGATTCTGGTTTATGCATATACCATTTTGTTGTATAGTCAAAATTCATTTTTTTGCATAGTTCCCAGTGGCTCACCTTTCCAACCCAGTCGTGTCTAGTTTTGTATTCTGGTTGTGCTAGTTTGCTACATTATTCGTTTTGGTTAAAAATCTCCCCATTATAAGCTTTATATGTTACATTAAAACAAAAATAAGTGTTTTATTTTTCGCTAAACAGTATGGATTAAGGCTACAAGTTTGTAGTACCCAGTGATTACAAAACTTACTCACCAAATGGATTGGTTCTGCGACACGAATAATATATTTATGGCACGACGATCAGTTTTCATGAATTAATTTAACCCCGTCCTGTGACAAGGTTATCAATAGCTTCAACAGCATTTGATTGTTATTTTCTTGGAAAGAAAGTTGAAAAGTACATATGCACTATGATCGTTATTCGTGATCGATTGTTGCTTGAATGTTCAATATAATATCCACCAAGGACATAACTCCTTTTAATTGCATCTTTTCAAGTCCAGTCAAATTGTCCCATACCTTCGAGAGATAAATGTCAGATGCTTTCTTATGATAGCGAGGAAGAACTGATTCTCAAGCAATATTAGAAGTAAATAAATAAAGAAAGAGATATAAATTGACTATGATTGAAAGTGGGAGAGAGAAAGAGAGAGAGTGATTAAATGACTGAGATACATAGGAACAGATTGAAAATACAGATTGAGGGAGAGAGACAAAAAGAGAGGGTAGGGTATATGAAATGAGATAGATAGATAGATAGATAGATAGATAGATAGATAGATAGATTTTAATGTTGGATTCAAAATGTCCTGTCAAGTCGTAATCTCCTCCCAAAGTGATATCTGACCAATTGTTTCTTATTAGTCCGAACAAGAACCTGTTCTCAATAAATTATATCTAAATAGGAAATATAGAAAGAATGAGATGAATAGACTATGATAGAAAGAGGGAGGGGAGGAGAGAGATTAACGAAATGAGGTACATAGATATTGAAACTTAAATACATAAAGAGAGTGTGAGAGAAGAAAGAGAGGGGTATATGAACTGAGATAGATAGATTGACAGATGGATTAATAGATAGATACTAAATGTCGACTTCACAATTTAGTTTTGTGCCTAAGTCCATTGTAATTGTTTCATACCTTCCAGCAATATCCGACCTCGAAATTGGATGTGATCCTAACCACCGATAACAAAATAAAAAGGAAAAAAGAGATATGAACAGACTATCATAGAAAGTGTTGAGGAGAAGAAAGAGATTACTTAATACATAGAAAGGAACAGATTGAAATACATAGACAGATTCAGAGATGGATAGAGAGAGAGAGAGAGAGAGAGAGAGAGAAAAGAAAGAGAGAGAGAGAGAGATGTATATAGACATAGATAGATAGATAGATAGATTTTCGGCTCTACTATAATTATTGGTTTTGTGCCAGTCGACTTGTCATTTACCTTCCAGGGATGACCGAACTATGGTTTCTTATTAGTCTAAAGAAAGAACCAGTTTCTCTAGAGACAAATTAAGGATTCTCCTGATAGGTCCAAGGAACTTACAGTGTCAAGATTGACCAAGGTTTTGGATCTGTCCACATTGGGTGCGTCCATACAGAAAGCAACATTGTTGAAATCAGTTGGAATACTCAGAAGAGTCCTGGAGACCTGAGGAGACTTGTTGTCACTCAGACTCCAGTGAAAGACCTTCAGCTAACGCTGGTGTGAAAAACTTGCAACAAGTGAAATAATAAATAAATAAAAAGATCCCCTTATGTACAAGGGAAATACCATACAGACCATATGAATATAAATCCAGGATATAGGGATGGAATTTGGGATAGAAAAAATGTGCCATGCTTATAATGAAAAAGGTTTGGTTTGGTTTGGTTTGGTTTGTTTTACGGCATATCAACCTCGGTGGGTTATTTAATGTCGATAAAGTTGCGAAATAAGGTTTGGTTGGTTGGGTTTTACGGTATGTCAACCCCTTGGGTTATTTTATGCCGAATACTTCTATTGGTAAAAAAATGTTTAATACTAACAAAGTTTTGAAATAATTTCATTTTTAATAGTTAATACAATTTTGTTTATAAACTCATGTTTTCTATTTAACCCATAGATGGGACCCTAACAGGTACTACCACTCCGGGTCAGAGTGGACCAGGGAGCAATGGGGATGTCACTTTTGGTAAAGTTGTAATGCCATTATTGTCAACAATCTTGGGTTTCCTACAGCTGGGGTTGCCTCGGTTTCTTGCTGCTGATATATCCACTCGTTGGAATCTTTTTTGAAAAGGTTTTCTGAGAAAATTAATCTTCTGAAACCGATTCGAACGTCTCTAGTCAAAAGTTTTGCAATATTTGCACCTGTCGCCAAACATGGACGTTTAGAACACAACGTGATGCCTTACGCCTGGTGGAATTATGAAAATGTAATTCACTATGAGTTCGTTCGGGATGATCGAACCATTGCTGCTAATTTTTACTCCGAACAACTGGAGCGGAAATATGTCATTGTGCAGCAATAATACCCAGTATTTGGAAAGGCGTTGTATAATGGATGAAATGGACTCTGTGAATGTTACGTACTGGCATCACATTATATATGTTATATAGCGGCTTCTTCTTCACGTTGCTAAATCGCGTATCTGTATACGTAGCGGGTATGGTCACAGTACCCAAAGCGATGTATGTTAGTAGTCAGCTACTACCGACTACTGGACTTCAATAACAACGGATACGTATGTACAAAGAGAGGGCCCTTCTTTATTTTCTTCGGTGTGTGGGTGGTGAAGGTACAGAGCTTACAATGAGTGCACGAGGGTGGTTGCTGACGGAAGACGTGAAGTGTCCTTTCGGCTGCCGGCTGGCGTCTGACTGCTGTCGGCTCGACCCTCTGGCTTTTTGTATTGACGACACGCCTACACATCTTTATTTTTTTATCTTATAACGGTCGTTTGTTATATTTCTCTTTATCCCTGGTTCCTTGACCGGAAACCCTCTCTTCCGCTTTCTCTTTCTTTTTAAATATATATTTTCATCTTTCTCTTTGTCTCTCAGCCGGAAGTTCCATCTTCCGGGCGAGGACAATACAACATGAACAGTTTCAAGTCCTGGATGAAACTGTTTGGATTTCTCATAGTGCTAATATCCTTGGTAAAATATGCGTCTAAATATTCTCTCTCGCCTTATGGGTAAATAGTAGGGCAGATTGTGATCTTTAGCCTTGGTATGGTGACCAGTTTAGGAAAATGAAAATTCCGAATTTAAACCTCAAAAACCCCGCTTATGAAATGGAGTGTGTGTTGCATCCTTCTTGTGCAGGTAGATTGGTAGATATATAATACTCGGTATTGATAATCAGAAGGTGAGCTCTTTTGCAGCAAGACGGCACAAGACTTTATACTGCTCGAACAACCAGGAACACCGCGGAATCCAACTGATGCCACGCCCAGGATATATTCCAGACCTTTCTCCATCAAATTTTTACTTTTTCCTATCCATGTTTTTTTTCCTGTGCTCGCAACACTTCAACAACCAAAAAGAGGTGGAACCTTCAATGAAGGAGTTCTTCACATCAAAGAAAAAGAACTGTAATCGCCGCGGGATAAAAGAACTGACAGAAAAGTGGCTTCAGATGCTTCAACATGACGGGTTCTACTTTGAATGGAGGTGCGCGAAGTGATAGTAATCGCTGAAGGAAATGTGTTATATACCCACATGTTGGGTATATACACAAGTGTTCTTTTGTGTCACAGAGAGAGAGAGAGAGAAGAGAGAGAGAGAGAGAGAGAGAGAGAGAGTGATGTCTGGGTTCATCTTCTTGGTTCATTTCTAGCTAAGCATTCACTGATCAACAACGCTAAGTTACTTCTTAAACTTTTATTCCTAATCTTAACAAACTCACACAGCGCGCATGCATGTGATGAGTCCAGCTAAGCAAGAACCAACCTTCTTGCTTGACATTCTAGCTGGTACTGATGAGCTAATTCGCTCTCACGTGACTTCACGTGATTTTCGGTTTTCCCGCCTGGGGTCGAAGATCCCCAACGGTCTGTAAATTTCCATTTTCGCTACACAGTGTTGTCAATAATCTATGCTACCATAGATTAGGTAACAAATGGACTCAGTGACACGAGTTCAACTTCTGGGGAAGCTATTCTCCCTCGAGCTGAGGGTAAATAGTGGGGTGAACTGGACTCTTTTAACTTTGACCAGGGAATATCCAGAAGAAAAACTGTTAATTCAACTCTATTAAACTCCGGTTAATAAATTGAGCATGTATCGCATTCTGTTCGTGTGTAAGAATTGGTAAATACATACATAAAATGATAAACCAAAAATTATAAGAATCTTGCACTTTACCTTATAAACCTTTCACTCAAATCGATTCTCAGTCCATTTAGCAACAAACAATGGCAGACAACACAATGTTAACAACGGGAAAAACATTGGAAAAACATAACAATAAATCCGACCATCCCTCACAATTGACCGCTTGGCATGAAATAACCATAGACGGCTTGATGTGTCATTAAAATCAATCAGTCAAATCATAGCTGGGTTATGAGGGGTTTCAATGCCTTTGCAAGGCTATTAGTCTGAAAGTGAACATAACAGTGGTGATAGAGTACGAACTCGCTTATATCAAGGTCGCAGTGTTACATAATCTATGCGGTTGCATAAGATTATTGTCAATCC
Source organism: Doryteuthis pealeii (assembly GCA_023376005.1). NCBI lineage: Eukaryota > Metazoa > Mollusca > Cephalopoda > Myopsida > Loliginidae > Doryteuthis > Doryteuthis pealeii. The sequence continues at coordinate 93,753,223 of CM042156.1, read as the reverse complement.
CCTGTATTTCTAAAGGGATGGCCCTTTTCATATCACAGGCGGGACTTTCCATGGAATAATACAGAAAGCCCGCGAAATACGTGAAGTCACGTGGGACCTGGTTAGGTCTTCAGTTTCAGTTTAGACGTCGGGCAGAGAAGATGTCCTGCCTTAACTGGAACTCACTGCATACGCGCGCTATGTTAGTCAGATGTTTAGTTACATGAAATGTTTAGCTAAGTAAATAAAATCTTAAGAAAATAACACGATTTTGTGGTTGGTGAATGTCTTGGTAACAAGACTGATCTAGAAGAAGAAATGAGTTGAGTGTGACCGACCACTAAGACGAAGTCCAGACGCTAGAAGAGATGTTAGAAGAGATGCTAGAAGAATTTAAGATATCAAAGACACCAGAAGAAGAATAGAAGTAAGTAAAGAAGGGTATGCAACAGCACTGCAGCACATTAGCTACCCTGCCACGGGGATTACGCAATCTACTACAGTAGAAAAACAGATTATCTTGCAGTATTTACAGACCATATCAGACATTGAATGCTACATACCAGTATGGTGGATGTAAGGGCTGTTTGATGTTTTTGTATTAAGGTCACCAGTTTGAGGTCAATAATCAATAAAATATTCAAACATTTAAAGACACCATAAAACATTCAATTACTGCAGGCACATGGCATAAATAACAAGACTCAATATTAAAACAAGCAACTTGTATTGAGAAATAGTTTAGAAAAGGTAACGCATAATACCGAGCAAAGTTCTTTCAGTACTCTTGTATACAAAATGTTTTTTGTTTTTTTAAAGTTCATTATAACATGTAAGAAAATATGTTATAAGTTATGAAGTGAGAAAGAAAGGGTAAGAGTTCAAAGTCACACGGCAGTCAGTAGCAAATAATACTTATGATCTCGTAAAAAGGTTGATAAAGAGAGATAGACAGATATATATTAGTTCATACTTTCTTATAAGTGAATATGCTTTGTCTTACTTTAAAGTGACGTGGATTTGGTTAGAAGAATAATTTCTTTCTGGTTGGGATCTGAAAAGTTGTTTTTTTACAGTCCGAGGCTAGGCTCCAAAAGGGGTCTATTTGATAGATTTGCTTTTAGGCGCGAACGTCTCTGATTGGTAGAAAATGTACAAATTTTAATTTTAATTTTCTTCTTTTACTAGGGTGCGCAATCCCATGAAAAACTATTAATTTTTGTCATTTGACTTTTGTTCGTCGTAGTAAGAACTTCCGGTTCACCACACCAGTTTAATACCTTTACCAGAGTATTAGTCCCAAAGTGAACGTAAGATATTGAAACCTAAATAACTGTCCATACCTTTCCCATTGTTATTAGTCCAAAAGTGAATGTAATAGCGCGACTGGGATCCGAACTCACTTACTACGATGTCACGGTCTAGCCCGTTAGTCTCTATGCCCCCTCCACAACAGATTATCTTGTAATATTCTCAGACCATTGAGATATTCAATGCTAGATACCTGTTCAATGGCTCGAATACCGGTTAGAGAAAAGTCCTTTTTTTGTGTGTTTCTTTGATAAAGTACAGTTAAATGCTTCTCGTCCGTCTGTTTGCCTTGAGATGCTCGGCGCAGCAGCAGCTACGAGCCAGCCCGCTTGCTAATGGGAAGACGAGAGAAGAACCCGCAGATAATCTTACTGTGAATCAGCTGAAGCCTCTTCACTTCAAAAACTTTTCTTGTGCCATTAATTGGAAGATCGGCGTCGAACCTTTCCCAATTCGACTTCGTAGTGCGTCGGTGTCTCTCATTATTTTCCGTCAAAATCCGGAAACAAGATGGGGGAAAAAAGAGTTGGCCGCCCTCAGTTGATGAGTTGGCGTGGAGAGAATGGATCCATTTTGACAAAGACTTCAAGAAACGGCTCCTCGAAATCTCGGCTCCTCGAAAACGGCTCCTGTTTTATCCGCATCATCCCTTGCATATTACAAATTGGAAGCAAAAAAAAAGGGGGGAAAACGAAAAGAAATAGGATTAAAAAAGTAATTTGATATATATACACACACACACACACACACACATATATATATATATATATATATATATATATATATATATATATAGTGTAAAAAGGAAGAGGTCGTTTACACGCCATTTCAGAATATTTAAGCAGTGTGGCTGTTTCAAGAAGTGGAATGACTCCTGCGTTCTCTTTCGTTTGTAATTTTCTGTAATGGACAAATGAAAGGATTAGTGAAAAAAAAACGGAATCCTGATTAATGGCAAAATACTTGCAAAATATGTGCAACAAACATATTGGCTGATCATGATTTTTCTTTCATTTATTTAATGCTTGAACACAACGAGCAAAAAAATCAGTTTAGATTAGAAAGGATTGGATTTTCACAAGAAGGAAAAGAAAGGTTCACAGCTAAACCAAAGCAAAGTTCATTCACCGGATGGTTAAATATATATGTGTGTGTGTGTGTGTGTGTGTGTGTGTTAATGTATGAGTAG
>CM042156.1:93720744-93748244 GCA_023376005.1 Doryteuthis pealeii | reverse complement strand
TCCCATATATTACGGGTACAATCATAGTATATATATATATATATATATGGAAGAAATTTTCCAGTTTCATAAGGAAAAAGAAAAAGTGGTTGGTAACTACAAAATTTAATGGATTGTAATTCAACAGGCATAGAAACTACAATACTTTCAATAAGTTTCACTCAAAATAACCGTCATTAGCGTCGATCCCAGCCTCAATCCAGCTCCGGAACCTGGAGTAAGCTGATGTTACAGACGCTCTGGCAAGGATCAACATACACTTCTCTCAAATGGCGATGCATTTCAATCAATTTGATCACTTTTGCGTTCAAAAACCAAATAAGTGCGCAAACTTTCCGCTTAGTGGTGGTGTCATGGCGGGGGGTGTTCAATCTGTAACAAAGGTAAGATTGAGCTGAGAGAAAGCGCCGCGAGGAGGAATGCACAACAAATATAACAGTGTTGCCAATAGTTACAGGAAGGGTTTTCCTGCTTTGTATACCTTACTTTTGGATTACCCTCGTATATATATAAGGTAATCCAAATGACTGGTAGTAAGGGATGATTCTATTTGGGATCTTCAAAATCTCACTGTATAACCTTACAGTTGCTCTTGTAGGTGTAAACATATATTCATATAAGGATTTTTTATAAATCCCTAAAGAGAGCTCAATGTATAATAATTAATAAATTAGATTATAAACAGAGCAATATTTAACTTTCAAAGAAATATAAAAAAGAAAAAATGACGGGATGACGGTTTGTTAAGTTTTTCTTTCTTTGAAATATATATATATATATATATATATATATATATATATATATAGAGAGAGAGAGAGAGAGAGAGAGATGGAATATATATCATCAGCTGGTTGCGCTGACAGAACGAAAATCCATGACTCGCTCTCTCTCTCTCTTTCTCTCTCCAGCCCTCCCAATTAATCTTCGTCCCTGACAGGTTCTCCATACAGCATTCAGAATCCGTACAAAGTTGATTGTTGTATTTTTTTTTTGGGGGGGACTGGTCAACTTACACTGGTGTGTTTATATATATAGATTATAGTATACCATGCATTTGCTATGCTTATATTGACATCGCTTTCTGCAGATGAGATATTACTACCTAGAATTGGTCTACTAATTTTAGAGGCTAAACATCCCATATATATATATATATATATATATATATATATATATATATATATATATATATATATATATGTGTGTGAGAGAGAGAGAGGGAGGAGATAAAGAGGAGATAGACAGTGGGAGATAGAGATATAGACTTACACCAACAATAGTTCAGTCTAAAAAAAAGAATGAAATAAGTATATAGATGAATAGACTATGAGAGAGAGAGAGAGAGAGAGAGAGAGAGAGAGAGAGAGAGAGAGAGAGAGAGAGAGAAAGAGGGGGTAGGAGGAGAGAGATTAACTGACTGGGACACATAGATATGGAATACGTTGCTCATTCAATAAATAAGATAAATTTTCCATGTATTCACATTTTAACAGGGAAAAAGTCCATCGTTTTTCAATATGATACCCATTCTTTTAAACACATATCCCCATCAAAAACAAGCATTTATATTCCTTCAGTTTAGAAATCGGTTAAATCCTATTTAACGGACCTAAATTCCACTATCGTATGTCACCCGCCGAAAGGAAAAAAATCTAAAATCAAAGAATTAACCGAATTTAATGAAATTTTCAGTGTTGATACATTAATGAATAAAAGATATAATGCACCAGCTATTTTGTTTAAAAACTTTAACATTTTTTTAGGTCAATTAACCTTGAACCACATATGTTTGTGAATCTGTGTTACGCCTCAAAGATACGTAGTTCAAAGTTAACTGATAGGAAAAAATGTAAAGGTTTTCAAATAACATATCTGATGCATTTTATTGTTTATTCATTAATATATCAACACTAAAAATTTCATTAAATTCGGTTAATTCCTTGATTTCTAGTATTTTTTTCTTTCGTCGGGGTGACATTTATGGTGGAATTTACGTCTGTTAAGTAGGATTTAACCTAGAAATCTTTGGACAGAGTTTTTTGCCATTTAGTCACGTTTCCCTTCATTTTATCATTGCTTGAAAACTTTGTTCCACGTAGAAATTCTTTGATGAGGTCAAACAATTAGAATTCAGAAAAAGACAGATCTGCACTGTAAGCGGGATGTGGCAGGATGTGCCAACTAAAATGACTGGTGCTTTAACATGGGGTCTTGCATTGTACTGGTGAATCCCAACGACAACTAACCTTTGAAAAGTCTTCTGTGTTGACCCACGTATAATCAATTGTCAGCCAACATGGGTGCATTAACTGCGTCCACTATTTTATCTGTGCTCACCATTGTGGGCTTTTTGGGCGTGTATCTATCTTGAATACTATTTTGACCTTAAAATAATTTAGTTCATGCATTTCCTTATGCAGTACACATTCTTCGGTAAATTTGTTTACATTTCACAGGCATCGAAATTGATGTCAAACCTCCGTTAAAGCCTGCAGCTCTGTTTGATGTGCCATTGAATAGCCTCAAAGCAAATAGTTTTGTCAGATTAAAATAGTTGTTGCTACAAACCAATTGCAATGCAGAGTTTACATTTATGGCATGGAATGAATTAAGATAGAAAGACAGTGTCACGAAGTGTCTGTTTATTTTCAAAACCCTTCGTCAAGTCGTGTGATCCTAAGTGATTAGGCAATTGACTCTCCAAGAAAAAAAATTTTCAGGGGAAAAACATAGAATGTTTTCTTTCAAGAAAATATAAAAAAATATTAGTCAATAAGACAATTTTATGAGTGATTAATAATTATTTTATTTTATAAAAAATAATTATTATTTACCTTTTTTTTTTTTTTTTTTATGAAACAGACGGGTGCAAAATACATAAAAGTACATAAAACAGTCCAAAATAATACCTTCTTTTTTTTTCGTTAAAACATAAGTTCCTCTTTTTTTAAATTTCTTCTCCCTCCTTATTTTTTTTCATTAAATATAAGTTCCTCCTTTTTCTCTTTCTTTAAATCCGTTTCCAACAATCAGTACTTTCGTTTCTTTCCCTTTCAAATCAATTCGGTTTTTCTTCAAATAATAACCTCTTTTCCAGTTTCTTTATCTTTTTTTAACCTTTTTGTTGATAAATAAATAATAAATCACTTACTGGTAATAATTCTTGTTCTACTCTGATCTAACTGTCGTCTGTCTTGATACCGCCTCAACTCCATTCTTTCTAACCGTCTCCCTACTCGTGCCCCGTCCGTCTCTGTCTATCGTCTCTGTCTCGTCTATCTTGATTACCGTCTGCTTCAGTCAATTTTTTCCCGGTCATTTTTAAAAATCAAAACAAACCTAAGGGAATTAACCCTTTTCCTGACCAAGGGCAGCAACTCTTACCTTTCCCTTAATTTTTTAAAAACCTCTATACTTCTTTTTCCCTTTCTCTCCTCAATAAATAGTTAACCTCCCGCTATAATTATATGATATTCTGAGATTTCTCAGAACATCATGACAGACAGATTTAAACCAACGACAGATAAATAGAAAGAAATAATGAAAGAAAAAAGATAAATAAACTCTAACAGAGAAAGAAGAGGGGAGAGATTAAATGACTTGGATATGTAGATATGATTATTTCTCTGAGTTCTTTAGATGAGGGTCGAAAATTTGTATTATTTGGATTATTCGCTCTATTGTCCACATCTTTATAGTTATCTGTACGACGTTTCGGACGATGTACCCTTCGGCCTTTTTCAGGTATTTCTTGTCGGACTCGGGAACCTTCACGAACTCGGGAACCTTCTTGTCGATCTCGGGAACCTTCTTGTCGTAATCGGGAGCCATGGCTGCAGGAATACCTTCCACAATTTAAACTGTCACCAGTGTGGTAAAAATGAACGTAGGCAAGTGGATATAGTAGAACCATCTAGCTAATGTCGTATTATTTTTTCATATACGATCACTTGGACATGATTATAAAGATTGTCAAAAAGACTACATAACAGATTGTCTCACAATCTGTAACTTTTCTGGAGATCGATCATGAAATTCTGGTTCTGAAATATTCAACTCATAAGAGAATGATTTTCTATTCGAATAGCATCATTCATTTGTAACATGAAATGAGCTCCAAAAGTCCTCTATGTAGCAATTACAGAGTCACATGTCTTAAAAAATGTTTCAAAAACGAAGGCATGTTGTGCAGCGGTTTAAGCCCTGGTCGTAACTGACTATGTGATGCAGCAACCGTTTCCACTTGCCTAAGTTAAGTTGCACCAGATAGGTGACAGTTTAAAAGGTGGGGAGGTATTTTTGCTGAACCTCATATTGAAGATCAATAATCTTACGAACATTGGTGGATTGGCATTCACGAATCTAGGAAAATCGTCATTTTAACGACCTTTCTCTCGATAATGACAAGATTTGTAGTTATTAAAAATATTTTCAAATTTAAAAATGATTTCAAAAGTTTAATTTCCTTTACGAATATATCATTAAGTAGGATTATCTGTTTACAAATGTCAACGGATAATGAGAATATTTCTAATCTTTTTGTGAGAACACACACACACACACACACACACACACACATATATATATATATATATATATATATATATATATATATATACCATGTGGTAAAATAAGGAATGAAAGAACAAAACTCAGACAAAAATGTGTAGTAAATTTTGCTGGAATGTTAAATTCCGCTTCGTCAACCTTTATTGAATCATTAGGATCATACAAGTGTTTTATAGAAGGGGGAAGTGGGTGGGTGGGTAAGGTTTGTGGCGAGGGAAAGATTTGATTGGTTATAGGAGACAAAACTTACCCACCTACCTACTTCCCCCTTCTATAAAACACTTATATGATCCTAATGCTTCAATAAAGGCTGAAGGAGCGGAAGTTAAAATTCCAGCGAAATATACTACACATTTTTGTCTGAGTTTTGTTCTTTCATATTTATCTATATACCAACTCCTCCGCAAGATTACGATATGACACAGCTTAACGGGCTTGAATTCTGAATTTTCCTCCTCTCAAAGTTAAAGAGTTCAGTCTGTCCTACTATTTACACTTAGCTGGAGTAAGAATGGTTCGATTCATACCTTTGCCAAAAGCTAAGAGCATGATGTGAAATACAAACAACTTCGTCTGCAATTTGAAATAAAGTCACCGAGTGCATTGGTATATATATATATATATATATATATATATATATATATATATATATATATATATATATATATATATATGGGAGTAATATGGAAATTAAATCCAACAATATAAAGAAATTTGAAAGAAAAGGCAAGTCGCGATCTACTCACGCGAAGGTGTCATGACGCGTGACGCCACTCGAAGAAATGCAAAAGACGAGAAAAAGTATTAATGGACTGATTATTTTTAAGAGAACATAGTGTTAAATAATTAAAATAGTGTTAAATAATTAAAATAGTGTTAAATAATTACTAAATACCAGGCTTCATTTAATTATTTATTTAGTTATCATTCCCACTTTGTTTCCCTATGTTCTCTTAAAAATAATCAGTCCATTAATACTTTTTCTCGTCTTTTGCATTTCTTCGAGTGGCGTCACGCGTCATGACACCTTCGCGACTTGCCTTTCAAAAATAAAACGCTGATCAAATACAGTTACATAACTAAAAAGATTTTCATCTCCTGTCACATATAAAAACATCCATCATTTTCTTCACCCCAAGAGACATCCTGATGAAGGTTCAATGTAACCGAAATGTTTTAAACATCGATTATTAAATTCATCCCAATTTCGGAATACTTGTTTTTCAAATTTTCTTTATATATATATATATATATATATATATAGAGAGAGAGAGAGAGAGAGAGTAAACTACAGACACGTGTTTCGAGGTATCACCTCTCATCAGTGCAGTTATACCATTTTAACAGCTACCTCTGACCGGGTTCGAGACCCGAACGAACTTACGTTCGACAATCCTCTTACCCATACGACCACAGTCAGCTGCCTAGTATAGCAGGCTATTTAATCGCTACATTTCTAAGCGGAAATGAACTCACCTAGAGGTCTCAAACTTTGTAAACAGAGTGAGTCTTAGCTGAACGCCGAATACGGTGAATTTTGCAATTAAATCCCTTCTAAATAAAGTGCTCAACCGAAATTGGGAGCGTATAATATATATATATATATATATATATATATATTATATTATATATATATATATATATATTATAAACCCATCTAAAAACAAAAGGAAAAACCGTATGAGTAAATTTTGTTGCTTACTACGATGACTGGGACCCTTAGTCCGTGATGAGACAACCCTGTGGTAGAGAAAAGCCTCTGAAATAAACTCTGCCAGTTATCTTGCTCGTTCCCAGGTTTATAATGGTAGACACCCGGAGAGTAGCACACGATATCGCCGGATGTTTTCTCACACTTTAAGATCTCTGTTGGTAGGTTTTGCCTTTCATAAACAGATATAGAATTTGTATCGAATCCATTTCGCTAAACTCGGATCTGTCTTTCTTCTTTTAAGAGGTCCCGCGGCGAAGGGGAGAGTGATGACGTGTGTCGATGTAACAAGTTAGAATCACGTAGTTATATGGTTGCACGTAGGCGACGAGGAGTTATCATAACGTCGTTCTCTTGTTGTCATAGCAACATCAGATTTAGGCAGGATGTTCTGTGTCTAAGCATCTTTTTTTTCTTTTTTTGAAAGAACACAACTTACGAGCATGTGCTTGAGCGGACTATTAAAATCGGAACGCAAAATGTGATCATAATTCCTAGCAAGTCAACAGCCATTAATATATATATATATATATATATATATATATATATATATATATGTGTGTGTGTGTGTGTGTGTGTGTGTGTGTATATATATAATAAGATGAATATATAAAGGTTTTACATATCTATTTATTAGGTGACAAAGGAACATTCACGACCATATTGGTTTCATGCGATGCAATCATCAGGTGAAGATGTTTCAAATGCTTATTATATTATATAACAGCTCTATTTTATATTGAGCATTCTACCAATAATACTGCTTTTGGTACACCATTCCAGCAAAAGCTGAAACGGTGACCATCCCACACTATATATATATATATATATATATATATATATATAAATGGGGAGGGGGCTGTCTGTCTGTGTGTTTGTATGTGTGTTTTATTTCTTAACTACGACAGTATAAGAAAAACTCCCAGCCTTATACTTTGTAATTACACAGTACAAACTTCTGTCTGGAGAAAAAAAATAAAAATAAAAGAACAAATCATAAGCACCTCCTGAAAAAATGGGCAAAATAAAAAAATACTGTAAGAGTTGCCTAAGTTAACTATAAGTGCTCAATACAAAAGTAGAGCTAATAAATAATAGAGTAAGCCCATTGAGTTAGAAAATATTTACCTAGGTTTCTCCTAACGAATCCTCAGGATAATTCTGAGTCAGAATTATCCTGATGATCCGTTAGGAGAAACCTAGGTAGATATTATCTGACTCATTAGGCTTACTCTATTATTTATACTAGCAAATATATGCACCCTCCGGGTGCAAGTATTAATGTCATAAAATATCATATTAAATTAGAAAGTCTAAATAAACTAAATAAGAATGCAGATAAAATGATTTGAAACAGAGAGGGGTATAATCGAAAAATATAATAGCTGTAGCTACCTCTTCCATCACCCCCGTCTTTCCTTGCTAAACTTTTCTAATTTAACTATTTAGTTAAATTAGGAAGTAAAGAATAAAATTACAGTTATTTCTTTTTGTTAACTTATTTCTTTTAAGATTTATCTCCGAGATTTTTGCTCATATTCATTAAGATAAAATCAAATCATTAGAAATCAATAATACTAAGCACATATTTATTAAAATCCAATTTTAAATATCAATATGCAAATTAGCCTTCCCGTTCACACAGTAAACCGCTTTTTGTTGTACATATAATACAATTGCATGTCATTACTACGTAGATATGACCAGCAGTATTAATAATGAAAAATAATTTTATTAATAATTGAGGCTTAAATGAAAATGATTCATGGAGAATGTGATGTATAATAACTAAATGGATAGTGACTTGAGTAGTGATATAGTTTTGGTTACAGACAAACAAACACATAATCCATTTATATATATATATATATATATATATATATATAATATATAGGACTCTTCTGAGTATTATTTTTTTTATTTGTATTATTATTTTGAATTGATTTTTTTTTTCTATTATTATTATTTTTTTTTTTTTTTTAATTTTATTATCTTCTATTAATTTATTTTATTATTTATATCTTAACTAGTATTTTCTTTTATACATCATTATACTCTAATGTTTAAATTTAAAATCTTTTTATTTTACTTGTCTATTTATATTTTAATATACTATTCTGTTTTTTCTGTCATGTACCTTTGTGTCTGTCTGGACACCCTAGAAATCAACTTTGAGATGTATCTCTTTTTTTTTCATTCACTTCCTGTTTCTATGGTTACACTCCCACACTGTTAAAAAAAATATATAATTTTTTTAATTATTTTTTTGTTTTTGTTTGAATTTATATATATTCAGCTCTTTGGTTTTTTTGTGATATGCTTGTCCATAAGTGAATTGAGACCCATCTGATGAGGCGAAATTTTGGGGAGCCGGTTTAAATCAACTTAGATTTATATGGCCCCAATTTTCGTCGAAATAAATTTATTATTGGGATTACTGTGAGTTCTTCCTTTATTGATGATTATATATATATATTATATATAATAATATATATATATATATATATATATATAACGGTGGTGCCGTTTTTAAAGAAGCCACTTTTCTAGACCTCGCTAGAAACTTTATAAGATTCGAGGATTTTCTTCCTACCAGTGAATTATGGTCTGGAAACGCACTAACATGCTCGCTCTGGTTTATTAAACAATCAATAGATATTGGATTCAAATTATACAATGCGTGTTTTTCAACTTTTTTGTCAAATGGATCAAGTGACAAATTTCTCTGCTAACCATGACATTAAAACGAGTATACAACCATTTCATAGATCTCTAAAAAATAAACAAAGATATTAAAATATATAGAAGTGCTTACTGGTTGAAATAGTTACCTATATCCTACTGATGCCGGTGGTTAGTGGTAAAACACAGGCAAATATCACGATTTGAATTTTAATTATGAAATTAAATGTACCTCACTTTTTTACTCTATCTATCTGTCTTGGCACTTGATTCTTAATACACTCCCTCTCTCTATTTCTCTCTCTCTCTCTCTCTCTCTCTCTCTCTCTCTCTCTTCCTCTCTCTCTCTCTCTCTCTCTTCTCTCTCTCTATATATATATATATATATATATATATGAGTTAGGTTGAGATATATATATATATATATATATATATATATAAAATTTTTACTTGAAGGCACTTACAACGCATGTATCGCATAAAATTCGATACTTTTTCTTATAGAAAATGAACTTGACAAGTGTAATCCCAGCAAAGGATGGCTCGGTGTGTAGAACAGTCTGTACGGTATTCTACACACCTAGCCATCCTTTGCTGGGATTACACTTGTCAAGTTCATTTTCTATAAGAAAAAGTATCGAATTTTATGCGATACATGCGTTGTAAGTGCCTTCAAGTAAAAATTTAATATATACTTTATTCAGCAACGTTTCTAAAATAAACAAACATCCAAAAATCTTATATATATATATATAATATATATATTATATATATATATATATATATATATACCATCCACAAAAATAACAATAACAACCCCAGCAACAATAATAACAAAATCAATCTATATTACCGTATTCAAATGCACAAAAACTACAAATCCGACGAACATGTAATAACCAACATCATACATCGACACATCAAACCCGTCGACCAACAACAGAAAATAAAACTAATTATCTACTACACCAAATTCAAAACATCAAACCTCCTTATTAAAAATAACACAAACTCTCCTAAAAAATCCCCTAAGCCAAACGAACGTAGTATATAGATTCATTTGCCCATTCCGAGAGTGCCTCTCGGAAAATAAACTATACACTAATAGCTACATTGGCCATACAACAACAACACTGTCCCGCCGTCTCACATACCATCTCTCCGACACAAGCTCCATAAAACAACACTTTATTAAAAAACACCCAGAAAAATCCACCTCCCCCGAAATTAGAAAAATCTTAAACGAAAATACTAAAATTATCTACAAAAATGATAATAAGAAACGCCTACAGATCCTAGAAGCCATATGCATTAAAAATAAAAAGAACTAACATTAATAAAATAGCATTTAAAATCGGAGACAACGTATTAAATATCTTCAATATATATATATATATATATATATATATATATATATATATATATATATATATATATATATAGCAAATATATGCACCCTCCGGGTGCAAGTATTTAAGTTTTAATGTAATAAAATATTATATTAGAAAGGCCAATGAAACTAAATAAGAATGCAGATAAAAAATATTTGAAACAGAGGGGGGTATAATCGAAATATAGAACAACTGAAACTTACTCTTCCATCACTCTCGTCTTTCATTGTTATTTTTTCTAATTTAAGTATTTAGTTGAAAGAGGAAGTAAAGAATAAAATGACAGTTATTTTTTCTTGTTAATGGATTTCATTTAAGATTCATTGAAGAGATTTTTGCTTATATTCATTAAAATAAAACCAAACAGTTAGAAATCAATAATACTAAGCACATATTTATTAAATTCGATTTTTTTATATCAATATGCAAATTAGCCTTCCCCTTCACACTGTAAACCGCCATTTTGTTGTATATATAAACATAATTGTATGTTGTTAGTATGTAGATATGGTTAACAGTATTAATAATGTAAAACAATTTTATTAATAATAGAGGTTAAAATAGAAATAAAATCATTGAGTATGTGATGTCAATATTAAGGGAATTGTAACTTGAATAGTGATATAGTTTCGGTTACAGACAAAAAAGCACACAATCTCCATTATAATAAGATATATATATATATATATATATATATATATATATATATATATATATATCCATTGATATTTATCTGAGTATTCCGACCTTACTTCCTTGATTTTAATACATATTAATAAGTTTGAAATTTCGCTTATAATTCTCGTTGTATTGGTGACTCTTTGCTGCTTCTTGCATTGCAATCGTCACAAGGACTCGTTTCCTTATGCTTAAAATTCATAGAATTTAGAGTCGAAATTAATTAAATGAGGTTCAATTTCTTTCATTCTCTCCCCCCCCAGTTTCCTCCCCACGCATTCTCTCTCACTCCCTCCCTCACTCCCTCCCTACCCCTCTCTCTCTCTCTCTCTCAGATAGACAGAGAGAAAGAGATAGAGAGGGGGAGGAAGGGAGGAAGAGAGAGAGACAGATAGATAGAGAAAGATAGATAGATAGAGAGAATCTTTATCTCTCACTATCTGTCTGTCTGTCTCTGTCTCTGTCTCTGTCTCTCTCTCTCTCTCTATATATATATATATATATATATATATATATATATATAATAAACTCTATCTCACACACACTTTCTTCTCCCTCCCTCCCTACCACTCACTATATTTCTCTCTCTCTTTCTCTCAAACACTTTTCACACCCTAATTTACTGTCTTTCTCCCCCTTTCTTCTGCCTCTATTCGTCTCACTGTATCTCTCTCTCTCTAACTATCTCTCCCTCTCTCCCTCTCTATCTATCTATCTTTCCCTCTCTCTCTCTCTCTCTCTCTCTCTCTCTCTCTCTCTCTCTCTCGAACATACACACACACACACACACGCACATACACCACACATACACACCCTTTCTGCCCCAATAAAACTTTTACCATATCTCACACATACCTTCTTCTTCCCTCTCTCTATAAATTTTATCACATCTCTCTCTCTCTCTCTCTTCTATATATATATATATATATATATATATAATATATATATATATATATATATATAATTTATTTATCTCCGAATCACACATTCACATACCAAATTACTTTCACTCTGTCATCTTTTCCTCTCTTTCTGTCTCTCACTGTATTTCACACAGATGCTTTTAGTAGCTCTATAACTTTCATCATTCTCTCTCTCTCTTCTCTCTCTCTCTCTCTCTCTCTCTCTCCTCTCTCTCTCTCTCTCACACACACACACACACACACACACACACACACATACACACATACATATATATATATATATATATATATATATTAATATATATATTATATATCACTCACTCCACACTCTCTAATCTATTTTAAAACATTTGTAGATTTATTGAATTAGAATTCTGCATAATTTTAATTAACTTTAAATTTTTACAAAGAGAAACGAATTGAGAACCATACAAATTGATTTTGGATCAGTGTGAAAACATCGTATTTTTCAAATCCCTTGGATATATTTAAATCTTTTTTTAGGGTCGTTACTGATTTCCGTCGAATCTTTTGAAAATATCCCCGGTCCCTTTGAGATTTTTGCGCATTTAAATAAATTTAGAAGGGAAATAATTTCGTTATGAAAATCCAAGCTTGCAAATTTTCATTCTAAATGCGAGCTGCATTTTTCTGCGCCCAGCGCTCGGAAAAGCATTAGATCAACCTTGAAACCCGATAACGTAACTGTCCCTGTCATCATAAAAAGGACCCAAATGCGTAATCGAATCGGGAATAGAGGCGGATTACCTAATGTCTGCATGCATCATGTAATGTCAACTTGAATTTGGTTGGCGGTAAGAAAAGCCAAACACGTATCAAGACAGTTGCGGGCAATGACATGATTTAATTTCTGTTCAAATTACAAAATTAACATCAGAAAATTAAATTGTTATTGATTCCCCCCCTTTAACCGGTTTTTTTTTTTTCCCGCTTCAAGAAAATTAAATTTTCTTCGCTGCATAGATTTTATTATTGACTGAAGAAAAAAATCAGCACTGTTCAAACGTCACCATATTGCCGAAAGGTGCTATTTCTCCCCCCCCCCTTTTTTTTTAATTCCATTTATGCAATATTGCCTGTCACGTGAGAGATTTCATTATAGTAGAACTGACAATTCATTCCTACTATCAAGCAATTCAAAATTGATAATATATATTTATTATACGGATTCATTTTTTGTATATATCTTAATGTAAAAGCAAAAATAACACTTAGTAGCGGGATATGTGCTAGTGCAATAACGTAAAAAAACATTGCATCTTTATTATACGGGGTCGATTTTTGTATATATCTAATGTAAAGCAAAAATAACACTTAGTAGCGGGATATGTGTTAGTGCAATAACGTAAAAAAACATGCATCTTTATTTATACGGGGCGATTTTTTGTATATATCTTAATGTGAAAGCAAAATAACACTTAGTAGCGGGATATGTGCTAGTGCAATAACGTAAAAAAACATAGCATCTTTATTATACGGGGTCGATTTTTGTATATATCTTAATGTAAAGAGCAAAAATAACACTTAGTAGCGGGATATGTGTTAGTGCAATAACGTAAAAAAAAACATAGCATCTTTATTTATACGGGATCCGATTTTGTATATATATGAATAAAACAGCAAAAGTAGCACATAGTAGCGATGTATGTGCACTAATCTAAAATATTCTGTGATAGTTGGTATTTATTTAACCCGTTCACCCCGAGTAAGATGTGGCACAAGTTCTTAAGGATGGAACAAAGATTGAAATTGCTATCAGTAGTAGAACTGACAATTCATTCCATTATACCATAATTCATTATTGTATCGATTAATAATGGAGATTCGATCTTTTTTGTCTGTAACCAAAACTATGTCACTGTTTGCGTCACAGTAATTTTTAAAAAGTTCTATGAAAAACTAATTAAGAGTCAGATTTTCAGAGAGATTCTATACTTATTCACCTTTAGATAAATTTATGCTTAAAATAGTCTCTTTCTAAAAATGTTTTTAAGGAATTTTTTTTTTTTACTAGGTTGACCCCCACCCTCTACTTTATTTCATACGAATAAAATATATTTTACTCGTACGATTTTAGAATTTTTTTATAGAAATCAGAGTCTGAATTAATAAATCAGAACTTTTTAGATAGATTTTTGAGGTCCTTACAGTTGTAATACAAAGCAAATATCTCACTGGAGTGGAGTGAATGGAATGCTCTTACGTAAGTAGTTTTTTTTTTTATATATATCAAACGTTTTATTTTATTTATTTAATTTTTCCCATCCCAATCAGGCAATATCTTTCAAAAATTCTTTACACCGCCCAGAGGGTGTTTTTTTACACGTATGTCTTAATGGAACAGCAAAAATGACACATCGTTGTATGTGTTAGTGTAAGTAAAAAGTAAAGTCGTCGGGGCGGCCTAAAGTCGGTATCAGCCAATCAGCGAGGGAGTTTATCCCCTTTTCACTAGCGCTAGACCAAGGAGATTGTTTTTAAGCATCTGAGGTGGAGCGCCACACCTACCATCAGCTCCTTACTTTACCGCACAGATCCCTGTGCTACTCATACGCTGAGTTGGCGAGGACCGGTATCGAACTAGGAACCTTGTGGTTTCTAGCCGAATGCTCTACCGACTGAGAAAATATTCTTGCTTTATCAATTTCTCAAGGAATGTACTGTTCTGAAGAGTGTGGGGTACTTATTTGACTGCAATTACTCCCAAGTCTAGGAATAAGCGATATTTATCCGATCCGTTCGCCACGGGTAAGGATGTGACACAAGGTCGCAAATATGGAGCATCCAGAAAGGATCGAACTTGCTATTCAGTATTAATTAATTAACGAGACTAGCTTCCTAACCATTACACAATGATGAGACCCTAACCCTTTCCTATGTTATTAGTCCGAAATTGAACGTTATCGTGCGACTGGAGTTCGAACTTGCTTACTACGAGGTTGCAGTCTCGCACGTTAGCCACTACACACCGGGGACTCCCCGTCTACCGGAGTGATAGTACCTTTTAAGATTTTATATATGGGAAAAATAAATCTGTTTGCGAATTTTTAGATTTAATAGGAATGCCTAATAACATATAACTGTGTAGCAAATAAATGAAAGTATAAACGCATAATATACACAATTCCCTAACCTCTCAACATAAAATAATCCCAGACGAGTTGACATGCCGTCAAAATCAATCAGTAAATCATTAAGCAATTTGCAACTTAATGATAAATGTATGGTGCATTCAGTTTTTCTCGCCACAATCTTTATAATTTCTCAAGGGAGATAACAACTACTTGCTAATTATTGAGTATTTGCGCTTTATTTATTAATAATTGATTAAAGTGGAGTAAAAATACTCTTAGGGAACAAAGCAATTTCAAGTGCAATTTAGAATTCAATGATGATAATATATTATCCCAGTTGACACGCATCTCGATTATAAAATTCCTCAAGGGAGAAAACAAATAAATGTTAATGATAGATTACTTCCTATTATTTATTTGCAATTAATATTAACATAATTTGTTAGGTGGAAGTTTAATGCTCACCGAAAACGGCATTTATATTATATATATATATATTATATATATATATATATATATAATAATAGAGAATATTGTGGAAAGTGCTTATCCTAACAAGAGATTTTTGCAACAAAATGGTATATGCACAAATCAGAATCTTCATAAAATTCTCTTGGACGGATCATCTTATCCCAGACAGAAGAACAGTCCTAATATTGATTAAATAAAGAGAACTTGTCAAATTGTAGATTTTGCAGTCCGAGCAGATCACAGGGTGGCGATGAAGGAAAACGAAAATATTGCCAAATAATTCGAAAAAATGGGAAATATGTGAGCGAAAGTGATTCTTGGAACAGTCCTCTAAAGGTTAGAAAACTTACTAGAGGAAGAATCGAGATTTCCTGACACTCATTGTTAAGATAGGCTAGAATACTCAGAAGAGTCCCGGAGAACAAAGGAGCGAAAGACTATCAGCTAGGCAACTCGCAAGGAGTGAAATAATAATAATAATAATAATAATATTAATAATAATAATAATAATAATAATAATAATTTTCAATCCTTCCTCTGATTTCCAAACTTTCCAAACCCTTTTTTAATCCTTTTGGGACCGTTATTGAAACCATTCAGAACACTGCACTGCTGCAATCTGCCAGAATACTCAGAAGAGTCCTGGAGACCTGAGGAGACTTGCTGTCACTCAGACTCCAGTGAAAGGCTATCAGCCAATGCTGATGTGAAAACTCAAAGAGAGTAAATAATAATAATAATAAACCACAGCACTGCTAGAATACATAGAAGATTCCTGGAGATCTGAGAAGATATGCTATCAATCAGAATCTAGTGAAAAACTAATATTTAAAACTGGTAAGACAAACTGATATCGAGTAGTAGTAGTAAGTAGTAGTAGTAGTAATATATGGTATATGCATAAACCAGAATCTGTTCTTGAGAACGAAACGCATAAAATTCTCTGGGGCTTTGAAATAAAAACGGATCACCTCATCCCAGCAAGAAGACCAGACCTAGTGTTGATAAACAAAAAAGAAAGAACTTGTCAACTGGTGGATTTTGCAGTGCCAGCAGATCACAGGTTGAAGCTAAAGGAAAATGAAAAAATTGACACATATCTGGACCTTGCCAGAGAACTGAAAAAGTTATGGAATATGAAAGTGAAAGTGATACCAATTGTAGTTGGTGCACTTGGAACAGTCCCAAATGGATTAGAAAGGGCTTGGAAAGTTTGGATATCAAAGGAAGGATTGAAACCATTCAGAACACTGCACTGCTGCAATCAGCCAGAATACTCAGAAGAGTCCTGGAGACCTGATGAGACTTGCTGTCACTCAGACTCCAGTGAAAGACCATCAGCTAATGCTGATGTGAAAACTCAAAAGGAGCAAATAATAATAATAATAATAATAATAATAATAATAATAATAATAATAATAATAATAATGGGATTTGAAACTTAAAAAAGAATTGTACCGTAACCTTTTTGTCTCATCCTTTATGAAATACAAAAAGTTGAACTTGACGGAACTCTCCATCTGTTTAGGAAAGTACTATCATTGTAAGTGGAAAATTAACAGTCAAAACAGGAAGCAACAAAACATAAATACATAGAATACATATAAATAACTATCTTCCCTCGTGCTAGGTCTTGGATAAAAACTCATTGTAGGATTTTCAGAATGTTAAAGTAAGGCTAAAAATTAAATACTACAAAATTGTTTGACTGAATTTTTCTAACGAGGCTTGATAATTTGTATAATTTAGATTTATCGTACTTTTAACAAAAATAACATAGAATACTTAACATAGCTTAACACTTGTAATTGAAAAAAGCCTACATTAGTCGGATATCAGAAAAAGTCGCTAAGATCACATAATTGTTAAGATCCACTAGAATACACAGAAAAGTTCTGGACACCTGAGGAGACTAATTATCACTCAGACTCCAGTGAAAGACCACCGGCTAACAATGGTGGGAAAAATTTGCAAAGAGGAAGAATCGAGATCATCCAGATAAAGGCGTTGTTGAAATCATCTCGAATACTCAGTATAGTCCTGGAGACCTGAGGATACTTGCTGAGACTCAGACTGTATACAACGACCACCGATTAATGCTTGTGTGAAAAACTCGCAAATAGTGGAATGATAATTATGTTGAAAGCGCTGAAAATATTTGCTGTTATCTAATAATCCCCATGTTATCAGGTGGTTAAGTGAAAATCTAAATAATACTGCTATTTCTCTCTCCATTAATTATATCATGAAATTGTCCAAAAATGTTTAATTAAAGTCCAAATATTTCACATTTTATTTGTTCTAATTACCGTGAAATTCGAGTTCTTCATTTTTTTAATCATTCGATCTTTTATTAAACTCTTCAAATATTTGTTTCTTGAAAAAAAAAAACTTGCAGGATTCTATTTACCAAAATTCTATTTACCAAAATCCACTAAAGAGGAACAATTCTCAGCAGCATTTTCGATTCGTTTTTGTTTTCAGATTTTACGAGACACTTTTTTGAAGAAAATATTTGAAATGTCTTTTTCTATTTTTCGTTTCTAATGTTTTGTTTATATTTTTATCAATTATGTATATTTTTTGTTTAAAAAAACGAAAAAGGAAAAGTATTGATATTTCTTTATTAATCTTTGTTGATTAGAGCGTTAGTTTAAATCGTTGCTTTGGGCAAATCTCTTGTTCGTCGAAATATTTTTTTATTGCTCGCCCTGTCTCCTCACATCTCCATTGTCTGAATAATATGCAATCCGGTAAAAAATATTTTTAAAAACTAAAGAATAAATATAAAAAATGGATTTTGAAGAGTAAAGATAAGGAAAAAATAGGGAATAGGGAAAATAATTGCAGAGGTGAAAGAAAATAATTTCTCACCTTTCAATGTCGAGATGTTCTTTTTTAATTTTTTTTTTCCCTTAAGTTTTCCCGCTTTATTTCTCTTTGTTTTTTGTTTTTTGTTGCTGTTTTTTTGTTTTGTTGTTGTTGATGTTTTTTCTTGTTTTTATTAATTTGTTGTACTTTTATTATTAATTTTTAATTCCTTTCTTCCGTGATTTTTTTATTTCCACAATTTATCACTCTATTTTTTCATATTTTCCTTCTTTTTCTTTATTTCTTCTTTTTTCTTTTTTCTTTAATTTTTTAATATTTTTTTCTTGTTTTTCTTTCTGAAAAAAGAAAGAAAAACAAGAAAAAAAAAATTTCCTCTAATTTTATCATTTTTCGTCTTTCATTCATATTTTTTATTGTTTCATTTATTTTTGTTTATTTCGTTCATCTTATTTTACTTTTCTCGCCTTGTTTTCTTTGTCCCTTGATTTTTCTCTCTTTGTCTTTTTATTAATTTAATCATTTCTTTACTTGTTTTTCTTTATTCTTTTTGTTGCTGTAATTTTCCCTTTTGTGTTTCTATCCTATCTCCAATTCTTTCTTTCTTTTTCTTTTATTTTTGTTCATCTTATTTTTCTTTTCTTCTTTCTTTTCTTCGTTTCCTCATTTTTGTTTCTTCTTTTTTTTATTCTTTCATTCTTTCTTTACTTTGTCTTTTTTTCTTTGTCTTTTTATTAAATTTGATTATTTCTTTACTTGTTTTTCTTTATTCTTCGTTTTTGTTGCTTGTAATTTTCCCTATTGTGTTTTCATCCTATCTACCAATTCTTTTTTCTTTTTCTTTTATTTTGTTCATCTTATTTTCTTTTCTTCTTTTCTTTTCTTGTTTCCTCATAGTTGTTTTTTATTTCTTTCATTTTTTCTTACTTAATGTTCTTTATTCTCTTCTTTCCATTCCTCTTCTTCTTTTGTATTTCTTTGTTCTTTATTTCTTTTTCTTTATTTTCATCCATTATTTTCTTTTCTGTTGACTTCCTTCTTATTTCTATTGATTATTACTTTCTTTTTCTTTTCTTCTTTCCTAATATCTTTTCAATTCTAAAGGCATATCAACCTGCGTGGGTTATCTAATTATGCGGATTGATATGCCGATAAAAAAGAAAACGAATCCATCTTTTCTCTCTTGATCTTTGCGTCTTGTGCTTCTTCAGTTTTCCTTCTTCATTTTTTAATTCTTACTTACATCCTTTCCGCTATCATTCTTTTCAAATTGTCTTTCAATTTTTTCGTACTTATTTCCTTTATTCATCCTATCATTCCTTCTTTCTCTCATGTTCCTTTCTTTATTTCTTCCTCTTTTAAATTTTTTCCTTCTTTTTTACTTCGTCGTTAATTTATTTGTGTTTGATCTTTTCTACTTTTATATATTCCTTTCATTTACTTTCCCTCTGTTCTCTTTTTAATTTCTTTCTATTGCCTTCTTCTTTATCTTTTTCTTTTTTATTTCATTCTTTCTCTATTCCGTATTTCTTCTTCCTTTCTTTCTGAGGATTTTTTTTCTTCTTTCCTTTGTTCTTCTTCTTTACCTTTTTCTCTTTTTCTTTCATTCTTTCTGTATTTACGTATTTCTTCTTTCATTCTTTCTGAGTTTTTTTCTTTTTCTTCCTTTGTTCTTCTTCTTTACTTTTTTCTCTTTTTCTTTTCATTCTTTCTCTATTTCCGTATTTCTTCCTTTCTTTCTGTTTTTTTTTCTTTTCTTTCCTTTGTTCTTCTGCCAGTTTTCCTTCTTTTTCTATTATTCAGTTTCTTTTTCGTTCAAGATTTGTCGGTTCCAACCTTCATTTTTTCTATTTCATTTGATTTTATCTGTTTATCTTTCCTTCATTATTTCTTTCTTCCCAGGTTTTTGCCTTGTTTCTCGTTCAAATTCCGTTCATTCTTTATCACCCATTTTTCATTTATTCTTTTTCTTATTTCTTCTTTTTAAATTTCCCTTCATTCTTTCTTTCTTATTTCTTTTACTCTTTTTCTTCTCTCCCTTCATTCATTCATTCTGTGTTTTATTCCTTTTTTTCTTTTTTTCCTTCCATTATCAATATTTTTCTTCCTTTCTTCTTTTCCTATCTATAACCTTTCTTATGTATTTACTTCTTTTTCTTTCATTTTTTTTCTTCTTACCAACCCTTTTTTTCTCTTCATTTTCCCATCCTTCTTTTCATTTAATCTGTTTTTTTTTAATCATTTATGATTTATTAATTTCAAATAATTTTTCTCATTTTTTATTAGTAAAGAATTATCTTTCCAAACGCCTTATTAATCAACTAAAGATTCTTCCGAATATTTTACCATATATTTTCTCTCGTCTTTTCTTTAAAGTTCGATGTTAACAATGGAATTCGCCATCATTTGAGGCTCGCCTTCATGGAGACAACGTGCGAGCAACGGTAGCCGAACTCTGGTAAGACAATCAGTTATTTATCTTTTTGCCTCACTTAATTTCATCCAAGTTTCCAAAATAAACATTCAACAAATTTTTTTTCTGCTCTGAGGAAGTGTGGAAACAACACAACAGTTTTTCCAGTATCGCATTTCTCGAATTTTATTCACTTGTTTTAAACAAAAAAAAAAAACAGTTTCAATTTCAACAGTGATAACTTGACTTGTCTTAACTTACGAGTTTTTCGAGTTACGAGCAATTACTTAGTCGATTTTTTGCTTTGGTACGAGGGGCCGGGTTAGCTCAGTCGGTAGAGCGTTCGGCTAGAAATCAAAAGGTTCCTAGTTCGATACCGGTCCTCGCCAACTCAGCGTATGAGTAGCACAGAGATCTGTGCGGTAAAGTAAGGAGCTGATGGTAGGTGTGACGCTCCACCTCAGACGCCAAAACAATCTCCTTGGTCTAGCGCTATTGAAAAGGACTCCCTCGCTGACTGGCTGATACCGACTTTAGGCCGCCCCGACGACTTTACTTGCTTTTACTTACGAGTGAGCCTCAGACACACTTATGTTAATAAATTCACTCAACACATTTAAGTTTCCAAAATTATTATGCTAAAGAAAAATATAATTCATAAAAAATAAACATTAAAACCTATTACATAATTCATTACATCCTATTTTATTATGGTTTTTGACATTAAATTGCTCACACTAACTGGAATATATAGGTGGAAGAAAAAAAATGAGAAGTTTTGACTAACAAAAAGAGAGACCCTATGGCTTGAATCTCGTTTTCCTTCTCATTGACTGGTTGCCATACCAAGATTAAAAAGCGCTGGTTGTCATACTATTTACCCATAGCTAAGGTGGATTATAGTCAGGTTCATACCTTTCCCAAGTGTATTAGCGATATGTACGTCCAGGATTTGAACTTGTCTCGCCGTGCCCATTTCATAGGACAATGATCTGTTTATACACAATACAGTCCTTATTTAGAATAACGCAACAAAATAAGGTGCTTTTGGCAGGACTGGAATGGATTAATTTATTTCAATTGAATAACTTATTTGATATACGAGAAAATTGAATTTTGAAAGGAACGAAATAGACTCGTAAGTCAAGGTACTGCTATATTTTACATAAGAATGTACGTAATAGTTTCTTTTTAAAAAGGTATTTGTTGAATTAATGATTTTGGTAAAATCCTATTGTTTATGGAGGCAATGTCTTTTTGTTCTATTAAATTTCAACTTTTGAAAATAGCGAAATAAAACATGACATTGAATAAAAAGTAATTTTAAAATTTAAAATCAAATAGCCACGTTTCTACGTAAGAGAATAATTTTCATCTCAGATTTTTTTCACTAATTTATAATCATATAAATTTTATAAAAATTGATTCAAACCTTCTTTATTAATTAATTAGTTTTGTCAACATCTTCAGTTTTTTTAGTCCATGCTAAATGTAGAATTCTCAACTATCGAAAGACATTTGGAATGAATATCTAAAAGAAAACTTAATTTAATTTATTTATTTAAGACATTAAGGAAATAATGGAACAAAACACATGTTTCTTTAAACAGGATACTGGGTGGCAATCTAATCCGATAAAATAATCTAACCTAAGGGCTTTACACCGAGATATGGAAAAGTATCATTATATTTTGGTTCGTTAGAATTACATTTCTTGTCTTTGATGTTTTTGTTTGTTGGTTTGTTTTTGTTTTTTGTTTTTTTTTTTTGGTTTGTTTTGTTTTACGGCATATCAACCTCAGTGGGTCATTTAATGCCGATAAAGTTTTGAAATAAATCAATTCTTAATGGATAATACAATTTTTTTATAAATAAATTTTCCTATTTAACCCATAGATGGGACCCTAACAGGTACTACCACTCCGAGTCAGAGTGGACCAGGGAGCAATGGTGATGAAGGGGTGCTTCACATTCCCCAAACCTCCAGAACTGGAACTCTCCATCAGATAGAGTTTAAACGTCATTCCCAGGACATGTAGACCGCAGCCACCGCCTTCTAGCACCCATATGATAAAAAGGGTTGGGGCTTGCCATAAGGGCAATAGGGTTGGGAAATCATATAGGTGCTAGGCTTGACGTGACCAGCCGATTGATCGGAGCGGGCCTCTCCGACCGACCGTCTAGCCCAAGATAGGGCCAAAGTGGAGTATTGCATTCTTTAATGTTTTCCTTGTTTATTTGTTGTTTTGTTTTTTTGGAGGGGGTTGTTTGTTTTTTTATTTTGATTTCTTTTCTATGAGTTGGATTGGCACCTGTAGTCATCGGCTTTTCCCGATTAATATATTTTAGTTTAGAAGGTCAAGGACATGCATTTTCCGTTCTATACTTACCATACATATTGCAAGCTATATATCTTAAGGATGATATTATCATTATTATCGAGTTTTTCACAACTGCCGTAGCCGGTCTGCTGCTATTTATTTTCTATCAGTTTGGATTGCAATGTCATAGATAATAGTCACGTCTTCATCTTCTTCTTCTCTTTCTTCTTTCTTCTTCTTATTATTATTATTATTATTATTATTATTATGAGGTTTCACACCTGCCGTAGTTGACGGTACACTGGAAGCTGAGTGACAAGTCACCTCAGGACTCTTCTTAATGATGCTGTTGTTTGGAAGGTCTCGATTCTTCCTCTGATTTCCAATTCACCCAAATCTTTTTTTAGAGCTTTGGGGACCATTCCAGGTGACCAATTACAATTGGTACGACCTTCACCTTCATGTTTCACAGTTTTCTCAATTATCTGGCAAGGTCCAAGTATTTGTCTATTCTTTCTCTTCTATTTTAACTCGGTATTATTATTATGATTATTTTTACTTCTTTTGAGTTTTTCACTGGAGTCTGAGTGACAACAAGTCGCCTCAGGTCTCCAGGACTCTTCTGAGTATTCTAGCCGATTGCAGCAGTGCAGTAGTCTGGATGGTTTCAATTCTTCCTTTGATTTCCATATCCTCCAGTTTTGTTTCCAAGTTTATTGGGACTGTTCTAAGTGCATCAACTACAATTGGTATCACTTTCACTCTCATATTCCACAGCTTTTTCAATTCTCTGGCAAGGTCCAGGTATTTATCGATTTTTTCATTTTCCTTCAGCTTCACCTTGTGATCTGCTTGAACCGCAAAGTCCACCGGTCGACACGTTCTCTTTTTTCTTTTTTTTTTTTTCTTTTTTTTTTTTTTTTTTTTTTTGCTAATCAACACTAGGTCTAGTCTCCTGGCTGGGATAAAATTGTTTTATTATTATTATTATTATTATTAGTAGTAGTAGTAGTAGTAGTAGTAATGATTTTTATATATATTATTAAAACAAAAAATAACGAAAGTCAAAACAATATCTAGTGGTAACAAGTATTTCGGACCACCCTGTACTAGGTAACTTTTCCAAGTACTTTTGACTTTTTAAGACTTTATTTGAATATAACGATTCTGTCTGAGGTAAATAGATATTGAACTTTAGAATATTCCATCATAAAGGTAAACATACTAAGAAAATTTGGTAGAGCCATGGGGGAAATATGGTAGTCGTTAAACTCCCACCAATTAGTGTTACACATTTTCCACAACGTTTTATCCACTTTTTCATTTCATCAATAAATGATGTTTATGCTTCGCTTTTGATCCAATGGCCAGTAGTAAATTCTACCTTGCTATCGTCTGCCCGATCAATGTATTCTTGCACAATTCTCATTGGATCAGCCTGCCCCCACCAAGTTTTTCCTTGTCTTGTACTTTTTCTGTCCCTGTTTACTATTTCATCTCTCTCCCCCCCCCCTCTCTCTCTCTCTCTCTCTCTCTCTCTCTCTCTCTCTCTCTCTCTCTCTCGCATAACGTGCACTTGATATTCTATTGAGTATTATCTAATTGCGTTAAAGTAACTTTTTGATCCATTCTCGATAGTAACTTCCATTTCTCTACCAGATACAATCGGTATATTCTTGCACAATTCCCAGTAGATCATCCTCTCACCCAGTAATGCCTGGAAGTTGTCAATTCTGTGCCAGTTCTCTGCATTTGCTTATTATGCAGTTTACTTTCTCTTTCCATCTCTCTCACTCTCTCTCTCCCTCTCTCTCTCTCTCTCTCTCACACACACTCACACACACACACACTCTTTCTGCCCCACTAAAACTTTTACCATATCTCATACGCACTTTCTTCTGCCTCTCTACCACTCACTATATTTCTCTCTCACACATTGAGACACCTTTCTCCTCACTCTATAAATTTTATCACATGTATCTCTCTGTCTGTCTGTCTGTCTGTCTGTCTGTCTGTCTGTCCTCTCTCTCTCTCTCTCTCTCTCTCTCTCTCTCGAACACACACACACGCACATACACCCACATATACACACCCTTTCTGCCCCAATAAAACTTTTACCATATCTCACACACACGTTCTTCAACCTCTCTACCACTCACTATATTTCTCTCTCACGCACTTAGTCACCTTTTCTCCTCACTCTATAAATTTTATCACATGTATTTCTCTCTCTCTCTCTCTCTCTCTCTCTCTCTCTCTCTCTCTCTCTCTCTCTCTCTCTCTCGTTTCTAATCTCTCTATCTCCGCATAGACCACACTTGTTATTCTTTTAAGTCTTATCTATTCAAGCTTTTACATTTAGTTATAGCTTTAGTTCTTGTATTATTTTTCTATTACGACGAAATAGTATATGAATCCCTAAAATTCCTTTCTCAAACACTTGCTGGGTGGAGATATTGATTTTTTAAAAACTTTTTACTTTCATTGATTTGTTTATTGGTCAAAGATTTGTGCATGAACCTCGCGTGATTAAAATGTCCATTATTAATATATAGGTCACTTCTTTTCTACTTGATCAAGATTTCCTTCATTGTATGGCCAGACCATTTGGCGTTGTTAACAGAAAGAAAAACTAATTAACCTCATTGAAACCAGTATTCAATGATTTATTCAATGATTTATCTGGCATTAATAGGAAAACTAAGGAACCATTTTCAGTCTTGACATCCTTGAACAGAATGAGAAGCCCTCGATTGTATTGGATGAAAAGAAAAAGTTTTCATTCTTAACTTTTAAGAAATCTGTGAAAAGAATCACATTCACTTGAATTTCCTTTCTAAAAATATTGTCACGTTAATACATGAATTCCTCATTGCCACGAATTGATAAAACTGTTTTATATGTTGTTCCATTTTTTTTTACCTCTAGACTCATTGTGAAGCACAGACCCGCCACCATACAACATATAGGTTTTTCCAGGATGGAGATTCTCGTCTCACACTCACCAAGATTAGAATTTAGAATCCTAGACTAGCAATGGTGTATATAGCTTCTTAACTTGTTACTTCTTATTCTACCATAATGCTCTCTGTTCCATCTTTCATCCTCGATCGGGGGTATTCTTTCAGGGTTGTCTTTGGGCTGGGGGTGTCTCTTTATTCATATCAGGTTGGTGTTTCTTCTTCTATCGGGGTTGCCTGCTTCTCTGTGAGTCCCATCTTTCTTAGGTTTTAATATTGGAAATGACACAGAGGTCTATTTCCGTGTATACACATTATTACCCCGAACATTTACTGGTATATTCTTTGCCGACTCGCATGTACATGGCCGTATTTTTTAATTTGGTTTATCGTTATTTTAAAACCTAAACAACCTCATAAAAACAATAAGCTTTTCCTTACGTGTGTGTGTTTTTTTGTTTTTTTTTGCGATAAAAAAAAACGCACACGTGTAATCGACTTCCATTGATTAATATCTTGATTAATCCAGTAGATTTAACCCTGAAGATCCTTATGGTGAAACGAGTAGGTTAATACGTGTACCTTTATGTTAATAAATTTGCTCTACTAACGTATTGAGCACTTTATATTTGTTATATCGCTGTCTTATCATTGTGAAACTTGAATCAACTAACCACTGTGACCATTTTCACCGGTAAGTCACTTTTTTCCACAAATACCATCTCTCTCTCTCTCTCTCTCTCTCTCTCTCTCTCTCTCTCTCTCTCTCTCTCTCTCTCTCTCTCTCTCTCTCTCCCCATATATATATATATATATATATATATATATTATATATATATATATCCATTACTTCCAGTATCGCACGTACTAAAACTTCTAGACGGAACCCAATGTCCGCTCAGAGTTGATGAATGTAAACTTTGCGCATCAGCAAGAATTGGTGTGTCCATGTGTAGGAGTCCATAGGAGACTGTCCTTCCTTTTTCAGCAGTGCCCAGGATGCCTTGTTCACCTTTCTTGGGGGGTCTGCTTGATGGGAGGTATTTTTACTGAGTACAAAACTACATTGGCCTCATGCCAGACTTCAAAGTTTTAAAAAAGCCGCAAAGAATAAAAGTAAACTGTTAGTCTAGTTTTCGTTACGTCGCTCTAAAACAGGAATTCCATCTCGCCGTGATCGTAACCAAACAACGTGTTTTCAGATTGTCTGAAAATCATGTGGTGTTCATCTTTTTCTGAAATTCAAGTAATGTTTGTGTAAGTAAAATTACCGTCCAACATAAACAAACCCAATAGTTGATGTGAGGTCTGTTGGCTTTGAATAGATGATTCAATACCTACTGGAAGTAATTGATTTCGACAAAACTCCCCCCCTCTCTCCCTCTCTCTCTCTCTCTCTCTCTCTCTCTCACACACACACACACACACACACTCTCTCTCTCTCTCTCTCTCTCTCT
>CM042156.1:93698244-93715744 GCA_023376005.1 Doryteuthis pealeii | reverse complement strand
TAGAAGTGAAAGATCATACACTTCTGAATCTTTTTAAATTGTTTATGTATTTATCTCTGTCTCTTTATGTCTGTCTGTCTGTCTGTCTGTCTCTCTCTCTCTCTCTCTTTCTTGGAGTTTATATATATACATACATACATATATATATATATATGTGTGTGTGTGTGTGTGTATGTGTGTGTCTGTGTGTGTGTGTGTGTGTGTGTAGATGCAATGTTAGAAGTGAAAGATCATATACATCTGAATCTTTTTTTAATTGTTTATGTATTTATCTCTGTCTCTTTATGTCTCTCTCTCTCTCTCTCTCTCTCTCTCTCTCTTCTTTCTTGGAGTTTATATATATACATACATATATATATATATGTGTGTGTATGTGTGAGTGTGTGTCTGCGTGTGTGTGTGTGTGTGTGTGTGTGTGTCTACGTGTGTGTGTGTGTGTTTAAATATACCATTCCAATCACACTATGGTCCATTTCTAAAGAAATAACATTTAATCAGTCATTTCTTTCAAAAACAATCAGATACATTTCTACAAAATAGAATCTGTAAAAGATTGTATCATTTTTTCCAAAATATTAAGATTAATGTTAGAAATATTCGAACCCATTTTTCAAAAACTTAAATCCACTTTTTATAAGTCATTTCACTCAAAAATAATTAGATACTTTTCTAAAACAATACGATCCAACTTTAAATTCACTTGTATTTTAGAAATGGAATGTGTTGTGATGCTAGTTCAACAGTAAAAAAAGAAGTCAAGTCGAGGTAGGGTAAAAAGAGACAAGTGTATTTACAATAAGGTACAAGAACGGCTAGCTTGCCGCTAAACGGTAACAGTACGGTAACAGTACGGTAACAGTACAACCTTTTCCCTCGGTGTCTCACTATCTATAGTGAGAACCGGTGTATATTCTCCACTGTAGGAACGGCCGGTATAACAGAATGCTATTTGATAACGCAGCAAAACACCACACAAAATAGCAATGTTGTGAGTCATATCATACTGCAAATTATCATGTCAAGGTTGGTGTTATAAGCCTCATAACTGCTAATGACATTGACCCTAAGGCCTATGAAATCCGTTTCCTTTTCCGCTATTAGAGAATAGATTAATACTCGGAGGCATTGCGCAGTAATATTGGCACGTAGAAAGGTACTGGAATTACCAAAATCCCATTATGCAGTGATAACCATCTGCTGAAATTTACAGTTGTTAAAGACAACAAAAAAAAACGATTAAAAATTTATAGAAGGGGAAAAAATATATGGGGCGAAATAGACCTCCGAAACAACATGCTCCCGCCAAGGGGGAACCAAAAACAATCGAGTTCTCAGTCTTCTCACAAGTCAGACACTCTGTTAATCAACACATTCTTCGTCTAGCAGCTAAAAAATTCCGTCGTCGGAGTCGAAATAATCTTTAGCAGTTCAAAATCACATTTCCTATTTAGTTTTGTTTCTGTTCGACTAAAATCCATTTCTTTACTGAAAAGCGCTTCGTCGTCGACTGCTTCTGCTGACTGCCCAGCGCTTGACTCACTTGTTATTTTATGGGCATATTAGCCAAACATCCGGGCACGTCAGTCAAACCTCGCGTCCTTCCAGTTTCTATATCGCATCTGTTTTCGCATGCGGGAGAACGCGGGTTCGATTCCAGCAGACAAGACAATGTCTTGCTCCCTTTCCTTTCTCGTTCTCCGTCACAAAATTCTCAAGAGTATTGTGGATCTCATAAGAATACTTTCAAGAAGACGAAAATGAACCAAAAATAATCTAATGGAGATTCTGTATAAAAAGGTGTTCACTTAGACCAGAAATAGGCAAAGTTTTTCGTGAAGGGAACCGCATAAAGGCACCAGGCCAACCGCACTATTAAAAATATCAACTCATCTTTATTTCATGCCTAGATGTTAGAGCAGACATGTAAAACCTTTTTTGAGAAGTAGGCCGCATAGAACATGGCTCATAATCAGATGGGACACACTACTAAAAATGTCTAGGGAATTTTACGCTGTAGATGTAACATAATGTCGAGGGTAGAAGCAAAAGGTGACAGTAATGTGTAAATGAGCACGGAAAAGTTTCTAGCAAGAATTACGTGTTAGATGAGAATGAAAAAGTTTAAGAAGGAATAATCATAAAGCTACATAGTATTGTTTCGATTGGACGAACCTTGGGGAAGTTGGAGAGAGGAGGAGTGAGAGGCGATAAGGTCAGTCTGGAAGAATGCGTTGAGAGAGCAAGACGTGCTCTCGGCTGTTGTGACTTGGGAGAAATAAAAAATCTCATAAGAAAAAGGGGTTGCCTTGTGTTATTACTAAAAACTCTAAATGGCACAAAGGAAGATGCCTCCCAGCTCCCCAAGTTCGATTCCAGATTCCAAACATCTAAGAATTGTCAGCCAACTAAACATCAGCCCAGCAACCAAGGTTCGAGTCTCACCAATGTAATCATCATCCTCATCATCATCATCATTATGATTCGTGCTAATAATACGGATTCCATTGACTCTAAGGTATCAGCCATCGTTATAGTACGTCCTCTAAACAACATCCACTATCCGTACAGAGCTGGTGAATCAGGGTTTGCTTGTCAGCCAAAACTGGCTTGACCCTGCGTATAAGATCATAGAAGAACGTCACTTATGCGTTCGTCTTTATTTCTCCATATCGCCTTACTTAAAAAGGTTTGTAATATGGTAAATAAGTGATCGCACAGGTGTTTTCTGCATGATATTGCTTCCAGGATTTACTCAAAATCATCAAACTTTTTGCCAAACATGGTGCATGCCTACAGTAGTACTAACACGGTTCGAGCATTCTCGTGTTATTTTATCCTAGAGATCAGACTTCCATATGGTCGATAAATCAACAGCTTTGCCTATGCGTATATTGTCATCACTTTGGGTAGATGAGATATTGCTACCCATATATATAAAAACTGTTTGGTATTCATTTGCACCCGCTTAAAAAGAATAACTGTTTATATGAACATATTTGTAACTTATATGTTTTTTTATTTAGTAATTGTTGGGTTCTTAATAGTAAAGATGCTACAGTCTGATCATAGGCAGTAGTTCTGCGTGGTGAATCCTTTCGTTCGAGGGAGAGAGAGTGCACACATACTACACTCTAATCTTAAGTAAAACTGCTGTCTTCAATTTATCAATACATAAATAAGCTCGTGATTTTTTAACTGGAATTATGCAAGTATATATATATATATATATATATATATATATATATAATGTGTGTGTGTGTGTGTGTGATTGCTATTTCTTACCCCCCCCCATATACATCTTTCCATGTTCAGCCCAGTTAATGGCTTCCAATCGCACAAGTATTGGGCTTTTGATCTTTCTCTCAAGGTACCCACCCATTCCCCACCTCCTACATGTTCTCCTCCTTCAATTCAACCTTCTTTCCCTGACTACACATGTCAGGTCGTTACCTCGATAATAAATGGCAATGCTGAGACTCCAGAAAAGAAAAAAAGGGAAGTAACAGTAGGCGAGGGGGAGAGAAATAGATGAAAGAAAGAAAGAAAGAAAGAAAGAATTTGAGAATTACCAAAGAGAAGTAGAATAACGGATCTTGCAATGGACGACGCCAGTTTGAGGTCTGTTCAGCGGAAAATGGTTATAGACATAATCACTTTAATATTCGTCTCTTCGTATCTGCAATTCGAATCATTGTAAAAAAATATGGTAGGTGTATAATATGTGGGTAAAATAGTGTTACTCCATAATTTGTTCACTGACTACTGTGAATTGCACCATCAAAAATCCAACTGGTCCCTGTCGGTGAGTCCTAGAATAGTCTAAATATATTTCTATGCAAAGATTTGACCCCCCCCCCAAAAAAAAAGAAAAAGGTACTGGGTATGACACTAAATATCTGATGGCGACTCTTCAAATCTGGAGATCTGAGAAATGTGGAGTACCTCATTATTACTTATGATACGATACATTTAATATTACAGAAACCAGGGTCAAAGTTTGGACGTATGAATTTACCCCATCCCCTCAACACGGACTGGATGTTACACAAGCGGAATAAAGGGCTGCCCAAAATGGAGAGTACACAATAAAAATTAATAGATGTATGTAAAGGTTATGGAATAATATTGAAGAAAATAAGACACCTTTTACGACAGACAATTTTTAAAATAATAAAATTCTGACTTATCGTGAAAGGGTCAATGGGTCTGTAAGATTCAAAGTGAATATTTGAAGAACATACAACTCCGACAAGGGTTGAGGGACAATACATTTAATAGATAACAGCACATGAATACAAAGGATACATAATAGAAGAGTACATGGATACATAAGATACAAATACAAGAGTAGATAAACCTACATATATAAAAGGACTGGGTCGTCCATAGATAGAAATGACTTACAAGGAGGGGGGCCGGAGCCCCACCGAGAAAAAGGGTAGACCGTGTCTAACCCATGTGGTCTCGTAGCGAGGAAAGAGGAAGAGAAATTCGAATCAGCCGCTTAAATACCATACGTCTCCTGGTGGGAACAAGCGACAACAAGCCGGGCAGATAACTCCTCAGGCCAAGGGAAGATAATCCCCTACAGGTAAAAAAAGGTTGGGAAACTCCGCTCCAGGCGAGGTCACTGTTATATAAGCGGTTGTTTTTCAAGCATTAAACTTGAGTTGTGGTCATTACTACACCTTATACCACAATGTACGTCCACAGTTACAAATGCAATTATCTCCTTAAATGCAATATCAACTTTAG
Source organism: Doryteuthis pealeii (assembly GCA_023376005.1). Classification (NCBI taxonomy): domain Eukaryota; kingdom Metazoa; phylum Mollusca; class Cephalopoda; order Myopsida; family Loliginidae; genus Doryteuthis; species Doryteuthis pealeii. The sequence goes on along the minus strand of CM042156.1, from coordinate 93,710,989 downwards.
TTATAGCTTAGATATATGACTAACTTACACTTTGATGATTGATCTGTCAGAGTTATATCATCAATAAGAAATGATGTCTCACAGCACCTACCAAACACTAGTATTAAGCCGTTCCCTCTTATGTAATAAACACTTCTGATTAAAAATGTATTGCTGTTATAGTCTTATGGGCCATCGTTGGGCTTTAAGCAAGAGCGCTTGTCCAATGGAATTGGATCCTTGGTAATCCTCTGATAATGAATCCTTTATCCTTTGGTTCTTCTGGTAAAGAGTCCTGAATATTGTAAATCCCTCCTAAATGGGGGCTAGTAGAACTATGGACAGTATCAGTATTTAAATAGCGTATCAGCCACGCAGTATGGCTAGTAATTGGCGAAAGAATAAACCACGTGACTACGGCTAGTCTATAAATCCAGGTAGAGAATTGGAGCACACCTTATATACGAAAATAATGGAAGCGTCCGGTGTAATGGTTAAAGTCATGGGAAATAGACTCGTCGCCACGAGTTCAAATCCTGGACGCGTTAACTGCATTTGCACTTAGCGCTAATACCCTTGGGAAAGGTATGAATCCTACTCTCCCTCCAGCTATGGGTAAATAGTAAGGCAGACCGGGCTCTTTAACCTTGGTCAGGCAACCGGTCCTGGAGAAGGAAAACTCTGAATTCAAACCTGTTGAACTCCGCTTAAGAAATTGACCTTGTGTCACATCCTGCTCGTGCGCAGGGGTTGGTAAATATATATATATACGAAAATAATTTTAACAATTGCTAACATCATAGCTTTCTGGATTTCGAAAAAAAAACACAGCAAATCTATTTTTGTAAATCTGGTACGGTTTTTTACAGCATTAATCCATATTTTTTGTTATGGTACTTTACTCACCAGCAAGAAAAAAATGATTTTAAACACCCAATGAAAAAAAAGACTCAATAAAAATTCTTCTCATATTTTCAATGTACCTTTATCTGATATGTTAGTCCTCTCTTTTTTCGCCTTTAGTTTAAAATGAAACTTCCCGGTGGATATACGATTATCATTCTTCTGTTTCTTCAAACAAACCAACAAACAATTCAACGTAAATTGGATTTTTATATCAAGAGTGTTAAATTTCGAAATGATATTTGGTTGATCTGTGAAAAAAATATAAATAACTATTTTTAAAAAAGTCGTCGGGACGGGCTAATGTCGGTATCAGCCATGCAGCGAGGGAGTCTATCCACTTTTAACTTGCGCTAGACCAAGGAGATTATTTTAGCGTCTGAGGTGGAGTGCCACACCTACCGTCAGCTCCTTACTTTACCGCACAGATCCCCCTGCTACTCATACGCTGAGTTGACAAGGGCGGTATCGAACTAGGAACCTTGTGGTTTCTAGGCGAACGCTCTACCGACTTAGCTAACCCGGTCCCCTAAATAACTATAACTAGCTAGAAATATATAAAATGATAAATATATTACTGATTATTGGTTACAAAAATGGGGATCACATTATATCTTATTATAATGGAGATTGTGTGTTTTTCTGTCTGTAACCGAAACTATATTACTACTCAAGCCACAATTCCCTTAGTTATTTACATCACATTCTCCATGATTTTATTTTTATTTAAACTTCTATTATTAATAAAATTGTTATACATCATTAATACTATTGACCATATCTAGATACAAATAACAGGTAATTGTATTATATATACAACAAAATAGCGGTTTACAGTGTGAATGGAAAGGCTAATTTGCATATTGATCTTTAAAATTTGATTTTAATAAATATGTACTTAGTATTATTGATTTCTAATTGTTTGGTTTTATCTTAATGAATATGAGAAAAAATCTCGGGGATAAATCTTAAATGAAATCGATTAATAAGAAGAAATAACTGTAATATTATCCTTTACTTCCAATTTTAACTAAATAGTTAAATTAGGAAAATTTACCAATGAAAAACGGGAGTAATGGAAGATGATGGAAGAGTTCGTTTCAAAGTTGTTCTATTTTTCAATCATACCCCCTCTGTTCGAAATCTTTCTATCTACATTCTTATTCAGTTTCATTAGCCTTTCTAATTTAATATGATATTTTATTATATTAAAAATTAAATACTTGCACCCGGAGGGTGCATATATTTGCTAGTTCAAATAAATACGGTAATTTTACATAATGTAGGGAGTACCCAGTGAGTATCAAGCTTAACACGGAGAGTCCTTGTGGCGTATTGGCTAATGAGCTGGACTAAGATATCGTTGTGAGTTCGAACTCTTGTCGTGTTATTACGTTCACTTATAGATTGATAACTTTTGCAAAAGGGTTAGGTTAGTTGGATTTTACGGCATATCAAAACTTGGGTTATCTTATGCCGACTACATTTTTGTTTTATTCATTCTTCTTTGGTATTCAACTTATTTAAACACATTTTTCAAAACTCATTTTGTTATATATTTTACCCATAGATGGAACCTTAACAGGTACTACAATTCAATGTTAGAGTGGGCCTGGAAGTAATGGCAATTAAGGGGTACTCCACACTCCCCAGATCTCCGGAATAAGAACCTCACTACTAAATGCAGTTTAACGTCACACCCAGGCCAACAAGACACTCAGACACTGCATTCTATCTCATATATGATAAAAAAAAGTATTGGGATTTGCCAATATGATCGTGATAAGCATTTAGGTTCTAGGGTTTGACGTGAACAGCCAATTGATCGGAGGGAGTCTCTCTAAACGTTCGTCTAGCCCAAGTAAGGGACAATATTGAGTGTTGCTCAGTCCCCAAGATACCGTCTTTAAGCATCACTGATCGACACATATGGCAAACAGTTGGCTGTATGGATACAGTCGGTGTCACAGCTGACAGGCCTTGCAGAATTAAAAGAAAAAAAAACATTGATTAATAGAAAAGGATAGCATTTGGTGACAAGAATATTGATGGTTGGCAGACTGGTCGGTGTTGGAAGGCAGAAGGTTGTGCCAAATAGAAAAGAAGAAAAAAAAAGCTCATCAACTGCACTAAAAAGGGTGTTTATTAGAGAAAAAAGACAGAAAAATATAGACAAGTGAAAAAAAATGTTTAAGAAAAAAAAACAGGAGAGTAAGCAACTTACACTCCCGTGTTTCTTCTTTAGCATTTTTATTTTTTCACTTGTATATTTTTTCCGTCTTTTTCTTTCTTAATGGATAGTAATAGAGAAGAAAGAAAAAGCGAGCAACTGAGCCAAACGATCTCTAACACAACGAACAATCGAGATACAAGCAATAAGTGACGGCAACTCGGAACGGGAAATGCTCGTTAGCGTTAACAGAGGCGAAGATCAAACTGACTTCGAGGACATCACCATTTTGACTCTCCTTTTCACTTCCAACACGCCACGCTCATCCCGAGAAGCAGCAAGACGATTACTGGCTAATTGTGTTATTACCCTGACACTGGATCATTTTGTGACCCAACGCTCTTCTTACAATTCAACGATTTGATTTCTTTCTGCTTTTTCTTTTCTTTTTTCTTACTATGTTTTTTTTTTTTGCATCAAGGCAGGAGCAAGTACTACTTATGATTTCAGTCTGCGATTACGTAATGCGAATAATCAAAAGTAAGATCTGGTTTGTGGTCAGCCGAGAAAAAATAATGTTCAGGTCACGAGGAAATTATTTTCGGGATTGTTTATGAAAAGTCATTAAATTAATAATTAATTTTCTTGCATCCATTAACAGGACACAAGAAGACATCAGTATACACTCTCACCCACCCAAATACACTCACAAACACACACACACAATATATATATATATATATATATATATATATATATATATATATATATATATATATATATAAGATAAATCCAATGAGTCAGACAAACCTACTAAAAGTTTCGCTTAATGCTCTTCAGAGCTAAGATCTGACTCTTAGCCCTGAAGAGCATTGAGCGAAACTTTTAATAGGTTCGTCTGACTCGTTAGATTTATCTTTATTATTTGCTCTACTTAGGTATTGAGCACTTTTTACTTATTAGCTTTAGTCTCCTGGCGGGTTTGTATGAATATATATTTCTTATAGATATATATGCATATAAATTGTTTTTTTTCTTTTGGCCAAAATATTGTACTAATAGATTATTTTTGTTGGTACGATTATCTTGGTCTTTTCTTTTTTACAAACAAATTTTTCTTCCCGGTTGATGTTTGGTAGTATATTTTTACAATCAAACTATTTGCTGGTTTTTTTCTCACCGCGAGGATTTACCAACAAGTTTGGTATATTAAATATATATATATATATTATATATATATATATATATATATATATATAGTCACTTATGAAGTGCCGTTGACTTTGTTATAAATGAAGATTGCTCGATATCAATTATAGAGCATATACGAGGGTGAATCAAAAAGTAATGCCTTTTTCTTCATTCCCTGTGAAGATTCTTTTATAAAACTAAGGTCTACATTGAGACCCTAACGAGGCTCAGAGCAAGAATCCGACGAGTAAGACCCAACTTGCCAATCCACAATGCCTTCCTTCTGCATGACAATGCTCTACCACACTCAAGCACCAGGACAAGGGAGAAATCGTTTCATTCGTTTGGACAACTTTACCGTATACTCCATATTCACCAGATTTAGTACCTTCAGACTCTCATCTCTTCGGCCCATGAAAGTGGATTTGAGAGGCAAACATTATTCCAGTGACGAGGAAGTTAAATCTGTAGTGAAAAAGTGGCTCAAAGAACAGCCAACAGAAATTTACGCGGTAGGGATACATGCTTAAATTTGCAGGTGGAACATTCCTATTGAGAGAAACGGTGACTACATGGAGAAATCGGGATGAGATCCACGAAGGACCAGCTTCATTTTGATGTACAATACATGTTCCTGTGTTGGTAATTATACCTGTCTTAAACAAAATGGCATTACTTTTTGACTCACCCTCGTATATCTAACCCACACACACACAATATATATATATATATATATATATATTGATAATAAAGTCAGTTATGAAGCGCCATTGACTTTGCTATAAATGAACATTGCTCGATATCGATGATAGAGCATATGTCTATTTACAAACCCCTCCGCACGGGCAGGATGTGACACAAGGTCAATTTCTTAAGCGGAGTTCAACAGGTTTGAATTCAGAGTTTTCCTTCTCTTAGACCAGTTGCCTAACCAAGGTTAAAGAGCCCAGTCTGCCCTACTATTTTATCCATAGCTGGAGGGAGAGCAGGATTCATACCTTTCCCAAGGGTATTAGCGCTAAGTGAAATGCAATTACCACGTCCAGGATTTGAACTCGGGGCGACGAGTCCATTTCCCATGACTTTAACCATTACACCCCATATAGAGCATATATATCTAAGTTAGGATAGCGTAGACACAGAGTTATCCTCACTTGATTGGTGTGTGTCTGTTTCTCACCTATATGATCATCGAACAGTCACTAAGTGCCATTGACTCTATGGCCTATCTTAACATACACACACACACACACACACACACACACACACACACATATATATATATATATATATATATATATTTTATATATACATGTTAATGTATGTGTCTGTGTGTGATTGGGTGAGACAGGGAAGGGGGTTTTAAAATCAATGGAGTTTGGTGACTGATAGTTTAAAAAATCGAATAAGCAAGAAACTATCAGTTACCAAGCGCTACCCTAATTTCAATATATATGGTCTATCAATGATATTGAACACTCTCTTCTAATGAATATAGTAAAATATATTATCAATGTATGTATGTCTGTATGTATGTATTTATCCTTAGATAGAGAAATTTCCCAAAGGTTGCAGAAAGCAACGAGATCCTTTGGTTTGCTTGAGAAGAGGGTTTGGAGCCACCAAGCTGGATGTATACAGAGTATGTGTTCACTGCCCTTTTGTACGCCTGTGAGACCTGCGTTGTTTACAAACGGCATCTCAGGACACTCGGGAGATTCATTCAGAATTGCCTTCGCAGCATTTTAGGGATAGAATGGTTGTCATTTACACCAGATACCACAATACATGAAGATGTCACCTGCCTAGTATCGAGTGTTTGATCCTTAGATCTGGTATTCGCTGATCTGGCCATCTAGATTGTATGAATGATTGCCGAATCCCAAACAACTATTTTACGGGGAAATCTCAACTGGCAAACGTCGTCAATACAAACACAAATTGAAGTTTAAGGACTGCCTCACGGACATTCTGAAGAACAATGCTATTGCTGTGGAAGACTGGGAGAAGCTAGCCTGTAATAGACCTGGCTGGAGAGCCACCATCTACCTGTCTGTGGAAGAATTTAAGTCCAACCGAATTAAACACCAAAAATTGAAACGGACTATTAGAAAGGCTGATTTTCAGTCCAGCAACATTCAAAATGGATAAGTTTCAACATGTAGTTTATGTGGACGCGTATGTCTCTACAGGGCTAGCCTGGTTAGTCATCTGAGAAAACACAAGGATACAGTGTAAATGCTACTGGCACCCAATTATGATTTTTTAAAAAGGGGATAGTCTCACTCGAACACGAGTTGACAGCTAACAACATGTATGTATATATATATATATATATATATATATATATATATATATATATATATATAAAATAAATCAGTTAATCCTAGTAGAAGAATATATGTGGTACTATTTAACTCTTAGCTGGGAGATGAGGGGTTGGTAATTATCGTAGTATTAATACATAGACCAATGAATCATTTGAATTCATATGATGTGAATGCATTTTCAATTATTTATTTGTTTTAATTAATTGAGAAATTTAATTAAAAGATAACCTAAAAGCTTTCTAAATCACTTGTCAGATTTTCCTCCTAAGAGGAAGGCTTGAAATTTATGAACAATTAGCAAAACTTATTCATTCATAGAACATAAGTAAGTATAATAAATGTAATCATTCTTAGAACTCAGCAATAAGTTTATAATATATTTCTAAAATGCTGAATATGCGGAAACGTTGAATTCCCTTTGGTAAATATCTAACAATCTGGAAAAATATTCTTTCAGTTACCATTTGCTAAAAATGTGTATTTGTTTAGACGAATTGTGTTAGGATTGTCTAAGTGTTTGATTGTTTTGTTCCGTGTTTGGAGCTAATTAATGTAGGCTGCACGGCGGCGCTCATGCTGTCATGGTTATCGTCGTAAAAAATAGCGTCAGAGATTTGAGTTCAAATTCTGGACAAGGTGTTAGCATTTCACATATCGCTAATGCACTTCTGAAAGATATGCATCCAACTATTCCCCCCCCCCCAGCTATGGGTAAATATTTTGGTTTTATTTTGGTTTTGTTTCTTTGTTTGTGGAGCTAATTAATGTAAGCTGCTAAGAGGCGCTCATGCTGTCATGGTTATCGTCGTAAGAAATAGCGTCAGAGATTTGAGTTCAAATTCTGGACACGATGTTGGCATTTCACATATCGCTAAGGCACTTCTGAAAGATATGCATCCAACTATTCTCCCCCCCCCCCAGCTATGGGTAAATATTTTGGTTTTATTTGGTTTTGTTTCTTTGTTTATGGAGCTAATTAATGTAAGCTGCTAAAAGGCGCTCATGCTGTCATGGTTATCGTCGTAAAAAATAGCGTCAGAGAGGCGAGTTCAAATTCTGGACAAGGTGTTAGCATTTCACATATCGCTAATACACTTCTGAAAGATATGCATCCAACTATTCTCCTCCCAGCTATGGGTAAATATTTTGGTTTTATTGGGTTTGTTTTCATTGTTTAATGGCGTATCAACATTCATTTGTTATTTAATGTCAAAGCCATCCTCGTACATATTTACTAACCCTTCTGCATGAGCAGGATGTGGCACAAGGTCAATTCTTAAGCGCAGTTTAGCAGGTTTGAATTCAGATATTTCTCATTTGAAGAACCGGGTCTGACATACAATTAACCTATAGCTTGCGGGAGAATAGTTGTATTCGTACTTTTCCCAAGGGTATTAGAGCTATGTGAAATGCTAATAGATTTATCATGGGTGTGAAGTAGTGTCACTAAGTCGATTTACTACGACGATAGCAATTAGACAACGTGCCATCCTTGTAGAAGAACAGTAGTGGTACTATTTAACCCATAGCTGGAGGGATGCATGAGTTTATAACTTATTAGTCTGGAAGTGAACTTAATAGTGTGAGACGACCTGTTCTGCACTCTGCTCTTTCGATGTACTTGTCTAGATCCCAACGTTGTGAATTATGTACTGGCCTGATTTAAAGCACGAGTCTGAAAACAGGCTCACAAGGATTATAAACAAAACAACAACGACAAGTGTAAACAAGACACATGGAAAAAGGGTGTGTTGATACTCGCTGGCTGCTACTGTCTACCCCTATCGGCGATCTTGACACTTCAACGGCCGAGTTGTAACTCTACTGGCGAACTTAACCCTTCGATCCCCGGGTTCTAACTAACTTAGGGCTCGAGTTTAGTTGTATATATGTCAAATTCCCCTACCCAAACCATCTTCTCCGGACCACACAAATGGCCAGAACTTAAATAAATCGCAGACTTCGAGTCGCCATTAACCCTTAAAATTAAAGTACTCAAATATTTTTCCAGACAATCCGTCTTCAATATGTTGATCATTAATTTTTTCAAAAGAGAATTTCTCCTAAAAAAATCCTTTTTGCTTTTAATACCTGGGTGCCTAAGATATTATCACCAAGTGGTCCCATTTCATGGTGGCATACAGGTCTCTTTAAACTTTACGACCTAATCTTTGGATTCGTAAAAAGGTCAGCCACCCACCCCTTTTACTTATGCCGGACCTTAACCTACTCTCTTTCTTATTTATTTATTTATTTATTTATTCTGACCATGTTCGTCTTCAACCATAGTATCACAATAGGGCAACTGGAGTCTGAACTCACTACGGCATTGCAGTCCAGCACACTAGCCACTACGCCATGAGGAGTCGCCCAAGTAAATAGTATGGTAGAGTGGGTTCTTTAATCGTAGTTAGGCAACCGATCTAAGAGAAAGGTAATTAATGTAAGTTTAATAATATTTTTCATAAAAAGACGTAAACAAAGAAAACAAAAATAAAAGGTAGATATACATTTAGATAGGAACACTAAAATCACAATTTATAGACCCAAAAAGAATGAATATAAAATATACACAACGTATCGTAATTGTAAACCTAACTTCAATGTAAGATATAGAGAAAGGGTTTAGTGACGCTAATGTACCTAAGATAGTAGAAATATAACAAAAAATATATTTCACCTCATGACAAGGATTTCTCTAAGTCATATTCAGGCATATATTATTCTTATTTTAAAATCGTAACAAAAAAAAAGTTGTTTTTTTTCGTTTTGTTTCGAATTTTTGTTTTTTATTGGGGGGGGGGTCTTTGTTTTGTTTGTTTGTTTTGGTTTTTTTTGTGTAGCCAATTATTGGGATTTCAGTTTATTTCAATGGGGAAAATTAATTTCACATACGTGGAAATTGAGTTTCGAATGGAACAGGTAAAACTCATATGTCAAGGTAGCGCTATATATATATATATATATATATATATATATATATATATATATATATATATATATATATACTATTTAAATATATATATATATATATATATATATTATATATATATATATATATATATATATATGGGTTAAATAGTAGGGCAAACTGGGCTCTTTAACCTTGGGTAGGTAACCAGTGTAGGAGAGGGATAACTCTGAATTCAAAATTCCTGAGGTCAGTCGTTGATTGAGTTCGTGGCATCCCCTGATGCACCAATTCTTTCCTATCGACTGTGCAAAAAAGTATGGATGGTCCAACACAAGCCTTCACCACTATAAACAAATCACTGTGTGGGAGTTCATTGTGTGTATGAATCCTCATACGTCGATAATCGACGGGAGAGTCCATATATATATAATATATATATATATATATATATATATATATATATTATATATATATATATATATATATATATATATATATATAGCGTACCTTGACATACGAGTTTTACCTGTTTCCATTCGAAAAGCATCAGCGAATATATATATATATATATATATATATATATATATATATATATATATATATATATTATTCATTTATTCGCTGATGCTTTATTTATACAAACTCATCCTTTGTTGAATCTTAAAAGGTTGAATAGCGAAATTATTTTTTGTTGCAAATGGAAAAGTAATTAGTCTTTACGCGTCCTTGTTCTTTTTTTTTTGACTCGGTTTTCTACTAATCAAATAAAGTCCGTCGTTGCACGTTTAGAAATCAGACGTGTGGAGTAAATTTCCTTTGTTTTTTATCGAAAAGTTCATTTAATGTCAGGTGCGTGTGTTACAGTTGACATTTAAGCTGAAAAGCTGACATTGAAAATGTCATTGAAGCTCGAAAAATTGAATCACCTAACGAAAACGCAAAACAGATGAAAACAGATAGGTTGTTCACTTTCGTATGTCTTGTAGCATTCACTGTTGATAAATCCATTGATTCATACAATTAAAGATTAAGATGAATTGATTCTAATCATGTAAGTGTAAATTCGATAAACACAATCAATCGTACTCCGAGCCAAAACCGAAGCTAAATAGTTGCAGTATAAAAGTGTGTACCGCTCGATTCTTTAACGTATATTTTTGAATTAAACTTAAATCTCGACTGAAATTTACATGGATAGTCATTTTAAGAGGAAAATCTATGTGGAAATGTATGATAGTTTAAGTATACTGATAAGTAAAAAAAGTAAAGTCGTCGGGGCGGCTTAAAGTCGGTATCAGCCAATCAGCGAGGGAGTCTATCCCATTTTCAATTGCGCTAGACCAAGGAGATTGTTTTTGGCATCTGAGGTGGAGCGTCACACCTTCCATCAGCTCCTTACTTTACCGCACAGATCCCTGTGCTACTCATACGCTGAGTTGGCGAGGACCGGAATCGAACTAGGAACCATGTGGTTTCTAGCCGAACGCTCTACCGACTGAGCTAACCCGGCACTCTGCCTATTATACATCCTACTATTCACCTTATTATTTTAAATAGTAGTGTTACATAATATATGCGTAGATTATTGTCAACCCCCTGTATTTCTGAAGGGATGGGCCCTTTTCATATCACGGGCGGGACTTTCCATGGAATATTACAGAAAGACCGCGAAATACGTGAAGTCACGTGGGACCTGGTTGGCTCTCAGTTTCAGCTTGGACGTCAGGCAGATAAGATGTTTTCTGCCTTAGCTGGGTCTCACTTGCACACGCGCGTTGTGTTTAGTTAGAGAAATATGTTTAGTTAGGTAAATAAAAGTTTAAATGAATAAATGGTTTTGTGGTTGATGAATGTCTTGGCAACAAGACTGACCTAGAAGAATAAATGAATCAAGGACAACCAACCAGCAAGAACAGAGACGTTAGAAGAGACGCTAGAAGAAGAACGTAAGATACCAAAGATGAGCAGAAGAAGAATAGAAGTAAAGAAAAAGGGTATACAACAGTAGGGCACTATGGACTCATTAATGTTGCTATCTGGGAGAAGTTAAACTCTGAAATCAATACGTACTAAATCCACAGAAAAATTGACTTTGTGTCACATCCTGCTTGTGTGGTGGGGTTGGTAATTTTAAATCTATTACTGTTTACGGTTTGTAAGAACGGGGTTTGCAACTGAAATAATGGTTTATGTTAATGTATGCCTATGCATAAAATAGTAGGATTTCGAATTCAGTTAGAACCTCTGATTTTGATTCAGGCTGATGCTCCTCATTGAAATGTTCTGGTAGAAAACACACACAGTTTCTCATGTAGCGGCAAACTACATTAACCTCAGATTCGAAAAATGGTTTTCCCTATGAAACCCAGTGCATATTGTAATTTCAAATACGTTAAGTTCAAAATGACGTGTGGTAAAAAAAGAAAGATAAAGTCACCCGTTCATGGAATCCGAAATAATTCAAGTAATTCATTTTATAACAGAATCAGATAAAGGCATAGTTGCCGAATCAGTAGGCTAAAACAGTGTGTTACAAAACAAAGATCAAAAATATAGTTTAAGCATTAGAGTGATACACAACAAGTAGATTAAATTCTAGCATTATATATATATATATATATATATATATATATATATATAACTATTAATCGATTAATCGATTATATTTACCGACGATTAGTTTAGGAAGAAGCATCGGCTGGAAGATATATTGATTTAATTTTATTAGAATTTTAATCAACATGATTACCGTCTTAAAAATTGTTTTATCCTCTTGTGGAACCAATTTTTTTCTTGTATATATATATATATATATATATATATATATATATATATATATATATATATAGAGCGAGAGAAAGAGAAAGAGAAAGAGAAAGAAAAAAAGAGGGATATGAATACATGCGATGTTCAGATCAAACTATTGGTATAATCAAACTTAGATCTATATATACCCTGCCACTGATAATGAAAACTCTTTATCTGTAAATAAACCAAAACATATAAACATATATATATATATATATATATATATATGTGTGTGTGTGTGTGTGTGTGTGTGTGTGTGTGTGTGTGTGTGTGTGTGTGTGCATAATAGCGAGTATGGGCATGTCTGTGAGCTGGCGTCTTTAATAAACACCGAAACAAAATTGTTGACACGAGAAAATCATCTTTAAAGAACTAATATGTAAACATTGTCCATTGATATTTCAGACTTGAAAAAGCGAATGTAGCCACAGTCAATTCATATCCAATAAA
>CM042156.1:93690744-93695744 GCA_023376005.1 Doryteuthis pealeii | reverse complement strand
GTTTCATGGTTATGCAATCATCAGATGAGTCAAATGATTGAGATTTTTTAAAAAAAATTTTTAAGATCTCAACCATTTGACTCATCTGATGATTGCATAACCATGAAACTTTAAGTTATGAGTCCAAATCCATAATATTACAATTGATTATAAAACTGCTCTGCTTTATTAGCATTGAGCAATTTTTCATGCCAATACTTTTCTCATTTTCTCATTCATTCTCTATTCATTATATATATATATATATATATATATATATATATATATATATATATATGTATGTGTAAATAAATGGAAATTAATCCGACAGAATGAATTTAACATTTAGAAAAAACAATTAGTAATTATATGCTGACAGAAATCTGTTTCGACGCCTTATAGAAGGGTCATCTTCAACGAGCAAAAAAATATATGAAAAAGAGACGGGATAAAACCGTTTGAAGAAAATAGGGGGTACAAACACACGCTGGAATGCTTGAATTTTTTTCAAATGCGCATACTGTTTCAAAAATAAAATAAATTTTATTTTTAAAATCAGAAGCATTTTTAATTCAAAAATAAACTCAAAAAGAGTTTGGTGTAAAAATATATAAAAAAAAGTGTAAGAGATTATCAAAAATGTTCAAAATATGATCCAGCATTAAGTTGTTTACATATCCACAGTACAATTGAAAGGAGATGTTAAAATGACCCTTCTATAAGGCGTCGAAACAGATTTCTGTCAGCATATAATTACTAATTGTTTTTTCTAAATGTTAAATTCATATATGTATGTATGTATGTATGTATGTATGTATATATGCAAATATATAATATAAAAAGATAAAGGCAAAGAAAAGTTTGCAAGAAAATAGTTTGACAATGTTGCGCAGCAGAGCAGGTAGACATTTATCTACCCCGTTCACCACGGGTAGATTGTGACTCAATGTGACAAACATGGAACATAAAGCGAGGCTCGAACTCGCTATTCAGTAGAAATAGATCTGTGATAATAGCTTGCTAATCGTTTCATCCCGATTGAACACCCTTACATCAGAGCGGGTATACAACCCAGAAAAATATCAAATTATGAACACGATATGTCTGTTAGTTTAGATACCATGTTTGCGCAATCATCAGATGGAAACGACATTAACCCTTTTGTGAAATGGTACGTTTTGATCTGATAATACAGCAAACTTCATGAAACTTAAGGTAACAGGCTTTTATTGCTTTGATATCTTTTATACATATATAATATATATACCATAGATATGAGGTAACTTAATATTGATATCAACGTACACCAAAGACATATATTTTTATATTGTATTGGCATTTTAGTCTCGGAAAACTACAATAACGTTTTGTGCCCCTGAAGTTACAGCGCCTCCTGTGATTGTGGAGTCCGATGTTTGAAAAACATTCTCGACCACAGATGTCGTATGTGAAGGATGTCCCTGAAGATGGGTGGGTTCTGATATGAACAGTCCTCTACGGAGATTCTGTCGCCACCGAGGTTGGTCCTGAGCCAAATTTTCCCAGCTGGAGGGGGCAATGCCAAGGCACCTGTGATCATTCTTGCAGAATACATATATAATATATATACCATAGATATGAGGTAATTTAATATTGATGTTAACGTACACCAAAGAACACACACACACACACACACACACACACACATATATATATATATATATATATATATATATATATATAGAGATAGATAGATAGATAGATAGATATAGATATAGATATATAGATATATTGGTAAATTTTCCGAGTTGGAATAAAGGAAAATAATGTGCTCAATTACGAATGTAAGAGCTGTATTTATTAAATATAAGTGTTTATACAGAGGTTAACCTAAGGTTAATGTTTTCAAAAACCTCTGTATAAACACTTATATTTAATAATAATAATAATAATAATAATAATATATATATATATATATATATATATATATATATATATATATATATATATATAAGAGAGAGAGAGAGAGACACTGTATAATTTTCGATCTGTTTAAATGATATTCAGCACTGAATTGAGTGCCTTGACAAAGGAAGTATATGTTCCTCAGCCAAACAGATAAAAACTGAGTACATACATCAGGTCGACGATTTCTCCATCATTAAAACCTATTCCTTTTGTTTCCCGAGGCTTTTTCGTTCATTTCGTTTGAAAAGTATTGTTCAACCTATTAGCATCTGTTCAGTCTCTTAAAGGGACGAGTGTATATTGTCCATCATCAAATTTACAGACGGAAGTATTTCGTTATTTCGGGAAAATGTTCATTTCGTTACAAAAAATAAAGAAGACCAGAAGCAGTGTTCAAGCTGATTTGATATCTATCTCTCTCTCTCTCTCTCTCTCTCTCTCTCTCTCTCTCTCTCTCTCTCTCTCTCTCTCTCTCTCTCTCTCTCTCTCTCTCTCTCTCTCTCTCTCTCTCTCTCTCTCTCTCTCTCTCTCTCTCTCTCTCTCTCTCTCTCTCTCTCTCTCTCTCTCTCCTCCTCTCTTCTCTCTCTCTCTCTCTCTCTCTCTCTCTCTCTCTCTCTCTCCTCTCTCTCTCTCTCTCTCTCTCTCTCTCTCTCTCTCTCTCTCTCTCTCTCTCTCTCTCTCTCTCTCTCTCTCTCTCTCTCTCTCTCTCTCTCTCTCTCTCTCTCTCTCTCCTCCCCTCGCGTCCGTCCCAATCTCTCCTCCTCTCTCCTCCCTCTCTTCCTCCATGGTTCCTCTCTCCCACCTCTTCCCACCTCTCTTTCTCCTCTCTCTCTCTCTATGCTCTCTCCATTCTCATAGGGATCTCTTTCTCTCTCTCTCTCCTCCTCGTCTCTCTCTCCTCCTCAAATCCTCTCCTCTCCTCTCTCCTCCTCTCTCCTCCTCTCTTCTCTCTGTGGGCTTTTAAAACAGCTTAATTTGCGCAAGACCATGTTCTGTGTCCTTTTGAGGTCCACGTGAGATGATGAATATGCAGTTTTGAGTGCTAAACTGAGAAATATTTGGAATCTTGTTCTAACGGATAAGTTTTTCATTGTTTGATTTTATTTCTTCAAAAGAATTCTCGTATGCAAAATTTTAACATATAATTTATGATAGATAAGTCCAAGAGAGCTAGGTAAGATAGATAGCATAGTAGATAGATATAAAAAACCACAGAACCAGATAGATCGGAACAATGCTTTGATAGACTATTGAGACAGATAGATAAAGATAGATTAGATTAGATAGAGAAGAAGATAGAGAGGAGAGAGATAGATACATGAAGATAGATAGATAGATATACACACAGAAACAGATTAGATTCCGGAACAGCTTGATTTAGGATAATAGATTAGATAGATAGAATAGAATGGATAGATTTAGATGAATAAGAACCACAGAAAACATGATAGAATATAAAACAGAGAATCAAGATAGATTTCTAAACAGCATGAAACAGACAGGGTACAGAAACGATTAGATAGATAGATAGATAGATAAGATGAAAACAACCGAACACAATTAGAATAAATATCTGAAAATCCTTTTAGATAGACAAACAGACAGACAAACCAGACTGACAGATAGAAATAGATTAGATAGATGAATAGATAGAATAATGGATAGATAGATAGATATAACCACAGAAACAAATTTAGATCGGGAACATGCTTAGAATGATAGATAAATAAGATAGTAACAGATAGATATAAACTCAGAAAAAAGATATAGATCTGAACAAGACTCATGCTTTTAGATAGATTTAAGATAGATTGATTAGATTGGTATAAACACCGAACAAGATAGATCCTGGCCGGCGGAGGTCGGGAAAATCTTAGATAGATAGATCAGATATAGAGTAGAGATATAACACCGAAACAGAATAGTTGAATATGCTAGGTACGACAGAATTAGAATAGTGAATATAGTATGATAGATGTAGAAGATAGATAATAACACAGAACGGATATAGAATCGAAACATGCATAAGATTGGATAGATTAGATTATATAGATAGATGGGATGATAGGGTAGATTAAGGCAAGAAGTTTTCATCAATGTCCTTTGAAAATACTGTGCATAATGTTTGCTCTCACAGAACTTAAAATGTGTACTAACTCAAAAAGAATAAGTTGAAAGGGGTCTGTCCAAATGAACGTTTGGTTAATTTGCAACCTTGTTATTTTATAAGGACGTAAAAAACAAAATGAACGGAATTATTATCTTCCCTCCAAAACTGATATCATTACTTGTAACTGGGGCAAGTTGCGTGTTTTTGTCTTGTTTAAAAATAAAATAAAAAAAATTATCAAACTAAAAGACATGGTTTAGGGTCAACGATAGAGGCATGTTCCACCGTCTGGAATCACAAGGTTCTCATGGATTCGATAGCCCAACCAGCCCCTCTCTTAACACAAGCACATGTAACCAAAAGTTGGGTTCGGGTTGTGCATTAAAGTGGGGACCCCTGATGGTAGTTGTGCGCTTAAAAAAAAAAAAAAAAAAAAAACTCTGATAAAAAAAATACTCCCGTGATTTAGTGCATTCAGCACTGGGGGAAATCGGGATAACCCTTCCACTCTCAATTTCACCGGCAACCGGCGTGATACCGACAAATCGGCCACTCTCACATTTACCGTTACCCCCCTTTACTACAAAATAAACCTACCTTGGATTTTTAAAAATATATTTTATTCGGAAAATATGCATTGGTTGCGTATTGGGCACTTCTAATATATCTATCTATCTTTCTATCTATTTCTATCTCTCTAATCTATATTAATATATATATATATATATAATATATATAATACTATATATAAATATATATATTATGATTTAAAGAAAGAAAAGGATAATGAATCGACGTGGTAGATTTAGATAAATAAGTATTTGAAAACATCAAAACCACAAAATGCTTTTAAAGTTGAATATGGTTTAAAAATGTTTTGACATTGTGGTGTTCATATCCCTTTTATTTATCTGTCTAGTCTATCCTAAACTCTATCTGTCTGGTCTGTCTGTCTCTCTCCTCC
>CM042156.1:93602160-93682160 GCA_023376005.1 Doryteuthis pealeii | reverse complement strand
GGGTTTGTGGCAACCCTTGATGCACCAATTCTTTCCCATCGACTGTACCAAAAAGTGTGGATGGTCCAACACAAGCCTTCACCACTATAAACAAATCACTGTGCGGGTGTTCATTGTGTATATGAACCCTGATGCGTCGAAAATAGGGTAGACTGGGCTCTTTAACCTTGGTTAGGTAGCCGGTCTAGGAGAAGGAAAACTCTGAATTCAAACCTGTTAAAGTCCGCTTAAGAAATTGACCTTGTGTTGCATCCTGCTCGTGTGGAGGGGTAGGTAAATATATATACGTAATTCAAGTAAAGTAATTAGTTGAATCTAGAAAATACGATGAGAGCAGTCAAGTTTATCAGCGTAAGGAGTTGATCTGCCGGTCTTAATTGACTGAGTGTGGATTTCGGACACTGATACATTTTATTTTATTTATTTAATTGGGTTTGTTAAGTCAATCTACAAAATGAAAAAAAAAAAAAATATCGGGCCCAAATTTGTAAATTTCGTGTCATCTTTATACTTATTCTTGGTATTAAAAATGATGATGAGGAATTGATTTTAACGGCATGTCACCCCGTCTAGGGTTATTCTCTGCCTAGTGGTTAGTGATTCGCGTCCATTATATGTTTATATGTGCACTTTATGTATAGTTTTTAAGAGTTGTTTTTTTGTTCACAGGTATATAATATCAAGTATTTCTTTCTAATCCTAATAATTAATGAAACGATTATATGGTCCGATTTAACTAGTTCTAATCATTCCTACTTAATAATGGTATTATATTTGAAAACATTTTAAAGTGACTAATAATAATACATTAACACTTATATATTACATTTATATATTATAATAATTCATTAACATTTATTGCTTCAAGTAACTATTTTTATTACAAATAAATTACGGTTATGATATCAACTTTGCCTTTCGAATGTGAAATTTTTTAAACATATGCATAGATGGGACTCTGATACTACCATTTCGAATCAAAATGGACCTGGGATTAATTGCAATGGAAGGGTAGTCGTTATTTTAACTCTTATTATTTTCATACTTGAATATTCTTCTAGATGGATCGAGTCCTTTCTTATCATCATGGTGTTGGCTGTGTTATTTCTGCGTCTGTTTAGTTTCTGCTTCCATTTTGTGCACTTACTAACGAACACGAATACTCTTTTTAAAATTGACGCCTTTTATTTTCCCAAGCCCAACATTTCCTGCGCCTCTGTCTCTTTCGATCTGTTAGATTGTCTATCGATTTAGTCTGTTTTCCTACCAATTTCCCACTCTGTTGGCTGGGGTGTTAGAATGCACCGACTGCACCTCTGCAGAGGGGTAAGACCTCCCCAATGGGGCCACCTGTTGGCCGTGGGTGGCGCCCCGTGATGCTTAAGGATAGAGCCCAGGTGGATGAGCAGTTCATGATATGCAATACTCTACTTTGGCCCTATCTTGGGCTAGACAGGCGGTTGGAGATGGCCCCCCCACGATCAATCGGCTGGTCACGTCAAGCCCTAGCACCTATATGATTTTCCCAACCCTATTGCCCTTATGGCAAGCCCCAACTCCTTTTTATCATATGGGTGCTAGAAAGCGGTGGATGCGGGTCTACATGTCCTGGGAATGACGTTAAACTCTATCTGATGGTGATGTTCCAGTTTTGGAGGTTTGGGGAATGTGTAGCACCCCTTCATCCCCATTGCTCCCTGGTCCACTCTGACCCGCAGTGGTAGTACCTGTTAGGGTCCCATCTATGGGTTAAATAGAAAAATGTATTTATAAAAAAATTGTATTATCCATTAAGAATGGGTTTATTTCAAAACTTTATCGGCATTAAATGACCCACTGAGGTTGATATGCCGTAAAACAAAACAAACCAAACCAAACCTACCAATTTCACTATCACGTGACAACATCACCGAATAAGAATACAATGCAAAATGGACTTAGGTTTCTTACAATACCTGCTGTTACTTAACGTTTTGCCTACCGCGTAGAACTCATTCTTTTCAAATAATATCCTATTGTTATTGTAATCTGAGTTCTACTCAATTATAACTAACCATCAGTTTTTGGTACTTTGTTCGGGTGTGGAATAAAGTGGTAGGAGAGCCGCTGTGAGGGGTTTAAAGTATGTAGAGTCAAGTGGTTACTCCATTGATTATTGAACAGGCTAATTGCTGTTCACCTTTGGTAATCTGGCAACAACCGATGCTTTCAGTGTGACCCGACCGTAATGTATTAGAGTCAGAATGGTAAATTAGTAAACAGACTAAACATTTAACTCATTTTTCAAGTCTTAATTTTACACTCTTTTGACGTCGTAATTTCATTTTGTCCACTTTTCCTTCTACCTTACCCCATACTGTCGGATTTTACTCCAACCCTCCTATCTTCATACGTCTCTATGTATTTATCAACAAGAAGAGATTTAAGAATTATTTGACTTGAAAATACGAAAACAAATAAGGGTTTAATGAATGAAAACCAGTTGAAAGTTTGTTAAAAAAAAGTAAAAAGATAGACAAACAAATAAATAAATAAAATGTATCTACTAATCTTTTTGGTGTCACATTTTTATTTTGACTGACAAATTTTGAATCTAGAAAACACGATAAGAGCAGTCAAGTCTCTCAGCATAAGGAATTGATCTGCCGGTCTTAATTGACTGAGTGTGGATTTCGGACACTGACACATTTTATTTTATTTATTTTATTCGGTTTGTTAAGTCAATCTACAAAATGAAAAAAACAACAAAAAAATATCCGGCCCAAATTTGTAAATTTCGTGTCATCTTTATACTTATTCTTGGTATTAAAAATGATGATGATTGGTTTTTTAAGGCATGTCACCCCCGTACAAGCGTAGCAGCACAAGTCAACGTTTGGGTCAAAACATTTCAATCAATTTCCCTACTATCATAGCGACTTACTAGATAACTAAACCACAACTGATGTCTTTAAGAGAAGATGAGGTGGAAAACAGGAAAGAATTTGAAAGATTCAATCAGATGTTTACATTAACCTTCACTTGGATCTAAATAAGCATTGGCGTCAAAATTGGAGGTGGTTCTTTAAAGTGATTGGCTGACTATAGAAGACAAACAAATGAACTTCTTCCAGTTACTACATATAGCATTTAGGCTGCACAGATAGAGAAAAAACAATTTTTTTTCAAATTACAACACACACACACACACACACACACACCACACACACACACACATATATTATATATATATTATATATATATATGTGTGTGGTAATCGATATACAATTATTAATTAACAGGAAAGCGACCTCTATGGAACGGTTTGCGGGGAATAATCAGGGGGAAAAAAGGAATAGTGATTCATTTCAACATATATACTAATGTAGCTGAGCATGTCTCTCCGTGCAATCTCTGTGATTTCCCTCATCAAGATAGAGGTAATAACAATATATGATTCTCAAGGCATTGTCACCTAAATCTAAAAGTGTCTTTACAAGAAGAAATGGTAAACAAGTTCTGATAATGAAACCGGCATTGTCGTAGATTACAATGGAGTGGAGTATGGGGAAAGCGGTGGCGTCTATTTGCAAAAAGCAGACTGCTTTTCAAAAATTCAGGTCGGTATAAACACATTTGTTTGTATCGAGAAATCAATTGATTGGATTGATTAGTGTGCATTCGGTATCGCGGTTTAAGAGAATATGAAATTCCATGTATCTTACCTTACGCAATTGTTAGTGCATCCATGGCCTACTAATATTATACGGCTCCATATGATACAGTAAGAGGCAAAAAATAACAGGCCGATTATATTTTAACTCATTCTGGGTCGCTTAAAAACTTGACGCAGAAAGGAAGGTAACTTTAAAAATTTAACAGAAAATAATAAAATAATACCGCTAGAATTTATTAGTCATTATTTTAATTTAATTTTAATTCTTTTCAAAATTAGAATACGTTATTTATACTTTGTCTTTCACTAATCTACGAATTATAAACGGCTGTGATTTACCTTGTTTTTATGCTTTTCAATCACGTATACGGTCTGTTTTGCCTAAGACGCTAGTTGGTAAAATTACTAACGCATAACTTTTTTGCATTTAATATTTAATTTTTTAAAGTTTTTTCACGATAATTTTGTTTACAAAAATGGTTAATCTTTTCATATTACATTTCTGAAGAAAAAAAAGAAGAAAACAGTTTGTGTATTTTTTGTATACTTTTAACATTTTCCAGCCTAAACCTACAGATTGACTATCAGGCCAATCGGCCTGTTAATTTTTGCCTCTTAATGTATCATGTGGGGCCGTATAATATTAGTAGGCCGTGGTGCATCCCATTTAAATTAATTGTTTTCTAGAGAATACGATGTATAAAATTCTAAGGGGCTTTGAGATACAGATCATTAACCTTATCCCAGCCAGACGACCAGACATCATTATTTAACAAGGAGAACAGAAGACGTCAACATCTGGAATAGTGAATGACGGTGAAAATGAAAGAAAACGAAAGAAAACTGAAAGATGGTCATGTAACTGGACCTTGCCTGAGAACTGAAAAAGCAGTGCTATATGACGGTGAATGTGATACAAATTGAAGTTGGTACCCAAGGTTTGGAAAAAAAAGATTGAAGGAATTCAAAATCACAGAAAGAATTGGGACCATACAGACAACAATATTTTTAGATCGGCTCGAATATCATGGATCGTTAACAAGCTAATCTCACAGATCCACTACTAAGTAGAAAACAATTTTATTTTGTAGCAGGTGAAAAAAAAAATTATTTATTTATTTTTTACTGTTAAATAAAGGCATAACTCATGAGTGATTTTTATGGCATGACAACCGGTCAAGGATTATTTTATGCCAACAAGAATTGTGTTCATTGTACATTTTTTTGAGTTTTTCTTTTGCACGTGGTCCTATTAAGTAAAGTCGTCGGGTTAGCTTAAATTCGGTATCAGCCAATCAGCGAGGGAGTCTATCCCCCTTTTTTTTACTAATGCTAGACCAAGGAGATGGTTTTTGAGTCTGCGGTGGAGCGCCACACCTACCATCAGCTCCTTACTTTACCGCACAGATGCCTGTGCTACTCATACGCTGAGTTGGCGAGGACCGGTTTCGAACTAGGAACCTTGTGGTTTCTAGCTGAACGCTCTACCAACTGAGCTGGGTCATTACTACTAATACCAGTCAAATCCCGCTGACAACACCGATTCATGCTAGATCACATAATTTAGCAGTAATGAGCCTATTTGATACTTAATTGAGTGACCACTTAAGCAACAACAGGTATTGTAAGTAACCCGATTTCTTTGCTTATCAAAATGACTTGATTCGGAATTGAATGACCGAATACAGGGTTGATACGCCGTAAAAAAAGCAACCAACCAGAAATTAATACTAAATAGCGAGTTCTATCCTCACTGGATGCCCCATATTTGCGATCTTGTGTTCCATCCTACCCATCGCAAACAGGTTGGATAAAAATGCTGTCCCATCGTTGTGTAATGGTTAGCAATCTAGTCTTGCAGATCTTAACAATGCTTAGGTCTGGATAGTTTTGATTCTTTCTCTGATTTCTTATTCATCCACGTTCTTCCTAGAACACTAATTACAATTGGTTATCACATTTACCCTCATGTTCCCTATTCTTTTCAGTTCTCTGGCAAGGTCCAAGTATTTGTTTAGCTTTTAGTTGTTTACTTTTTAATTATCACTCAGTGGTCCGCCAGGACAGCAAATTCATCAGATGACAGGTTCTTTTTTGTGGTTAACTAATACTAGGTCCGGTATACTGGCCTAAATTAGGTGATCCGTTTGTATTTCAAAATCCCAGTCTCATTCTCTTAGTTTGATTCTGGTTTGTGGTGCACAAATACCATTTTCTAATATGATCAAAGTTTAATTTCTAACACAATTCCCAGTGGATCACCTTTCCCATCCAGGTGTGTCTAGTTTTTTTTACTCCCTATGTGTTAATTTGCTGTATTCGCTCATATTGCGATTAACAGTTAACAGATATATATATATATATATATATATAATATATATATATATATATATATATATATATATATATATATATATATGTGTATATAAATAGATAGATAGATAGATAGTCAAAGACTCAGATAAATAGATGGATAGACAGATATGAAAGAGACTGAGAGATTGATAGATGTGAAGAGATTTAGAGATAGACATACATGAAAGAACTGAGCTAGATACATGAATTAATTTAAAATATATAGAAATGTATGAACTTAGATAGATGTGAAGATAGTTAGATCGAGAGACAGACAGACAGACGATGTATTCGCGCAAGTAAATAACTTGACCTATAGATGCATGTTGACAATAACACTCGTCCTTATTTTAGTTGGCGCCAAATTTCTGTGTTATTTCCCGCCAATTCTATTTACAACATTTGCCATACTGTCTCTCTCCAAAGCAACATTTTGGCCGATGGACCGGTCAAGTGGTAAATAACACAGGATTTAGTTCCGGTCCAAACAATCTCCAGGCAGGGTCAACTAGGTCAGTGTTGTCATAGACTGACCGAAACACAAAACAATCAAGAACTATTTCCAGTATATATATATATATATATATATTTTTTTTTTTTTTTTTTGAATGTTTTATTTTAAGTTGGGCGTTATTACGAAGCATTAAAAATATATAAATGAATGAACTCGATATTATGGAGTATTGGATTCACTTATTTTATTATTATTATTTTTTGTCATAAATTTTCAGGTTCGTTAGATACCCTTTATCAAATGAAGAGAGAGAGAGAGAGAGAGAGAGAGAAGAGAGAGAGAGAGAGAGAGAGAGAGAGAGAGAGAGACAGACAGACAGACAGACAGACAGATAGACAGACAGACAGAGAGACACAAAGACAGACAGAGAAAGAGACAGTGTGTGAGTGAGAATCTCACACGTGGTTAGTAAAAAGTGAGATGAAAGTTAATTTGAAGAAAATAATTGAGAGGTCAGACGCAAAACATTGAAAGCGTCTACTTGTCTGGTTAAAAAACAAACAATGATATCAGTTCATTTAAAGAGACTGTTATATGTTTGAAAGCATCAACTTATTTTGTCTTATCTTATTTGATGAAGAAATAAGGTTGAAACACGGTTACCGGCACGGAAAATCGAAGCAACTAGCCACACTATAACCAGCTTATTTCTTGTATTATTTTGATTTTCGGACTGACACCACACAGGCAAGAAACTCTCAGTTACCAAGTATCGTTGACTTCCTGTCCACGCTACCCTAACTTAGATATACATGCTCTATGAATGATATTAAGCACTATTTAATACTTTAAACATACGCTCATTTCTTTTTGGGCGCCGGTGGTTCATTGGGATGTTTCGGGTCTTACAACATCATACATCCCTCGCATTGCAGACCCCACCAGAGGCGATCTAACTCTGGTGCAACCACCTTTTCTTAACCGCTAAAAAGACATGATGGGGAAAATCTTTTTTTTATATACTGGACGGTTGTTGACCTCATCCCAATCAAATACAAAGCACCGCGCTTCTGATTGGTTGTTAGTACCAGCCAATCAGACGCGCGGAACTCCATATTTAAATGGGATACGTAGCCAAAAACACTTTTTTCTTTTGTACGGAATACTAAGCTTGTAACTTAGTATTCCGTACATATTAATTATAAATATAGCATACTATATATATATATACACATATATATTAGGAAAAGTGACAAGAAAAACAAGCTGGTTTGTTGGTTGGTTGGTTGGATTTTATGGCAAATCAACCCTTGTGTTATTTTATGCCGAAATCATTTTATATTATTCATGCTTGCTTGGGATTAAATTTTTTTCAATCTCCATTTAAAAAAAATACTTTTTAAAAACTCGTTTTTATCTACTTAACCCATATATGGGACCCTAATAGGTATTACTCCTCCGGGTCTGAGTGGACCTGGAAGTACTGGAAATAAAGAGGTACTCCAGATTTCCTAGAGCTCCAGAATTGAAACTTCACCACTAGATGCAGTTTAACATCATACTCAGGACATTAAGACTCCCCAAAATGCCTTATAACACACTAGCAGCGGCCACCCGGTGTCGCCTGGGTAGAGGGGGATTTTTAAAAGTTAGTCCCGCAGATCCATTATTACTGAATCGTGAGTTGAATCCTCGTGGGATGCCCCCATTTAAATCCCTATGTAAAAGATAGATCTTGCATTGATCCAGCTACTCTGAAAAGAAATGTTAATGTCTACTATCTAAAATATTAAATGAAAAAAAATTTCATGCTGTTATGATTTAAATTTTATTTTTTAATTACCTTCATAAATATAAATCAAATCGCTATTATTTTTGCTCAAAAAACAAGCCCTGGTGATATTTAATGTATATATATATATACTTTGTCGTTAATTGTTTTATTTTCGATGTTTCTTCCGGACATACATATACACACAATTGCCCTTTATATATGTACAGATATATGATAAAATGGGTTAGTGGGGTTGCCATAAGAGCAATAGGGCCGGAACAATCATATAGGTACTAGGGCTTGACGTGACCAGCCGCTTGATCGGAGGGTGTTTCCCCAACAGCCCGTCTACTGCAAGTAAGGACCAATGTGAAGACAAACAGGAATATTTCTATGTTATTTAGATTTGAATTGTTTTTAATGAGTTTCGACCTTACGTCATCGTAAGGAGAGAAAGATTTCGTGAAAAAAAGTTTTTAGAAAGTTTTTATGATATTTGATCAGCCACAAAAAATTAACAGAAAATAAATTGGTGAAGTGGTATAACTATTTGTTGAATGAAAACCATCTTTTAGTTAAATTCTTTTCGATTGCTTTTTCATATATACATATGTCTCTGTGGCGAGGACTCTTTTTGTTTTATTAGGTTTGATAGTGTTTCCTTTCAAACTAGACTGGGTGACTGATGTATTTGTTTATTAGTATTACTAGCAAATATATGCACCCTCCTGGTGCAAGTATTTTAGTTAAATTTTATGATAAAATATGATATTAAATTAGAAAGGCTAATGAAACTGAATAAGAATGTAGATAAAAAGACTTTGAACCGAGGGGGTATGATTGAAAAATAGAACAACTTTGAAACTAACTGTTCCATCATTTTCCGTTACTCCCGTCTTTCATTGGTAAATTTTCCTAATTAAATTGTTTAGTTAAAATAGGAAGTAAAGAATAATATTACAGTTATTTCTACTTGTTAATGGATTTCATTTAAAATTCATTGAAGAGATTTTTGCTTATATCCATTAAAATAAAACCAAACAGTTAGAAATCAATAATACTAAGCACATATTTATTATAATCATATTTTCAATATCAATATGCAAATTAACCTTCCCGTTCACACTGTAAACCGCTATTTTGTTGTATATATAAATACAATTGCATGTAATTTGTATGTAGATATGGTTAACAGCATCAATAATGTAAAACAATTTTATTAATAATTGAGGTTTAAATAAAAAGTAGAATAATGGAGAATGTGACGTTAATAACTAAAGAAATTGCTACTTGAGTAGTGATATAGTTTCGGTTACAGACAGAAAAACACACAATCTCCATAATAGTATTATCTGCGTTATTCGGACTATTGCCCTCATCTTCATAGTTATCTTTACAACGTTTCAGCCGATGTGTCCTCCGGCCTTCTTCATGTATTTCTTGTCGAACTCGGGAACTTTCTCGGACTCTGGAACATTCTTTTCGAACTCGGGAACCTTCTTGTCGTAATCAGGAGCCATCACGGAACTTTGAGCCCAACTCTTTATTCAGTTCACGGGGTTTATCCCTGGACTGCAGGTTAAATCCTGGTCAAGGACTGCAGTAACATAGAATAATAATGAACACAGCTTAACGACCCTACCCCAGCTATGGTTAGCAGAATGAGAACACGATACCCCGTGAACTGAATGAAGGTTCCCGAGTCCGAGAAAGTTCCCGAGTTCGACAGGAAATACCTGAAGAAGGCCGGGGCACATCAGCCGAAACGTTGTCCAGATAACAAAGAAGATGAGGACATTGGTCGGAATAACACAGATAATACTAATCATCAAGCCTTATCTCAAACATTCAGAGAAATAGTATTTGTTTATATTTATATAAGTGTTAGTGCCAGCCACATTTTATTACCAGGCTGGGTAATTAAGTTTTATATTAGATCCAAATTGTTTATACCTTTTTATTTCGTTCATCGACTGCTTTTTAACTTTAAGATTTCTCATTTTTCGTTGATGTATTTTTCAATTATTTTAAATTTAGTGTCTCTAAAAAGATTGTGACCGTTTAAGTGGAAGTTTTATTTACGGGTATTAATTAGCTGTGAGACAGATTTCAATCTATAGTTTTTTTTTGTTAAAATAAAATAGCTATTCTGACTTTCAAACATATTATTTTTGGCAGAGTATACAGTCTAGTAAATAAATTACAGTTTTGCTTTTGCAATTTGATTCGGGGTAAATATATGTATGTATTGCAACAATAAACATTATTTATAAACCTAGTTCTGGCAGAACGCCATTGCTGTTATGGCCACCAAGAGAGTTTGAAACTCACAGCATTTATTAATTGGATTGTGAGATAGGAGAAAGCACATGAAAAACGACATAAAACAAGGAATATTAACGTATAAATCAAATCTTGAGAAATGGCGGAGTGACCTAAATGGACCAATTCCAAATTAATGACTATTCGTGTTTATATATCCAACAAGAAATGAGGAAATAATTTTTTGTCATTTTAAATGTAACATTGTAAAACATAAAGACAGGTATAGATAAACCACACACACACACACACACACACACACGCGCGCGGGTGATCTTTCCAGCTTGCTGAATCTTCTCATCAGTAATGGAGTTTGACGGACATCCTGTTCCCTCTTCATGCATCACCCTTGTCTTACCACCTTTAAAAATCTCCAGCATGTCATGCACACTTCCACGGAGTTGTGCACAGTGTTGCATATCTTTCTTTCTTCTATTATTCTTCTTCTGCTCATCTTTTAGCGTCTGGACTTCGTCTTCGCGGTCGGTCGCACTTAGTTCTTTTCTTCTTCTAGATCAGTCTTGTTGCCAAGACATTCATCAACCACAAAACCATATTATTTATGTAAGCTTTTATTTACTTAACTAACATCTTCATCTAACTAACATAGCGCGCGTATGCAGTGAGCTCCTGCTAAGGCCTTATCTGCCTGACGTCCAAGCTGAAAACTGAGAGCCAGCCAGGTCCCACGTGACTTCACGTATTTCGCGGGCTTTCTGTAATATTCCATGGAAAGTCCCGCCCGTGATAGATTATTTAACAACAGTCCATGTAATGTGCTAAAAGGCTTCGATGAATTTGAACATCTGACACTAATTTCGACCAGAGAAATCGGGTAACTTCCTTGGTGCATAGTGCTCTCACGTTGAAAACTTCATAGGGGGCTCATCCGGAAACGTCCACTTTTTATTGGCTAAGCAATCACGATTCCAATCCACCTGTGGGGAGGGTAACCGTCCTATGCATCAGATCCACATTGGTTACACTGGCTGGAGTGTGACATTGTCGGCAGTGAGATCAAACCCCAGCCTCCCTATTATGTTCCCTTTCTGACTAATACTTTTTGGGAAAGTTATTAACTTCCTTATCCCCCCCTAGCTAATAGTACTACTATCACATAACACCACGCACGAGGAGACAATTCAACAAATATCGTTTGCTCCATCCTATATATATTATATATATATATAATATATATATATATATATTATATTTAAGAAAAATAGATGGAAATTAATCCGACAATATGAAATTTAACATTTTTGAAAAAACAAATGATGTTGATGATGACCGATCTATCGAGCTGGTCGAAACAGATTTCTGTCAGCAATTATATAACATCATTTGTTTTTTCAAAAAATGTTAAATTTCATATATATATAATATATATATATATATTATATATATATATATATATATATATATATATAATATACCAAGCGTGTTGGTAAATCCTTGCGGTGAGAAAAAAAAACAGCAAATAGTTTGATTGTAAAAATATACTACCAAACATCAACCAGGGAGAAAAAAATGTTTGAAAAAAAGAAAAGACCAAGATAGTCGTACCAACAAAAAATAATCTATTGGTACAGTATTTGGCCAAAAGAAAAAACAATTTATATGTATATATATATATGTATATAAGATATATATATATTCATATAACCGCTAGGAGAAAGCTAATAAGTAAAAAGTGCTCGATACCTAAGTAGAGCCAATAATAAAGATAATCTAATGAGTCAGACGAACCTACTATTAGTTTCGCATAAAGCTCTTCAGAGTTAAAATCTGACTCAGATTTTAGCCCTGAAGAGCTTTATGCGAAACTAATAGTAGGTTCGTCTGACTCATTAGATTATCTTTATATATATATAATATATATATATATATATATATATATATATATATATATATATAGATGTATTTTTGTATCTGTATCCGTTGTTGGAAATACATATACTAGGTTTGGGCATAGGTGTGAAGCATTAACGTACTATATTATGCTAATGTTGTTACCATAATATGTTAGTCAAGGAATAAATATCAGAAAATTCTGTGTTTTTTTAGTTTCTTTTATTTAGACGTAGTGGTAAATTTTCAGGACAGTCACGTCCTTTCTTCCTGACCGTGAATCGTAGTAGTGATTTTCTGGCTGCTTGTTCGGTAAGCTGGAATGTTGCGGTGGTGCTTGATGCTGATTGGTCCCTTGGTGATTAAATGAGTTTGTACTCTGTGTGTGGTCGTCTGATAGGGGTCATGGGGTTGGTGGTATGGGTGTGTGTTTTTTTTTTCTGGAAATATGAGTATCCCTTTAAAGTGCCGGTGTCTGTATTCAAGCCATTCCGGTGAGTGTCTAGTCTCTCTCTCTCTCTCTCTCTCTCTCTCTCTCTCTCTCTCTCTCTATATATATATATATATATATATATATATATATATATATATATATATATATATATAATCTTGTGTATTTTCTTTGCCAGATTAAGGGATAGGGAATCCCTAAATATTGCAGCATAAACTTTTTCTTTCATGCTTCATTATCCGAAGTACATTTAGTTTTTTCAACACATTCTTTTATGTTCATATATACATATAGAGTGAACGGCAGAGTAAATGGCGCTTGGGCATAACTAGTTTCACAGCAATATAAATATATGTAATCCTAACAAAATTATTCTCAGTAATAATACAATTGACTAGAACTCTTTCAGCAGTGTTAGCCTATTACTTCTTCAATCCCAACAATCATCTCTGTCTCTGAGCCATAATTCTCAGTACCAATAGTGTTAAGCGCACGGCTCTTTTATTAAATCTTTGAAGTTACTTATCTTCTTGGAGGTTAGTTGGCTATCGAGGTTTTGTCGGGGCTCAAATGAACGAACGTCGTTAAACGGTTTCAAATACAATTTCATTTTCTCTGGTATACTCCATATCAAGTTATTCATTATACGATGGGAGACTTGTCAGTGGCTCTGGCCTTCTGTGATTTGAAGATAGAGTTAACGCAACAAAGCAGGTTTCTCTTGAAATCAATCGGAAACTGATATAACCAGGATAGTGAAGCCTCTGTCTTTTTAATTGTCAGGTGTCTTATTTGTGGTGTAGCTGATATCTACACTCGTACTTGCTCCTCACCTCTATCGCCGAGATGTAAGGAAATATGAAACCGGATGATGGGAAATTAAAGGTTAGACTCTTCGACTTTGGAAACCTAACGTTAGATATATTTTACAGTATACATTTGAAGGAGAGCCATTTGAACAAAGTAATTTGGCCGAACGGACATGTCATCAACAGACATTTAATCGAACGGTCATTTATA
The DNA here is from genome assembly GCA_023376005.1 of Doryteuthis pealeii. NCBI lineage: Eukaryota > Metazoa > Mollusca > Cephalopoda > Myopsida > Loliginidae > Doryteuthis > Doryteuthis pealeii. Next base: position 93,668,278 of record CM042156.1, on the reverse strand, counting down.
GATATAATTGAACTTGACATTTCGTTGCTTCTGTTAATACCTCACATTTCGCTATGAATTCAATTTGGTAGATTAAAAATCTCTTTGAAATCACTTTTAATTTAGATAAATATACGCTCAAGCAAAAGAAAAAAAGATAATAATGAACAAACAATAGATAACAAAATAGAATCGATACCGATCTAAGATTAAAATGCACAGTCTACCCTACTATTTACTCATGGTTGGAGGGAGTATAGTTGTGTTTATTTCTTTTTCTGGAGGCGTGTGGTCTAATGGTTAGAACCATACGAAATGGACTCGTCAAGCCGAGTTCAATTCCTGGACGAAGGTGTTTGCATTTCACATGGCGCTAATACCCCTGGGAAAGGTATGAATCCAGTACTCCCTCCAGCTATGGATAAATAGCAAGCCAGGCCGGGCGTTTTAACCATGGCTAGGTAACCAGTCTAGGAGAAGGAAAACTCTGAATTCAAATCCTTTAAACTCCGCCTAAGAAATTGACCTTGTGTCGCATCCTGCTCTTGCGGAGGGGTTTGATATATATATATATATATATATATTTCTCAAGGGTATTAGTGTAATATGAAATACAGACAGCCTCGTCCAAGATTCGAAATCGTCTTGCTGTGTCCATTTCCTACAGCAGTAACCCTCACACCACGTGCCTTCAGAAAGGTTGCTACTTGAATATACTCAATTGATATAAATATAAATATATATATATATATATATATATATATATATATATATATTATCGAAAAGGTGACTTACTGGTGAATATGGTCACGATGGCTAGATGTTGCAACATTCAGGAAGGTAAGTCAGCGATATAACAAATACAAAGTGCTCAATACGTTAGTAGAGCAAATTTATTACAATATAGGTACACGTGATAATCTACTCGAGTTTCATCATAAAGATCTTCAGGGTTAAATCCACTGAATTAATCAAGATATTGATTAATTGCAGTCGATTACACGTCTGTGTCTTTGGCGATAAACGAACCGTGAAAGACACACACGTGTAATCGAGTAGGTTATCACTTGTACCTATATTGTAAATATATATATATTATATATATATATATATTATATTATATATATATATATATGGGGGGTTGTCTGTGTGTGTGTGTGTATGTAACGGAAGATCAATTTTTAACCGGAGTACAGTTTGTTTAATTCCCCTTTTTCTTCTTCTCGACTGTTTGCCCTTACAGAGGTAAAACGTACCCAATCAGTGTATTATTTATAATGGAAGCGAAAAGAGGAATTAATGCCGTTACCAAGGGCGACGGGCTTAAGAAACGGCCGTTAAGAACTTGAACTTTAGATCTCTGATTCAATTGCCTACGACAGTTACGCTAAACGTGTACACACACACACACACACACACACACACACAACACACATATATATATATATATATTTAAAAATAATAAAATTCGAAGGCAAATACAATGCGTAAAAAATAAAGACAAAAAGATGTTTATATGTCTGATCGATTTCAAAGCAAAGCTTTATCATCAGAGTGTAATTTTCAGAAATGACGTGCTTATGTTTTTTTTTTAATTTGTGTGGTTATAATTTCTCTTTTTATTTCCTTTTCCTCTCCTTTTTTTTCCTTCTCTCTTTTCTCTCCTTTTATAATCCGAATAACTGTAATTTCTTATTTCTCTCCTTTTTTTTTCTTTTCAAAAAGTTTGTTGAGAACAGGCTGACCGGATGTCCAGCCTTGTATGATGTTGTAATATGTGCGACCGTGTTGATGATGTCAAAGTTTTTTTGAGAACAAAAAATGAACAAATAAATAAAAACCGTGAAAATTTTTTAACATACTTAGCTTTTGTTTCGCTTTCACGCCCTTTCCTTTCTCTCTTTCTTTTTTTTTGTCATTTCTTCTTCTTTCTTTTTTTTTTCTTCTTTTTATCCCCTTTGTTCTCTAATTTAAATTTTTTATAGTAAATAAGTAAATAAAAGATTATCTTAAATTATGTATCAGTATTGATATTATATGATATTTAATATATAATTATATATATATTTAATCTATTTAAGTTTAAAAGAAAAGAGAAAAAAAGTACAAAATTTTTTTTTTTTTTTACACACGCTGACTACACACTTTGTCTTTGAGAATCGATCAGACACTATAAAAACATCTTTTTGTTCTTTGCCTTACTCCATTGTTATTTAATTTTATATATATATTTATTAACATACTTTTTAATGTTTTTAATTATAATACAAAAATATAAATTAATGACTCGATGTTTATGGACTATTTTTCACTTATTTTTATATTATTTTTTATCATAAAATTTTCGGCTTCGTATTAGATACCCTTTATCAAATGACTGTGTTCCCTTTCATCAAGGATCTTTTGTCTTTGTATGTTATTGGACAAAAGCAGCGTCTGTAAATGTATTTATAATAACGGATATTCGATGTCACGTTCATTTCCCCTCACGTGAGTTTGTAATTTTAGATCCATTTAGTTTTGCTTGTTTTCGGAGCGACTGCTTTGTTATGTATTAGCATTTGTTTGGTATATACATATAGCAATACGAGCGCTTATCGCAGTTATTTTGGTTGTGGCGTTGTATGTTTTGTTTCGTGTGGTGTATTTGTTTTATTTCGGATTCATGAGGTAGGTGTTGATGGTATTCATATTTGTTAAGTAGGCCATGACAGTGATATATATATATATATATATATATATCCATTGGCGTAGGTGAGTAGCGTAGTTTGTGTAATTAGGGGTGGCGGTACCCATAAGTAAAAGGGGTATACGGAAATTACAACTACATACTTTGGATGACACAACATTTAATACATACAGCACATGATAACAGTAGAATACAACGTTCATGTAAAGAGTACATACCAAAAGAGTACATATAAGATAGACACATTCATAGAATATAGATATACAATAAAGGCACAGACATGAGACTAGGAATAGTCCATGCTGTGAGGACTACAGTAATGTAAGGGGGCGGAGCCCCACGAGAGGGTTTATATAGAATCTACCCCATGTGGCTCGTAGTTGCTGAAATAAAGAGGGCGAAAGTGTTTGAAACCGGCGCTTAAATACTGGTGCCCTAGCGGGCATCATCAAACTAAAAGGGCAGACAACTCCACCAGGCGAATACAAATTAACGCTACAAGTGTACATGCACATATGAACTCAAACAAACACCTGGCAAGCAAGCAAACATATAGCCAAACCTACACAAGTGTGAATGAGTGTGAGGATATATCAAAATATCTCTGGTTTAATGATAAAACAATGAATATTTATTTTACAACAAAATCCCGTTCCATGCCACTGCAGTTAATTCAGTGTGGAATATTAATCTCACAGCTAGCACATTATGCATTTGAAATTTGAGATGAAAATTCAAAAGTTAATCATTATATATAAATTTATATATATAATATATATATATTAATATATATATATATATATATATCAGTTAATATTCTGATAAGTTTTGTAATGCCAAAATGATTGTCTTGTGCAAATTAACGTGCCCAGTTTGCTTTACTTTCTCATAGTTTGTCATATTTTTCCGTTCAATTTCTTTCTCATTATAATTTTAAATCTCATATTCCAATTCGCCTTCCAGTGATATTTAGAATGAGACAATTTCTGATAAGATTGGGAAACAATTTCTATCTCCTACTCACTCCCAGAATGAATATTAAATCCCATTTAAATTTCTTTTTAATATTTTCTTAGTTCTTCATTGGGAGGACAATGCAAGTTCTACGAACTATTTCCTTCTGGAAGTAATTCCCATTTACTCACCTAAATATTACCTTCTTGTGTTCAACCAATAGACAGAATTTCTTTTCAGACAATCCATCTAAATTGTAATGCTCAAGATAAAGATATTCTTAAAAATAAAACCTGACTTAATAATAATAATAATAATAATAATAATAATAATAATAATAATTCTTGATAAAAATGGATCACCTTATCCCAGCAAGAAGACCAGACCTAGTGTTGATAAACAAAAAAGAAAGAACTTGTCAACTGGTTGATTTTGCAGTTCCAGCAGATCACAGGGCGAAGCTAAAGGAAAATGAAAAAAAATGGACAAATATCTGGACCTTGCCAGAGAACTGAAAAAGTTATGGAATATGAAAGTGAAAGTGATACCAATTGTAGTTGGTGCACTTGGAACGGTCCCAAAAGGATTGGAAAAGGGTTTCGAAAGTCTGGAAATCAGAGGAAGGATTGATACCATTCAGAACACTGCACTGCTGCAATCTACCAGAATACTTAGAAGAGTCCTAGAAACCTGAGTAGACTTGCTGTCACCCAGACTCCAGTGAAAGACGATCAGCTAACGCTGATGTGAAAACTCGAAAGGAGTAAATAATAATAATAATAATAATAATAATAATAATAATAATAATAATAATAAAATTTCTTTGTAACTTTGAAATTCAATCGGATCGCTCTTCCAGGCCAGAAGACCAGACCTCAATTAACAACACGAAGAGAACTTTTCATCTAGTGGATGTTGCCGTCCCGTTGGAGAATAGTGTGAAAATGAAAGAAAGAAAAAGATAGACAATTACTTGGACTTTGCCAGAGAACTGAAAAAATGTGGCACATGAGGGTGACGGTAGTACCAATTGTTGGTGCCCTTGGAACGGTCCCCAAGAGTTTGCAACACTGGAAGAATTCAAAATAAGAAGAAATATTGAGACCAATTAAAACAACAGCATTGTTAAGATCGGCTAGAATAATCAGAAGATCCCTGCTTTCACTCAGACTCCAGCGATAACCAATAGTGTTAACTGCTGTGAAAAACTTGCAAGTGGTGATTTAATAATAATATTAATAATAATAATAATAATAATAATAATAATAATAATAATAATAATAATAATAGACCACCGAGTGAAAATGAAAGAAAGCGAAAAGGTAGTCAATACTTAGACCTTGCAGAGAACTGAGGAAACTTTGGAACTACAAGGTGAAGTTCGTACCAATTGTAATTGGTGCACTTGGACGATCCCAAAAGCTGTGGAAACGAATTTGGGTGAATAGGAAATCAGAGGAGAATCGAGACCATCCAAACTACAGCACTGTTGGGATCGCTAGAATACTCAGAAGGGTCCTGAAGACTTGATGAGACTTGCTGTCCTCAGCCTCCGGTGAAGCACCAGCTACGGCAATTGTGAAAACCGTCATAATCAGAATATCCTGATGTGTGAGGATTTGTTTTTACAATTGTAATTACGTTCGCCCATTGTATCCTTCGATTTCATTCAGATACTTGCAGTTGGTAACCTTCGAATTTTGAATCGAAACCTTTGTTCAATCAACGAGTATAGATTCCGCTGTGCCTGCTTTAGGGCAAATTCTATTGGCTAAACCTTCTAATTAATCAGATAATTAAATATATGCGATTCCTTAAGCATAGACAACAGGAAATCAATCTATCACCGTTCGTTCGCAATTCCCAAGAAGATTACCAACTACCATAGACACTTCGAATAAAGTCGAACGTATTACGAAAAAAAAAACGACTATCAAATAAAGAAAATGTGCCCAGTCCATGTATTTGTTAAACGGCCATTTTTAAACTTTCATAAAAATGTTAATGTTAGTATTATCTGCGTTATTCGGACTATTGTCCCATCTTCATTGTTATTTGTACAACGTTTCGGCCGATATACCTCCGGTCTTCTTCAGGTATTTGCTTGTCCATCTGAGTGAAAGCAGTTAGAAAAATATTATAATNAAAGAAGAGGATACATGCAGAAAGCAAGAGCTAAAGGGAAAAGGAAAAAACAAAAGGAGAAAGATTAAAAGAGAAGATAAGGAGAAAGAGAGAAGATACATTGCAAAGAAAGAAGAAAGAAAGAAAGAAAGATAGAAAAAAAAAGAAAGAAAGAAAATTAATTTGAATAAAGAAGAAAACAAAAAAAGAAAAGAAAGAAGAGAAAAACTATTGTGAAAAAGGGAGGAGAAGAAGCAGTAAGAATTCAGGAAGAAATAAAGATTGGAGTTAAAGAAAAAAAAAAAAAAATCTTAAAATACATGAAAAAAAAAAGACAACAAGTAACAACATAAAGGAAGAAAGGAATGTAAAGAGAAATAGATTAAATGGAAAGAAACGAATTAATTAATATAATGAAGGAAAAGAAATATCAAAGAAAAAGTATTTGAAGATATATAAAAGGAAATAAAGTATAGAAAAAAAAGATAGCGTGATCAAAAAGAAAAAAAAAAAGTAGCAAAACTAAGAAGAAGAATGATAATAAGAAAAGAAAGAAAGTTGCTTCATTTGAATAAAGAGAAGTAGAGAAGTAAATTAATCAGCAGGAAGAATTCAGGATTTGAAAAAAAGAGAAGGAAAAAAACAAAACATGAACAACAAGAAAACCCGGTAATATGAGCAAAGATCAGATAATGAATTAAGAATCGAGCAAAGGTCAATGATAAATAAAAAAGAAAAAGAAAGACGACAGAAAGATAGAAGAAAGAAAAAGACATCAAGTGATACAAGGATAAGAAAGAAAAAAAAGAAGAGAAAAGAAAGACAAGAAAAGAAAAAATAGACAGAAAAAGAAAGACCAGAGGAGAGAAAGAAGAAAAAAGAAAGAAAGAAAGACAGAAAAAGGAAAAGAGAAAAAAGAAAGAAGAAGTAGAAGATAGATAGATAGATAGCATAGATAGATAGATAGATATAAGAAAGTAAAAGAAAGAAAGATAAATAGATCAGAAAACAGAAAGAAAGGCAGAAGAAAGAAAAAGGAAAGAAAAAAAAAAGAAAGAAAAGAAAGAAAAAATAACAGAAGAAAGAAGAAGAGAAGAAAGGAAAAAAGAAAAAAGAAAAAGAAAAAGGAAAAGAAAGAGAAAAAAAAGAAAGAAAGAAAGATAGATAGATATAGATAGATAGATAGATATACAGAAAGTAAAAAGAAAGAAGATAATAGATAATATAAGAAAGAAAGAAAGAAAGAAAGAAAGAAAAGAAAGAAAGACAGAGTGATAGCAATAAAGTAAATAAGAAAGAAAGAAAGATTGATAGATTAGATAGATAGATAGATAGATATAACAGAAAGAAAGAAGAAAGAGAAATGAAAGAAAAAGGAAGAAAGAAAGAAGAAAGGAAAAAGAAAAAAACGAAAGAAGAAAGAAAAATTAAAAAAAATAAAAATGAGAAAAGAGAAACGAAATGTATTGAAAAACGAATAAAAAAGATAAGCAATTAGATAAATACGAATCTAATGAAAGAAGAATGAATGCGCAATGAAAAAGAAAAAAGGGGAATGAGAGATGATTTAAAGAAGAAAGAAAAGGGTCCGCAAAGATGTCATCGGAAAATGAGAAAGACGGTCATGAAAGTGTTTGACGTTGAAAAGACAAAAAAGATCAAGTCGACTAAAGTTGCTGTTTGAGCAACGGCAAATGACGAGTCAGAAAACTCAAAGTTCTGGCAGGGACATTAAGCGAAAAGACAGCCGAAAAGAAGAAGGACATTCGAACGTCGCTAAGTTTCAAGGACAGTTTTATTTAGAGTTTGAAAATATATTCAATAAAAAAAGAAAAAAAGACAAATACATTAACATGTCCACTGAATCAATAGCTTAGAAGAAGAAGAAGAAGAGAAGAGAAGAAGAAGAAGAAGAAGAAGAAGAAGAAGAAGAAGAAGAAGAAGAAGAAGAGAAGAAGAAGAAGAAGAAGAAGAAGAAGAAGAAGAGAAGAAGAAGAAGAAAGAAGAAGAAGAAGAAGAAGAAGAAGAAGAAGGAAGAAGAAAGAAAAAAAGAAGAAGAAGAAGAAGAAGAAGAAGAAGAAGAAGAAGAAGAGAAGAAGAAGAAGAAGAAGAAGAAAGAAGAAGAGAAAAGAAGAAGAAGAAGAAGAAAGAAGAAGAAGAAGGAAGAAGAAGAAGAAGAAGAAGAAGAAGAAGAAGAAGAAGAAGAAGAAAGAAGAAGAAGAAGAAGAAGAAGAAGAAGAAAAAGAAAAGAAGAAGAAGAGAAGAAGAAGAAGAAGAAGAAGAAGAAGAAGAAGAAGAAGAAGAAGAAGAAGAAAGAAGAAGAAGAAGAAGAAGAAGAAGAGAAGAAAAAGTGGAAGAAGAAGAGAAAAGCGAAAGAAGAAGAAGAAAAGCGAAACAAGAAGAAGAAGAAGAGAAGAAGAAGAAGAAGAAGAAGAAGAAGAAGAAGAAAAGCGAAAGAAGAAGAAGAAGAAGAAAGAAGAAGAAGAGAAGAAAAAGCGAAGAAGAAGAAGAAGAAGAAAGAAGAAGAAGAAGAAGAAGAAGAAGAAGAAAAAGCGAAGAGAAAAGCGAAAGAAGAAGAAGAAGAGAAGAAGAAGAAGAAGAAGAAGAAGAAGAAGAAGAAGAAGGTAAGAGAATGACAGAGAAGGATTCGTTTAGCTCTCCACTCTCATCTCGGAGCAATCTCCTGCAGACTTGACGTTTAGAGCTTCGGAACTTGTCAATTTGTTAAGTTCTCATCAGAGTGACTGTTAGTTCGCAATGCAAAAGATTCGTAAATCCGACCTCTTTCTGGGGAGTTACTTTTTTTTATATGTTTTTACTTTGAGAGGATATTGTGACAGGGGTCATTTGAAGGGATTACGCACATCAACGTTAAGGTCTCTGAAAACATGCCTTTCTCTACACTAAGTTTAACAAAATGCATAGAACATTAATGATCCCATATAGCTAAGTCTAAAAGAACGAGTCGGAAATTATACTTACTTGCGGAGTTTTTTTACTCCCTCTATTCACACACACACACACACACACACACACACACACACACACACACTATATATATATATATATAATATATATATATATATATATATATCTGTAGTGTGAGATGGTCACTATTTCAGCTTTTGCTGGAATGGTGTACCAAAGGCAGTATTAATTGGTAGAGTGCTCAATATAAAATAGAATATATATATATATATATATATATATATATATATATATATTATATATATATATATATATATAACACTCTCCTGTCGCCTTATATATCATCTGTCTGATACTAGTGCCATAAACCAACTTTTAACTGCAAAACGTAAATAAATTCACCTTCTCCGACATTAGGAAAATTCCTGCTAAAAATACTAAAAGCATCTATAAAAATAACAAGATATAAATATGGTGAAACTGTCTTAATGGGAATTCCTTCATTTTGTAAAATCCGTCTGAGTAGGCTGGCCTCTTAAGGATTTTTAGAATTTTTTTTTTTAATTTTGAAAGCCCTTTTGAGTTTCTGGTCGAAATGAATTTATTACGGAATGACGGTTTCGAGTTTTTTCTTTCTTGGAAGTTATATATAATATATATATATATATATATATATATATATATATTTTAGAAAGTTTTCACAGATCAATGTTCATTATAAACAGTGACCCAGGTTCATGCTAAATAGCAATCATCAGGTTGTTGAGCAAGATCCCATGGTGTTTGTTGAAGTTCTTTACTCAATGTCACATTTTGGATTGCAAATAACGTCGGTTAGTTCGCGGACGCTATTATAGTTCGGATTTACAAAAATAAATTTTTTCAAAATTTGCATTTTGTAGTAATGCAACGAAGTTGCCTCCCTTTATTCGTTAAAAAAAAACATTTTTTTAACTTTGAAAAAATTTTTTTTTTTTATTTTAAATTAATTCCGTTTGGCAAAGGATGCATATGTCTTCAAAAAAACATTTTTATATATATGGTAGAGTCTTTTAATTTTTTTCCAACATAATATAAAGGTGGATGGTGTTGTTTCTCTGTCGAAAAATCCGAAATAGCGTCGCGGAACTAACCGACGTTATTTGCAATCCAAAATGTGACATTGAGTAAAGAACTTCAACAAACACCATGGGATCTTGCTCAACAGCCTGATGATTGCTATTAGCATGAAACCTGGGTCGCTGTTTATAATGAACATTGATCTGTGAAAACTTTGTAAAATAAATAAATATTAGCTCTAACAATTGTGATGAGCACTGATTTCTTTGTTTCATCACAAAAAAAATTTTGTTTTTACATATACCTATATATATATATATATATATATATATATATATATATATGATAAAGGTTTTGTAATATATATTGGTTTGTTGGTTGGTTTTGAAGGCTGTCACAATGCGAGTGTAAAGAAAAAAAAGTTACCTTCTTTTTTCTTTACACTCGCATTGTGACAGCCTTCAAACCAACCAACAAACCAATATATATATATATGATTTCATATGAAAAAGGTAACTTACGGTGAAATTGGCCACAATTGTTAGTTGATGCAAGTTTCACGATGATAAGACAGTGATATAACAAATATACTCAATACGTGAGTAGTGCAAATTTATTATTATAATGGTACACAGTAATAACCTACTCGAGTTTCACCATAAGGATCTTCAGGGTTAGATCCACTGAATTCATCAAGATATTGATTAATTGCAGCCGATTGCACGTGTGTATTTTTGGCAATCTTAGACTGCCAGAAAATACACACGTATATATATATATATATATATATATATAATATATATATATATTATATATATATATATATTCAAATCTATCTAAAATGACTCAGGTAGTGTGTTATTTAGAGAACTAGGCTAACAGAACATTAGCGGTGAGTTTGATTTTTATGCCATTCCCTTTACCTCTGACATTGTATCAACTTGAGCTAATCTAATCTAATCTAATCTATCTATCTATCTATCTATCTTTCAAACTCAGTATGTTCATATGTATCAATCTATCCATCTATCTCAATTTATTTATATCTATCTATTCCTCAGTCTATTTACATCTAACTATCTATCGATCTGATCAGTCTGTTTATCTCACTTCCTATATATCCCCCATGTATTTTTTTCTATTATATCTAATATTTTTTCGTCTCGTCTATCTTTCTTCATATCTGTCTTGTATCAGGTGATATTGTTTTTTCGTCCAGTTTTAGATTTTATTTTCTTTTTCACATACACTTCGACACGCTCAATTTAACGTCCTCTTACTTTTTCTTACCATCTCATCTCGTTTTTGTTACACCGCCTCTCACTCTATATATCAATCCATGTATTTTCAATTTTTAAATTCTCACTGTGAAAGCAAGAGGGGCAATGTCTGTCTTTTTTCCTTTGTCTGAATTCTCTCACAATGGTGTTTTTTTTTGTTTTGTTTTTTTTAAATATTCTTTCTTCTCTATCTTACTTGTCTACTTTCATTTATTTTATTTTCTCTTGCCTTTCTCTTCTTTTCTCTCTCTCTCTCTCTCTCTCTCTCTCTCTCTCTCTCTCTCTCTCTCTTGCCTTTCTCTCTTTTCTCGCTCTCTTCCCCTCTTTCATTTTTATCTTGCCTTTCTCTCTCTCTCTCTCTCTCTCTCTCTCTCTCTCTCTCTCCCCCTCTTTCATTTTCATGTTGAATTCTTTTCTCGTTTTCATTCTGCAGAATCTTAAAAGGAGACGCTCAAAGCAGAATCCATTTTCTATAGTAATGTCATTTTTTTTGCTATATTTATTTGGGGTCATTTGACTTTTATTTCTGTAAATATTCTTTGTGTGTGTTTTTTTTTAATTTTTTTTTGTCATCGCCAAAAATAAAAGCAGAGGGAAAAAGCTACAACAAATAACAAATAAATAAACGACATGTCGTCGTCGTCGGACTAGAAATAAAACAAAGAACATCAGGAACCAAAAATCAAACGAATCGAAACAAAAACGAAAAAAAAAACGCATACACATCTCGAAAGTGGTGGACAGTATTTAAATTACTTTTTTTTCCTTGGAAAAGACATTGTGAACTTCAAGATCCACTCCGGTAAATGACATTGGAGCATTTGTACTGCCAAACGCTGATCCAATCACGTCATTTGATTTTATTCACTGTCATCCAATCAAATGTTCACTTAAGATCAGGGGGGAAAACATCTGCTTACAGTTTCAGTTTAATGATAAGATCAGGGGTAAAAAACAAAAAAACAAATGCAGAATGATATATTTCTGACGTCAACGAAATAGTTTCAACCATTCCAGACATTGGAAGAGTTTCTTGTCTAACGTAATAAGTTGCATTAAAAGAATATCCTTTTTTTTTAATCACCTGAAAGTTCACGGAACATATTCTCAGATACTGTTGTAGCTTGTGTAATGTTTCTTTTATGATATATTTCAATGATTCTAGATTTTGTAAAACTTGACAAATGCTAATGGTAACGTTCACTTTCAGTTTTGGAGCATCATAATAGACCATAGTTCATTCACCTCTCAAATTTATTTCAAGGGAGACAACTCACCAGTCTTGAAACGTTTAAAAAGTAAGGTTAGATATTTTTTACTTTCGTCTTACTTTCTGAAATCTACAAGCAGCTACGAAAATAAATAAGTAATTTATCAGTCAATCAGAGTGGTTCCCCTTTTTATGTTGGAGTTATAAGAAATAACCAATATTGGTTTGTGCATATACCATTTGCTGGTATGCCCAAATTTTAATCATATGCATAATCTCCAGTGGATCAGAACTACCAATGTTACACAATTAATAGGTATAGCCTGTCATTTTTGTGATGTAGTGTAAAATTTAAGTTTAATGGTAACTGGAAAATAGATTTAAGTTTATTTGAAAAGCCTTCACCTCGAGGTCATCCAAGCGGTCTTCTTTGATTGTCTTAAAAGGATCACATGATCGGAGAAATAGTGAGAATAGAATTAGCCGCCGTCATGAATAGACATAGATTGTCGTCCTCTTCTGCATTCTCTACCGCACGTACCTGTATAGTTGGATCGGGAAATAAAGATATGTACACCAAAACAGTTTAAGTCTCCATGTTTCTAAATTATAATACGACGGAAGCAGAGATAGTCAACACCGATCCAGCTGGAGAAGATTGCAGGGAATCGAAGATACAAGTAATAGGAAATAAATAAATAGGAAACTATCCAACATCAAACAAAGCAGGTACCTACCACTGCTTGAACAGCTTCAGTTACATTATTTAAAATACCAAAATATTGCAAAGCTCTTGATTCGCCCTAGTATATTAATTTGTGTGTGGGTGTGTGTGGGTGTGTGTCTATTTGTCTGTCTGTCTGTGTATGTGTGTGTCTGTGTATGTGTGTTACATAATTATTAGATTCCTAATACTTATGTACAGTAGTGTAGAAACCAAAATGGCTGTTATAAGTGCAGCTGGTGGCATTGAAGGATTGAATGACAAGGCTTGACCTCAGTCCTGATCCTCCTTCCGGTGGATACCGTGAGAATCGGTGGAGAAGACCCTCTTCCGGTTTAGATTAGAAATAGATTTTAGTCAGATCGGCCAAGACCACGACAGTGGTAAGTCATGTTATGTACGCTGCCGACTCAATCTGCGCAGGTAGTCTGGTGGGGATTTCAGAATAAAATATGATCTACGTAAATCGAAGTCTTGTGTTATTATCTAAAAACTACCAATGACACAGGGCTACTGATAAAGAGAAATTCCCAATGGAAGACCAGATACGAAGTCCCCAAGACGAAGTCCAGAAGCTGGAAGAAGAAGAATAGAAGTAAGAAAGTAAAAAGGAAAGAGAGTATATAACATGTGTCTGTGTGTCTTTGGTGATTTTATTTCTACAAATCTTTTTTTAAAAAAAAAACCTTCAATCTATTTCTTTACGTGGGACTCACAAAATAGAAAGCGAAGATGGTTGGGAGCGGATTCGTGTTGAGAATAGTCCCTACGGTTGGCAGCCATGCTTAACGAATTCTTTCGAAAAACAGATGAAATCAATATCTTTCCGGCGAATGATTGTCGAATATTAAATCTCAGAAATTCCCACCTGATTATTTGACAACAATGAACATTGTAGTGTAGATCGATTGATTCCATGTATTGTAAGATGTTTCCGATTGTTGGCTGATCATAACACGTTGAGGCGTCCAGGAATCACGTCTCAGAGGCGACAAAGTACGAAACACGAAATGGAAAGAATCAGAGAATGAAATTGTCATCATGAAGAGATTTTCCGAGAAAGAAATGCTTCAACTCTTGAATAGGTTACTAGGATATATATATATATATATATATATATATATATATATATATATATATATATATATGGGGGGAGAGAGAGAGAGAGGTAGGAGGATTGGAGTAGATCCGAATGAATGTGGTAAAAATGTATATATATATATATATATATATATAGGTGCGTGTCTGCCATTATATAGATGTATATGCTTTGTTTCGATCAACATTTATATATCATATATAAATATGTACATGTGTGTATATGTGTGTGTGTCTGTGTGTATACATACGTGTATATTTCTATACAAAAATATATATTTACGTATAATATACATGCAATGTTAACAATCATATGTACTGCATAATATATATATATATATATATATATATATATATATATTATATATATATATATATATATATATATTAAAGAAAGGAAATGAATCCGACCGTATGAGTATAGATAAAATGATATGAAAACACCACAAAATGCTTTTAATGTAAAAACATTTAATATCATATTGATAGCTGATATTGAACAATATTTCGATTTTATAAAAATCATTATCAGAGCTTGTTTATACTCCGTGTTGTTAAGAGCGGAGACAAAAGTCATATGAATTCAAAAGAAAGTCTTATTACATTATTGGTAAATGCGGTTAACATCCAGAAAAATTCGTTTGTAACATTTTCACAACAAGCACATCGAGCGATACGTATTGGTGAGCAGTATAAAAATTTTAAAAGTGTATACTTAAATTTAGCTGGATATGTAAATTGAGCAAGGCCGGAATCCTACAGTTAGTATATATATATATATATATATATATATATATATATATATATATTTCAATGTGAAATCAAAACAAATAAAAGTTTTTGCTTTTATTTATTAAATTACGGGAACGGTATTACAACCAGCGGTTTCTTGCTTAGAGCATTCATCGGGTAATACGAAAAGTTCCTTTAAAAATGACAGAAATTGTGTAAATGGTCAAATGTGTGCGTTTTTTTTAACTGTATTCTCGTGTTTGCGTGTTTACGTGATGCGGAATGTTTTTTTTCTTCTACGTGTGCGTATTTTTGTTTGTGCGTATGTGTATAATGTCATGCGCGTTTGCATGGAAATGCGTGAAGGCTGTGATGATATGATTGTGTCCACGCGCGTGTGTGCGTATTTTTGTTTGTGCGTATGTATGCTCTATCACAGATATTGAGCACTCTTCTAATAACACTGTACGTTGGATTAGTATTACTTTTTCTAGTATACTAGTGCCAACCATACACATTAATATATATATATATATATATATATATATAGTGATTACCGCTTTTTCACAACAAGGCCATTTCTACAAGCAAGCAGTTCGGTTGTGAGCATGCATATGGCTCAGGGGTCCAGCTTTGCCTTTACGCGCCCTGTTGCACACATGTCACGTGAAACCCCCGGTTTCCTCGCGTGTGGGACGGTCCGTGACGAAGAAGTCTAGCTCTCGACAGACTAGCCTGGCCACAAGCATCCCATATATGGTCAAGATCAAATGTAGGAAATGTATCCAGGACGCCTGTAATGTGCCAGCTTTAGGGTGGAATGTTCGAACCGACTTACCTCAAACTCCTTACAGCAACCATGAACATGTCTCCTCCTAACTACACAATTCGTAGCTATCCTTTCCCACTCCTGAACATTTATATCAAAAGTTTTAAGGTTGTTTTTTATGAAATCCCTAAAATGTTTTTTTCAGCTTGTGTCTGCCACGTTGCAATTCTTCATAGAATAGTTGCTACGGGAGTCTGCCGTCTTCCATTCTAGCAGGATGTCCAGCCCAGTGCGGCTGGTTTCGTATGATGCGCATTTCTCTGCTGGTACGTTGGTTTGTTGCAGGACCTCGGCGTATAGTGGTACTTTGACTTACGAGTTGAATTCGTTCTGCTCGTAACTCAATTTTCTCGTCTATCAAATCAATTCTCTACATTGAAATAAACTTACCATTAAGCAGTTCCGGTCCTCACAAAACACCCTTATTTTTCATATTTTTTATAAGAAAAATACCGCTGTATTGTATAAAAGTATAATAAGAAATAATGTAGTAAAGTGTGAGCTGTAATATGTTTTAATGCTAATTTCTTAATAAGTAATATTTTTCTTTAGCGTAATGAATTTGAAAATATAAATGTTTTAGGGAACTTATGAACATAAGCGTATCTGAAACTCAAATTTTAGCACTCCACACAATTTAAGAGAGATAAAGTTCACAACAAATGATATGTCCACTTCTTTGTGATATATTCGGCTATGTGAAGATGTGGACCCCTTATTGATAGATTCATATTAATCCCGCGTGATCGGATTTTAAGTTTTTCCCTAACTAGGAATTTGAAAATATTGTCCTGTATGTAATTTTGTTACATAATCTATGCGGTTGCATAAGATTATTGCCAATCCCCTGTATTTCTAAAGAGATGGCCCTTTTCATATCACGGGCGGGACTTTCCATGGAATAGTACAGAAAGCCCGCGAAATACGTGAAGTCACGTGGGACCTGGTTGGGTTTCAGTTTGGACGTCGGGCAGAGAAGATGTCCTGCCTTAACTGGAACTCACTGCATACGCGCGCTATGTTAGTCAGATGTTTAGTTACATGAAATGTTTAGTTAAGTAAATAAAAGCTTACAAAAATAACACGGTTTTGTGATTAATGAATGTCTTGGTAACAAGACTGATCTAGAAGAAGAAATGAGTTAAGTGCGACCGACCACCAAGACGAAGTCCAGACGCTAGAAGAGACGCTAGAAGAAGAATAGAAGTAAGGAAAGAGGTATACAACAATTTTACATTGTCATTATATGTCTATCTGAAAATAAGACACACATATCAAGACACACACACACACACACACACACACATATATATATATATATATATATATATATATATATATATATATATATATATGAGTATAGATAAAAGGATATGAACACACCACAAAATGCAGTTAAAGTGAAAACATTTTATAACATAGCTGATATTGAACAATATTTCGATTTTATGAAAATCATCTTCAGAGCTTGATTATCTAAATGTCTATAGGAACACAAATACCATATTAAATGAAGTTTTCTAAACAACGCCCTAGCTAAACACATTTTTGATCATAACCATACCTTTGACTTTAAAGCTGCCAAAATATTAACCCACATACACGATAGAACACTACGTAGAATTATGGAATCTTGCGTTATTCTCACCATAAAACCATACCCCAAAGACAAGGCTTTTTTAATATATCCCCTTATTTAGCGACACTTGTAGTCAGAAACCATAACATCCCCTTCTCATGACATTTTCCGTTATATATTTCCAAAGAAATTTTAAATTTTCACATTATCCTAAAAATAAAACCCTACAATCGTTCATACTTTTTAACTTTATATATAAAAACAAAAAATAGAAAATTAATTACAAAAATTAAAATTCTTTTTCTAAAAATCTGTTGAAGACCAACCGTAAACAGGCTAATACTCATCCCGTTTTGAATAAGAGAATTCATCTAGTGTCAAATTGTTAATATGTCTTTTTTTTTTAAATGTTACAATAAGATATACATAATCTAATGACCGAGAAAAATGCGATGGAAGTGCTCACATTCGAAACTATTGTATAACTTTTTTTTTCTTTTTGCAACATCAAGGTTTTTGTTTTGAACTCATATGACTTTTGTCTCCGCTCTTGACAACACGAAGTATAAACAAGCTCTGAAGATGATTTTCATAAAATCGAAATATTGTTCAATTTCAGCTATGTTATAAAATGTTTTCACTTTAACAGCATTTTGTGGTGTTTTCATATCCTTTTATCTATACTCATACCGTCGGATTCATTTCCTTTCTTTTAAGTAATATATATATATATATATATTGGAAGAATGTATATATACATATGTGTGTATGTGTATATGTGTGTATGTGTGTGTGAAAGTCCTGAATGGAATCATTCCCACTACTAACTTATCTGGTCTTTTGGATATATATATAAATTGAAAAAATTGAAAAAACACAGGTTTAAATGAGTTGAGCGGTAACTTTATTAGCCGACGCTGCAGTGTTTCGATCTAACAATTAGATAATCTTCAGGGAATTTGTTGGTATATGGAAGGTGATAAAAAATGTTTTTATCCCAGAATAACGAGAAAAGCGAGTAATAGTCCTTGTTTATCAGTTTGTTTAATATTTGAAGTCATATTTCAAACCGTTCATTTTTTCAACGTTCTTTTTTTCTCAGACTTCAAATTTTAAACAAACTGATAAACAAAGACTATTACTCGCTTTTCTCGTTATTCTGTAATTAAGTTTTTTATCACATTCCATATACCAACAAATGCCCTCAAGATTATCTAATTAATAGATCGAAACACTGCAGCGTTGGCCAATAAACTTAACACTCAACTTATTTAAACCTGTGTTTTTTTCATTTTTTCTTAATATACTTCATATATATATATATATATATATATATATATATATATATATGTTTTTTAATGTTTTTTAAAAGTTGGCCATTATTACGAAGCATTAAAAATATATAAATGAATGAACTCGATATTATGGAGTATTGGATTCACTTATTTTTTTATTATTATTTTTTGTCAGAAATTTTCAGGTTCGTTAGATACCCTTTATCAAATGAATGTTATTCCTGTTTAACGGCTTTTTGTCTCTGTTGTTATCGACAGCGGCAGCGTCTGTGAAATATTTATAATAACGGAGAATTCCGATGTCTGCGTTCAATCCCTTCATGTGTGTTTTTAATTTTAGAATCCGTTTAGTTTCTGATTGTTTTCTAGATTGCGTTGTTGGAAATGCGTGTTCTATTAAAATGCATTTGAGGTGTGTAATATATACATATATATACATATATATATATATATATATATATATATATATATATATATAATGAGATGTACATAGATAGAGAAGGAACTATATGAAGAACTTAAAATAGTTTCAAACTGATAATGATCGATGAATTGACAATTATTGATTTGATTCTTTGACACTTTTTCTTTTTACCTCGAATAAAATGTTTTTTTATTTGTCAATTGTACGAACTTTCGCCTTTCCCAATCCTGTGTTTAACCCCCCACTCACCATCCTAATTTTGTTTTCACGAGTTTTTCGGTTGCTTTATTTTTGTTTGTTTTGTTTATTTCTTTTGTTTTTTTTTGTGGTTTTTTTTTTGGAGGGGGCGCGCGATTTTATCCTCATTATTATGATTATTGGTTCTGTTTGTTATTTGTCTGTCATGAAAGAACTCTGTTTGCTTCATCGTCTGGACGAGGACATTTTATGACAGACATAAAATAGAATGTCGATGCTCATCCCTGTCTCTCCCAGCAATCATTCCCCCACCCCGCCCCTTCCAGCAAAACAGACCTTCCCAACGCGTACTACCTACTTCTTAAATAAAAAGCCATTTACATCGAGACGTCTGGAAGGAAGGCAAGCGAAAAAAAATACGACAAAAGGAAAAAAAATATCTTCTTTTTATTTACTTCTACTTCAGTGAAAAGTGATGCGAAAATTATCTAGAGAGGTGTTTTCCTCTTCAGAACAATTTAAAGTTCTCGTTTAAAAGAAGAAAAAAACTCCAGCAACGTAAACAACAATAGTTTATTGGGTTTGGTGCTGCAATTGGTTCAATTATTAGTTTCAATTTATTTTTTAGGTTGTAGCAAAAGTTTCCATCATTTTTGTCATACCTGTCGAGAGACAATAAACACATCTCTCTTATTGAATGGGCATATCCGTTGGTTGTCTCATGAGATATCACAAGGCACTTACGAGAGATATACATCTTGGATCTCTACATGGTATCTTAAGCCACGTGGCTATTTTACTTTCCCGTAATTTATGAGGAAGTGCGTCCCGGTCTCCTGCTCAAGAGTTGCTGCCCGGTGACTATTAAAATAACAACCCAGCTCAGTCTATTCAAAACTATCCATCTTCATATCTATCTATCTATCTCAATTTGTTCATATTTATCTTACTTTAAACACTAAGATTTTTTTTATTCATGTTTGTTTAATGTCTTCTTTTAATTTAAATAAACAAGAATTACGACAAAAAAAGCGACCCCCCCCAATGCATTTACTTGTCGAAATATCTATCTATCTATCTCCATTTGTTCGTATCTATCTATATTATTTTTTTGTTTATCTATCTATCTATCTCAGTCTATTCAAAACTATATATCCATCTTCATATCTAAACAAGATTACGACAAATTACGATAAATAAACAAGAATTACGACGAGCTGGGGTTGTTATTTTGATAGTCACCGGGTAGCGTTTTTTGAGGCGGGAGACCGGGACGCACTTCCTCATAAATTACCTACTTTCCTTTATCAAATAATCCTTTTTTTTCCTTTTTGTACTCTTTCCACTAACTGTTTGGTCGTTGAATAATATGCGTATATTTGTAGCGGCTGGAACACATTTATATATTTTTTCCTCTTAATATCATTTGTATGTATATTATGTATATAAAAGGTCAAATGTCATTGTGTTTTGCATTAATATATCACAGATAATATCGGTTCTTAGTAAATGGGGATATGATTCAATATCTTACCTACCACATTGGTTTATCCCATTGGGAAGCGTTGTCCACAATTCGTTTTGTAAATGTAAAATGTTCCTTACGTTTCAGTAGCGAATCTGAAAATGAAATACGGCATTTCGGTGGGTGGGGGGTTAATTTATGTGAAAATAAGACATCAAAGTTACTAACATATAATTACCATCATCATCATCATTGAAGCATGCTGACAGCACGGATATCTCTCTCTCTCTCTCTCTCTCTCTCTCTCTCTCTCTCTCTCTCTCTCTCTCTCTCTCTCTCTCTCTCTCTCTTGCCAAGTCCCCTCAACGGATTCCAGAGTCCGTACAGAGCTGATGAATAAGTTTTTGCTCATCAAGAGGCGATAGGAGACCGTTACTTTTGAGTTCGTCCCTACTTTTCTCTGCAGAGCCCAGTATGTCGTTTTACATGGAAGTTTTTTTTAGATGGTAGATAATTGGCCGTATAGCCGGTGTTTGTTAGGTGTACTTTCAGGTTTTATTCAAAGCAACACAGGATCCTTGCTTGGTTACCTTCTATCTTTTTCTTCAGGTATTTTTTAGAGTAGCACTGCTACATTTTATTTAATCTTACAAATTAAATTTCAAATTGGTTGATAACCTGGGAATAGCAATTCGTGCCTTTCCTATCTATGCGTACGTTGGCATCGCTTTCCGTTGAGGAGATATTGCTACCAAAGTATGTGAAATGGTTTACTAATATTGTTATATTGCGCCTTCTAATTCGCGCTGCTAAATCGTGTACGTTAGTAGTCGTTGCGGGTATCGTCACTAACCACTAGACGAAATATATAGTAGTCGCTTAATGAAATCCCAACACATGGGTATAGTAGGAACTTTGTATTTATTTTCTTTCTCGGCTGTCGGGTGGCGAGCTTGACAATAGGAATGCCCAAGGGTTGACGATGACTACTACTACTGTTGGGCTGACTGGCGAGTTGAGATAAAGGGTGGCTGGTGGCGTTTCACCGCCCTTAGCCGCGACGGACCGAGGGCGTCGGTCACTCACTGTTCTCTGTCTGCCGTCCGCTAGCTGACTGACCTCTGGCTGACTTCCTTCTATATATATCAAACGCCTACGCGTTTTCTTTTGTTATCCTTATCAGCAGACGCATCTATTTCCGTTTTTAAATTTTTGGTCGCTTTTACCGGGAAAAGGTCCTTTGTTATTTTTTTCGTATTTTCTTTGTTTCGGCTTAAACTGAAAACACTACTTCCGCTCGTATAATATACAACATTATCAGAGACTTGCCTTTTAATGTGGAGATGGCTACATCTTGTTTAAAAAGACAGGAACTCTATTTAATCTGAGTTCACTTAGAGGTTAGTGCCGTTTGCTACCTGCTCTACGCTATGCCGGAATGATTCGACTTTAGCAATTTTTTGTAAGAAGCGCTAGATCATCTGTGTAGTCTGTATCTGTAATAGTTCTTATCAGATGCAAATGATTTACCAAACTTGATTAGGATATTTCGAGTTCGTAACTTAGCTGCTTCTTACATTGTATAATATTGATTAATTTCTCGTAATGTCATTTGTTATTTTTTATGACGTTCAACTTCAACTGTCTCTCCAACCGTAAAGAGTATTGCTAAGCAATAAATCGTTGACACGGTTCATCATTCACGGTGTCTTGGCCATAAACCGCGAATTATTTGTTTTTTCTCTTAATAAAAATTCATGACTTGAAAATTTTCACATTTTCTTCGAACTTCACTGTTAAAATCAACGAATAAAAATACGCCAATTTTAACAATTAAAAAATTCACGCTGGCGTGACAGCTGTCAAAATACGATCAAACACGATCGATTTGAAATATTTAATTAGATTCTATCTACCAACGACAGAAATAAGAAAGACATATTTTAAAAGAATAATAGATATACGTGGAACTACACGTTACATGAGAAATTAAAAAAACGGTGTGAACATTGGGGCAGATGAATTGTTTGGTGACATCGCACTATTCTTTGGCGGGAAAAGAAAGGGACTTAAATTAAGATACTTATAAACCATAAAGTTAATAACTTACACAAAATGCAATGCACTCTTCGAATGATATTGACAGATTGCAGGTGAATTCACGAAGATATGACATTATTATTGAATTCTGTAAATATGTCAAACAAAGCAGAGAAAGGATTATGAAAACTGCTCAAAACAGTGCAAAATATTTCTTAAGAAACGACAATTGTGGGAATTGGGATGAAGAAATAAAAGAAAAGAAAGAATATCAAAAATAATTTACACGACATTATTCTAAAATCTATAATCCTATTAAAAAAAACAAGTTTTAGTCTAAATAGAATAATGAAATTCGTATCAAAATCAAATAAATGAATTTCTTTTCAAAATTATAACTCTATTATTTGACATTGTATCATTTAATGTGAAGTTTATTTTTTCCCGGAATATTCTATCAACTTTTTCATTCCGTACATAAAAATATTCTGGTGTTCTTTTGATAACATTGAGAATAGCAATTTCAGCTTCAACATCTTATTATAATGGAGATTGTATGTTTTTCTGTCTGTAACCGAAACTATATCACCATTCAAGTCACAATTCCCTTAGTTATTAACATCACATTCTCCATGATTTTATTTTCATTTGACCCTCAATTATTATTAAAATTGTTTTACATTATTAATACTGTTTGCCATATCTACATACTAATAACATGTAATTGTTTTATATATACAACAAAATAGTGGTTTACTGTGTGAACAGGACAGCTAATTTGCATATTGATATTAAAAGTTTGATTTAATAAATATGTGTTTAACATTATTGATTTCTAATGTTTGGTTTTATCTTAACGAATATGAGCAACGTCTCTTCAATAAATCTTAAAGAAATCCATTAACAGCAAAAAGTAACAGTCATTTTATTCTTCACTTCCTATTTTAATTAAATAGTTAAATTATGAAAATTAGCAATGAAAGACGGAAGTGATGGAAGAGTAAGTTTCAATGTTCTATTTTCGATTAAACCCCCTTTTTCAAATTTTTTTATCTGAATTCTTATTTAGTTTCATTAGTCTTTCTGATTTAATATAATATCTTATTACATTAAAACTTAAATATTTGCACCCGGAGGGTGCATATGTTTGCTAGTACAATAAATATACACTGACATTTAAAAGCTTCTTTTACTTTTGAGAACAAAAAAAAATCTAAAGGTGCTAATTCCCGTATGTGTATATGTGTATATGTATGTACTGACCACTCAGCACGAGCAGGATGTGACACAAGATCGACTTTTAAGTGAAGTCTAACAGAATTGAATTCAGAATCTTTCATTCGCCTAGACCAATTGCCATGCTAAGGTTAATGTGTTGAGTCTACCCTGATTTTATCCACAGTTTGAGGGTCGGTTGGTTGGATTTTACAGCATATCAATCCTTGTTGGGTTATTTTATTCCAAAGACGTTGTTTTATCAATTCTTGATAATTACTGATTTTTTTTTAAAAACTGAACTTTTATAAACACATTTTTGTTAATTTGTTTTATTATATTTAAACCATTAACGGGAACCGCGTGGGCGTGTATCTAGAATTAATGGCGATGAAGGAGTACTGCACAATCTCCATTATAATAAGATATATTATATGTATATACATATGCACACACACACATATATATATATATATATATATTATAATATATATATATGTGTGTGTGTGGTGTGTGTGTGTGTGTGTGTGTGTGTGTGTGTGTGAATTTGATATATTGAAAAAAAACAAATGATGTTTACAAATGCTTGGGATCATCAGGAGAGAATGTGCACCGTTTCGGGGCCTTCCTCTCAACGGTTTTAACTGCACATCGCCGCCCCCCTCACTGTTGTGAGGTCCCTCGGAATATCTGTATCGACCGTATGTATTAGATCAGTCATCAACAAGAGCAAATCCGGGATGAAATGAACGTTAGAAGAAGAATGCGCAAACAGAACGCTGTTAGTCAATGTTGGAATTTTTCAAAAAATGCGTTATCTGTATTAAGAATAAAATGAATTTTATTTTTAATTTTTTAAAATCAGAGGCATTAGAGTTTATAATAAGACTCACAAGAGCCTGATGTAAAATTGTATAAAAAGTGTATATAAAAGTGTATAAAAAATCTCCTGATGATCCCAAGCATTTCTAAACATCATTTGTTTGTTTCAATATATCAAATTCACACTGTCGGATTGATTTCTTTTTATTTTACATATATATGTATGTATATGTACATATATTACGTATATGTATATATATATATATATATATAAACCTTTTTATGCACATACACGCATTGTTGTGTGAAATAGTCGTCAAATAGTTGTCAAATTAGTAATTTTATTTGGATTAATCCCTTCAAACAATTCTTGAAGGGCCTAGCAATCATAAATAATAAAAATCAACGGAACAACAGATCTTGTGCTTGTTCAAATATTTATGAACAATATTATTTATAACCATTATGAGCATTACTCTGCATCCGAGTGTAAATATTTCGTTAAGTATGAATATTTTGTATATATCCGGCAAAAACATACATACGTGGACATAAGAATATGTACGTTTATACAGACAGACAGACACATACACACACACGCTCTCACACACACACACACACACATATATATATGTAGTATATTAAGAAAAATGAAAAAACACAGGTTTAACTGGGTTAAGTAGTGAGCTTATTGGCCGACGCTGCAATGTTTCGATCTATTAATTAGATCATCTTCAGGGCATTTGTTGGTATATGGAAGGTAATAAGAAATTTTTTATCACAGAATAAAAACAGACTGAATAACAAGGACTACCACTCGCTTTTCTCGTTATTCTGTGATGAAAAGAATTCTTATTACCTTCCATATACCAACAAATGCCCTGAAGATGATCAAATTAATAGATCGAAACACTGCAAAGTCGGCCAATAAACTCACCACTTAACTCATTTGAACCTGTGTTTTTTCATTTTTCATTTTTCTTAATATACTACATACTCTCGGATTCACTTCCTTTCTTCACACACACACAAACACATATATATATATATATATATATATATATATATATATATATATATATATCCTATTATAATGGAGAATGTGTGTTTTTCTTTCTGTAACCGAAACTAAATCACAATTCCCTTAGTTATTGACGTCACATTCACTATGAATTTATTTCAATTTTAACCTCAATTATTAATAAAACTGTTTTACATTATTAATACTGTTAACCATATCTACATATTAATAACATGCTATTATATTTATATATACAACAAAATAGCGGTTTACAGTGTGAATGGAAAGGCTAATTTGCATATTGATATTTAAAATGTGATTTCAATAAATATATGCTTAGTATTATTGGTTTCTAAATGTTTGGTTTTATTTTAATGAATATAAACAAAAATCTCTTCAATTAATCTTAAAAGAAATCCATTAACAAGAAAAAATAACTGTCATTTTATTCTTTACTTCCTATTTTAACTAAATACTTAAATTAGAAAAAAATACAATAAAAGACGAGAGTGATGGAAGAGTAAGTTTCAGTTGTTCTATTTTTCGATTATACTCCCTCTGTTTCAAATCTTTTTATCTGCATTCTTATTTAGTTTCATTAGCCTTTCTAATTTAATACGATATTCTATTACATTAAAACTTAAATACTTGCACCCGGAGGGTGCATATATTTGCTAGTATATATATATATATATATATATATATATATATATTATATATATATAAAGAAAATAGGGCAGTAGAATAAGTCTCAACCCCGATACCTGGTACCGTCTCATCTGACAATAGAATATATGTATTGTTATATTGATCTGAATTCTTCCTTTGGGCAATGTATCGATTTTGCGGTTTGGACGTGCTTGTGTGTTATTTTCTAACCATATATATATATATATATATATATATATATATATATATATATATATATATATATATGTGTGTGTTGTGTGTGTGTGTGTGTGTGTGTGCTCGATGTGTTTGCGTTTGAGTGTCATTGTGTGTATACATATCTAACTTTGTATATATATACCTATATATATATATATATATGTATATATATATATATGTACATATCTATATCTATGTATATATATATATATGTGTGTGTACATACCTATGTCTATGTGTATATACTCATATATATATATACACCCATGTATATATACACACACAATGATATGGATGTATATGCATACATACATGTATATGAACACACATACATTGATATGTATACACACACTCACACTCAAACCGCAAACACGCACATATGCATATATATATAATATATATATATATATATATATATATATATATATATATTCATTTATTGATATATATAATATGCACGTATATACATACATATATGTATATGGAAGGAAAATAAGACATGAAAACCAATTTAGTGGAATGGTAATATATTTATTATTATATTTTGCTTTTTATTGATCATTAGGTTCCAGAGTGAGACATAATACTAAATATATCAACATTCCACAAATTTGTTTTACCGTCTTCTATTCCATTCTGTTAAACACACACACACACACACTCACACACACACACACACACACACACACACACACACATATATATATATATATATATATATATATATATATATATATATATATATATTCAATATTAATGAGTTTACAGATCATTTCGTCTTTGACTATATATATATATATATATATATATATATATACATATTAATGTATATATATATATATATAATATATATATATATATATATATACATATATTAATGTATACACACACACACACACACACACACACATATATATATATATATATATATATATAGTCAACGACTAAATGATCTGTAAACCCATGAAGATTGAATATTTTGACCCATTCTTAGAATGTAACGTTGATGCCAGACGTTTTATATGTCATTAAGTACATAAAAAATATACAACTCAATTCTGCGAAGGGTATATTGAATTTACTATGTGCAGAAAAATAAACAAAAGTGAAAAAGACAAAATTATTCGAAATTTTTACCAATATGAATAGTCAATAGCAATTTCATCTTTATAACTAGCTATAATTCTTTTCTAAAGTACTTTATGACGCTTAAAAAAAATTTTTGTGGGATTTTCTTACATTCTTTAATTCCTTAAAGCTTTTCGTTGATCTACGCTTTATTATAACTGTTGTGAGGTTTTAAGGGGTAAAATAAGAACAAAACGACGGGTAACAAATGTAGAAAAATGTATTAACAGAGAGTAGACAAATACAATAGAGATATGTGGAAATTACGTCCGATGAACAGAGTTATTGGCATACTCGCATTGGCTTACTGCTAAGCCACAATTATCCCTGTTATTTATAGTAACCCGTCGGCGCATTCCATTAGTCTTATAGGGTGTATCACCTATAACAATAACTTTCAATTCTTGCCTAGATTTTCAACATGATTCAAGTGAGGACTTATTGAAGGCCATGGTAGAACTTCTATTTCTGAAGCAATGCAATCACTTATTTAGAGGTGTGTTTTGGGATCATTATCTTCCTGGAAAGTAAATCGCTTACCTAGATCAAGATTTTGGGCTGATAGTTGTATATTTCCATGTAGAATTTTGATATAGTCTTCTAATTCCATTACTCCTGTTATTGCAATAAATGTCCCTGTCTCTCTTGAGCTAAAACAATTCCAAAACAATCTATAGTCGCCTCCATGTTTTGATTTTGGCACTGTGTTCTTTTAGAAGAAAACCGCATCTTTCTTGCATCAAAGAAACATCATTATGTCTAAAAAGCTAACTTTTTCTTTCATCACTCCATAGTAATTGTTCCCTAAAGTAATTTTCTTTGTCCATGAACGTTTTAACAAAATTAAACGGTGCACCAGTATGACATGTCTTTTGAAAAAAGGTCCATTGTGGTCGGTCTCCATAAAATGTATTTCTACTTAAACAACGTTGTATTCTGCGAGCACTTTCTTTGATATCCATCGTATCCAAACTTTTGGCCGTCCTGTCGGCTGGGGCGTTAGAATGCACCGACTGCACCCCTGCAGAGGGGTAAGACTCCCCCAATGGGGCCAGCTGTTGGCCGTGGGTGGCGACCCGTGATGCTTAAGGATAGAGCCCAGGTGGATGAGCAGTTCATGACATGCAATACTCCACTTTGGCCCTATCTTGGGCTAGACGGGCGGTCGGAGAGGCCCCATCCGATCAATCGGCTGGTTATGTCAAGCCCTAGCACCTATATGATTTTCCCAACCCTATTGCCCTTATGGCAAGCCCCAACCCCTTTTTATCATATGGGTGCTAGAAGGCGGTGGCTGCGGGTCTACATGTCCTGGGAATGACGTTAAACTCTATCTGATGGTGAGGTTCCAGTTTTGGAGGTTTGGGGAGTGTGGAGCACCCCTTCATCACCATTGCTTCCTGGTTCACTCTGACCCGGAGTGGTAGTACCTGTTAGGGTCCCATCTATGGGTTAAATAGAAAAATGTATTTATAAAAAAATTGTATTATCCATTAAGAATTGATTTCTTTTAAAACTTTATCGGCATTAAATGACCCACTGAGGTTGATATGCCGTAAAACAAAACAAACCAAACCAAACTTTTGGCGATGTCTTTCATAACAATTATTGAGGTTATATCAAATTTGCCATACAGTTATACTGCTGTTCTTTGGGTTTCTTCTACACCCAGACACATTCCCAGTCATGCTAAACAGTTTAAACTTCTTTATAACAGACTGTACCGGAGATCTAGGGATAGTTAACCGGTTTGAAATGGTGCTGTAATTATTTCTCGACTTGTGGAAGTTAATAATTCTGTCTCACATCAATACTAATCTCCTTTGTCTCCTCCATCTTATTGTTAACGTATATATATGCTAATTGTTTTGTTTTCATTGTTTAATCTTGTTTATTTTTGGGTATCAAATTAAAACCGGACAAAAATCCAAATCAAGTTATTAAGTTCCAAATAAGATGTAAAACAATACAAATTACTTGGAATATATATATATATATATATATATATATATATATATATATATATATATATATATATATATATATATATATATATATATATATAAACTCCTAGGAGGATGTGATACAAGGTCAATTTATTAAGCAGGGTTTAACAAGTTTAATAGTTTCAAACTATGTAAAAAATAATAAAAACAACAACTGAGGTGGTCACTACTAGAATAGGCTCAGTCCTAATTAGGGATCATCCTCCACACATTACTACAACAACCAGCATTACGTTTTTTGTTTTTTGTTTTGCTTTGTTTTGTGTGATATTATTTATATTGTGTAACGTGTGAGAATAAACTATTGTCTTCTTCTTCTTCTTCTTCTTCTTCTTCTTCTTCTCTTCTTCTCTTCTTCTTCTTCTTCTTCTTCTTCATCATCATCATCATGGTGATACTCTATGCACCACGTGATGTTTTTTGCTGGAATTATCACAAATATTCAACTGAAGTCTAGAAGGTTTCACCGATAAAATATTTATGAAATTGCTTAAACGTACACGAACCAATAAATCTAAAACATTTTCTACTGTAGGAATAATTTTGTTTTTCCTATTTTGTATAATTCGCCTGTCAAATCTGTTGTATTTAACCTATTGTTCTGAAAATTGCGTTTTATATTCATTTTTGTACTTATTAACATATTTTAAAAAACAGGCCTCATATGAGTATTAGATTATGAGGAATACAAGAATATATTCAAAATTGATGTGTGTATGAATAATTCGTCGTTGACTTAAAAATTAATCTATATCAAAATAAATCCCAACATAATTAATTTGAATGATTAAAGAAATTACGTTTAGTACGAATACTGGCCCCGAAAAATGACCATCCCTTACAAATTAGACAGGAATTTGCTTTATTCCTGTAAGAGAAACTTATGTATATTGTTCTAATAAACATCTTGTTATGATGTACCGTTTTTGTTGTGTTATAGTTACATACAAGCATAATGATCATATATAGATATGCATAATATTAATTTCACATTTTAATATGAGAAATAACGATTAATAAAATACTGTACTTAAACTGTATGTCATCCAAGTGAATTTGAAACAAATTCGAAGATGGTATTTTTATAGTGTCACATACTTGATCTCGTTCAAGACCAAAACGAGACGTGACTTTAGTTCTGCGACGCCAGTTGAGGACAATTCAATGATGACAAAGTTATGGACCTCTAATTAAAAGGAAGAAAAGAAATAAAGAGAATCACGTCTACACACTGAAGAGTAAAAAGAGACTGTTTGTCGGCTGTGAATCCTAAAATAGAAAATAGCACTTAGAAATATGTACATTTATTGATAACTACATTTAACTCTTTACTTTCTATTCTATGCGACCAACAATTCATTGTCAATTGATTTATATTGTAGCTAAAATCGTAGCATTAATACTATCAAAATATTGATCACTTAAAAGTTGGATATCAACCATGCATTAATCGAATACAGTAAACCGGTACAGAAAGAGTACGAAAGTATTTCTTGTTGAATGGGAAAGATGATTCCTTGGAAACTGTACAAATGATTGGATTTCGACAATACATACAAATAGAATATGCACAGAGCAGAATATCTACTGAGAAATTAGATTAAACTACGTGCAGTTACTGCTTTGACAACAGTCGTGAACACCTCAAATCTAGGTAATAATAATAATAATAATAATAATAATAATAATAATAATAATAATAATAATAATAATAATAATAATAATAATAATGTACATGGATGACATAAAACTTTTTGCAAAAAATAATTAATACAAACTATAGAATATATAGCCAAGATATAGGGATGGAATTTGGAATTGAAAAATGTGCTATGCTTGTAATAAAACGGGGTGAAAGAAATTAATGAATGGAATACAACTGCCAAAATAAAATCACTTGATGAAAATGAAAGCTACAAATACTTAGGGATTTAGAAGCGGACAGAAATGAAAGGAAAATAAAAAAAGAATATCTCAGGAGAATAGAAAACTTCTAGAAACAAAACTTAACTGTAGAAATCTGATTAAAGGAATCAATACCTGGGCTGTCACCATTATAAGATATTCAGGACCATTCTTAAAATGGACAAAAGAAGAACTCAGACAGATTGACCAAAGGACGAGAAAATGAATGACCATGCACAAGGCTCTCCATAGAGACGATAGAAACAGATTATATGTGTCAAGAAAGGAAGGGAAGAAACATAGAGGACTGCGTAGAAACCACAATCCAACAACTCGAAGACTACACAAAAAAGAGCAAAGACAAATTACTTTGGCGGCCAACAATAGTAGATGTGACATATGGACAAACAGAAAAACAACAAAAACTAGAAAACAAAAATGGGAAGAAAAACAATTATATGGACACTTCAAACGACAAATCGAAGAGGTTGCACATGAAAAAACCTGGACGTGGTTAAGAAAAGGAAACATTAAAAGAGAAACTGAATCACTAATAATTACTGCACTGAATGATTCCATAAGGACAAACTATATCAAAGCGAAAATTGATAAGACCCAACAAAATGGTAAATGTAGACTATGCGGAGATGAGACTGTAAACCATGTACTATGCGAATGTAGCGAACTAGCACAACGAGAATACAAAACTAGACACGACTGGGTTGGGAAGGTTATCCACTGGGAATTATGCAAAAAAATAATTTTGACCATACAAAAAAATGGTATATGCATAAACCAGAATCTGTTCTTGAGAATTAAACGCATAAAATTCTCTGGGACTTTGAAATAAAAACGAATCACCTTATCCCAGCAAGAAGACCAGACCTAGTGTTGGTAAACAAAAAAGAAAGAACTTGTCAACTGGTGGATTTTGCAGTTCCAGCAGATCACAGGGTGAAGCTGAAGTAAAATGAAAATATGGACGAATATATGTACCTTGCCAGAGAACTTAAAAAGTTATGGAATATGAAAGTGAAAGTGATACCAATTGTAGTTGGTGCACTTGGAACGGTCCCAAAAGGATTGGAAAAGGGTTTGGAAAGTATGGAAAATCATAGGAAGGATTGAAACCATTCAGAAGACTGCACTGCTGCAATCTGCCAGAATACTCAGAAGAGTCCTGGAGACCGGAAGAGACTTGCTGTCACTTAGACTCCAGTGAAAGACCATCATCTAACACTGATGTGAAAACTCAAAAGGAGTAAATAATAATAATAATAATAATAATAATAATAATAATAATAATAATAATAATTTCAAAATACCAGAACTGTAAAACCCCAAGTTGATATGCTGAATGATTATTGAAAATGAAAGACTAATAAACAAAATACGTAAAAATGAACAAGAAGAAAACGAAGAACTGCTAAACCAGTTAAGAAATGAAGAAAACGAAGCTAATTAGAGGAAGTTGAGAAAATGAAAACAAACCTCATTAGGTAATTAGCAAAAACAGAACACACTAAAATAAATGAAAAGGAAATACGATAGGCAAACAAAAACATTATAGGATGACAGAGCAATCAGTGAAATAGTGAAGATTATTGATTTGAATTTAACCACCAAAAATGAAGTAACATATTCCACTACAATAGTCTTAACATTAATAGACAAATCTAGAAAAACGAAAGCAAATCTAATCAATAAAAAATAAAGACTCTCTATAGCCAATATAGAAAGAAAAGGAGAAAGAACTCTCAATATTAAATTATTTATCCAAGAGGATAAAAGTGAACATATGAGATTGTTAAAATCAAGCATGAATATAATAGAAGGAAATTACATACAAGTTGAGATGGAAATAGTAAAACAATTCCATTTTTGAAAAAATACCGTTCGATTAATTAATTTTTTTTCAGAATACAAGGCGTGTCAAAATGTACAAAAAATCTCGATACTTTTTTGACACACCTGTTTTTTTGAGAATCCACGTATTTTAGATTAATACTGTATCGGATTAACCTCTACTTCATTTCTTTTTGTGATATTGTGACATTAAAGGCTGATCATGGAGATTCAGAAATTGCACGTTTTCTTAAAGTTGCAAGATCTTTTGTATATTCATAAAGATTTAGAAAATTAAATTGAAAAGTTGTGCCTGTATCAGAACGTAAAAAATCTAAACTCTCATTAAGAACACCTGAATTTATTCACAAAGTTAATTTGACAACTGATGACAGTCAAGGTCAATCAATGAGGTCAATTGCCAAAAAGTTGCGAGTGTCGGGAAAAACAATTAGAAATGTTGTTCATGAAGACATTTGATACAAATCGTACATGATGGAGAGAAGCTAATTCCTTTCAGAAAGATGGTGAGGTTCCAGTTCTGGAGATGTGAGAAATGTGAAGCACCCCTTCATCACCATTACGCCCTGGTCCACTCTGACCCGGAATGGTAGTACATTCAAAAAGAAAAAGAAAAACAAACAAAGAATAAGAAGTTATGAAGAATAAATGAAATTAATTTTGCAATCCAAACAACACTTAAAACTAACACAAAAACTTATTCAGGGAAATGAGGAAGAAGAACAACATCAGTAAGTGAGAGAATTTTGGTATAAGATGTGAGGAAATGATTGGAATTTAAACAATAATGAAGAATTACTTACAAAACACCAGAAAGAGAATGACAGCAAGGTAGAAGAGCTGTGCTAGGGCAATATAGACATTATACAGTTGTACAAAATTGTCAGTATTCATTGATACAACTTAGACTTTGTGCAGTGGTATGATATAGGCATTATACAAAGATATAAAATAGACATTATACAGTGGTAAAACATAGATATAATGCAGAAGATTAAGATAAACATTATAATCCCGAAAGACATCCTGTATGGAGAGCTAACATCTGGTAAAAGACAGATTGGTCGCCCCCTACTGCGATTCAAGGATGTCTGCAAAAATGATCTCAGGTGCTTTGGCATTGTCCCTTCCAGCTGGGAAAATTTGGCTCAAGACCGCCCTCGGTGGTGGCAGAATCTCCATAGAGGACTGTACATGTCAGAAGTCACCCTGATACATCATCATGAAGCTAAGAGGTCCATAAGAAAGCAACGGCAACAAAGTATCGGAACATCATCATCTACAGGGACAACCTACAAATGCAAAATCTGTGGTCGAGAATGTTTCTCAAACATAGGACTTCATAGTCACAGGAGGCGCTGCAACTTCAGGGGCACACAAAAAAAACTTTTATCATAGTCTTTCGAGAGTGAATTGCCAATGAATGATGAGAGGTAAAATACAGACATTAAACACATGTACAAAATATATATTATCTAGCGATATAACATAGATATTATAATTTGGTAAAACATATATTATACTGAGGTACAACTTAGACATTGTACAGTAGTAGCATATAAGCATATACAGAAGTACAAAATATAAATTATGCAGTGATAAACTTTGATATTATGCAGAGCTATAACATAAATCTATACATATATAAAGCGCAGTTGGTGTGTATATGTATGTCCGAAGGAAACTTTGAAAATAAAACAATTAACGACAAAGTAAATATATATACACATTAAATATCACCAGGGCTTGATTTTTGAGCAAAAATAAGAAATATTTCATTTATATTTGTGAAGATAATTAAAAAATAAAATTTAAATGATAACAGAATATATTTTTTTAAATTTAATATTTTAGATAGTAGACATTAACATTTCTTTTCAGAGTAGCTGGATCAATACAAGGTCTATTTTTTACATAGGGTTTTAAATGGGGCACCCCACGAGGATTCAACTCATTATTCAGTAATAATGGATCTGCGGGACTAACTTTAAAAAATCCCACTCTCCCCAGGCGACGCTGGGTAGTCGCTGCTAGTAGTAGGTAAAATATATAAATTATATAGATGTACAAAAAAAAAGACATTTACAGAGGTACAACATAGACTTTGTACGGAAGAGAATTTTGTTTTTAAAAGTCGATGAACCAATTTAATTTTTTTTACTAACAATAAGTTTGATGCTTTCAGAAAATATCTTTTTAAGAGGGAATTTTTGGGAACTATCGGATGCATTGCTTTAAAAACTTATCTCTTGATATATATTATATTACCAGTATGTATATATTTTGTGAAAGGATTTTTGCTAGACGTTGATGCGAGAAAATGGGGAAAAAAGAGATGGATAAGGAAACCTAAAAACGAATAAATAAACTACCATAATGGAAACTGAGATGACATTGCTTCTCAAAGATATATCTCCTAATCGCTCACGGTTATTAACGCCAGCAAAACGACAATTTTAAATCCGGGAGATTATCCTACCAGACTGTGTAATTTTATTGAATATATTGTAATTTGATATATAACTGCACTCAGTGCAAGAAAAGTTTTCAAATAAATTCTAAATTTCTCTTCTTTTTTGTTGTTGTTTTTAATACGTAGGCAATTCTACTTGAATCTTTTTTCTATTGTCCCATTGTTCTTTGACATTACACGAACTTGAAAGTGCCGGCAATTAAACTAAATAAACTCAGAAATATTCCTGTCAGTGAGTGGTAGACCAAATGTGTTTTAATTAATACTAATAAATTTCATTTTTGATCTCCAAAAATAATTTCGTTCGATTAAGTTGCAATTATGGTCTTATGAAAATTCATAGATACAGATTGATCAACAGGAAACTTAATTAACTTGTTTACTAACTTCTGTGCCATACTAGATGAAATCATTGCAGGCATTAAGTTGTCCTTAATTAACTGAACTAAATTATCTTTGATTAAACAAATTAATAACTTTTGTGCAGCGTCACATGTTTACAAATGTTTCCGCCAACGCAAAACAGAACTTGGTCAGCGTTAGCAATAATTCTGTAAGGTGCTCTATTATAAAAAAAGAGTTGACATTAAATAACCTACAAGGGTTGTTATGCCATTAAGCCAGTGGTTCAAAAAGTGGTTGGTAACGCCACTCTGTGGACGGTGGAAATATCTAGGAGGTAATGAGGCAAAACAGGACAGTTGGACGACAGGGTGACATTGGTAGCAGTTAATAAATAACTTACTTTTTACAAAATCAAAATGACAAAACCAATATGAAAAAAACAAGTATTCAGTCTATATAGAATAAATCTGACATAAGAATGATAATAGAATGCATAGTTTTGTAACGTAGTCAAAATCCTGCACGTTTGCTTGATGCCTGTACACAACATGTACAGTGGTACAGCCGTTACGACATGTCTTTCAGTCAGACTAGAGAGCAGAGTCAGCATACAAAAGCAAGAATCAAAGTTCTGCTCAGATTTGTAAACAGTGAATGTTAATTTCAATCTTGTAGGCCACCAATCTGTGATATCGGATTTCCATATGACCGATAATTTATTTATAGCGGCCCATGCCTTTCCTATACGTGCATTAACGTCGTTTTCTGTGGAGGAGATGTTACTGCTTAAGTATCTAAATTGTTCAACCGAGTTTAGGAGTTTGCCATCGATGGTGGAGATGTCGCTTTTGTTTTGGAAAGACATGAACTCAGTTTTATCAGAGTTTACGTATAGGCCGACATTTCCTGCTGCTTTTTCTAGGCTGTGTAGCAAGGTTTCGGCTTGTGCAGAAAGAGACAGTTATTCCAGGCCGTTGTCGTATCAGTGCTGCTGTATGGCTGCATCACCTGGACCCTAACTAAGCGACTAGAGAATAAACTAGATGGGAGCTGCACAAGAATGCTGCGGGTGATCATGAACAATACGTGGAAACAACACCCCACGAGAAAACAGCTATACGGCCACCTGCCACATATCACCCAAACCATCAAAGTAAGACGGACAAGACACGCGGAACACTGCTGGAAAAGCAAGGACGAACTCATAAGCGACGTCCTCCTGTGGAAACCAACACATGGACAAGCCAGTGTGGGCCGACCAGCAAAGACGTACATTGATCAGCTCTGTGAGGATACAGGATGCTGCAGAGAGGACCTCCCGAGAATGATGAGCGATAGGGACGGATGGAGAAAGATTGTCATGGATATCCACGCTGACAGCGCGACATGATGATGATGAGGCCACAATTTTCAGTTTAAAATTAGCCTTGATTCCATTTCCACTTTTGGTAAAAAAATCATTTTTTTTACATTTTCACTTTTAGGAATTTGTGAGAACATTATATTGTGAAAATAGTTTTTTGTTGTTTTTTTTGTGAAATATTTCTTTGTGTTTAATCTTGTTTTTTTTTAAGATTTGAAGCCTACAAAAAATAGTGTGTTTGTATATTGTATGAGGGGGTGCTGAGGATTTACTGGGAATCCAAATGGGCACAAGCCCGAAAACGTCTGGGAAACGCCGGATTAACCAACCAACTAATCCTTAAATCAGGAACGGATTTCACAAATTTAAAAAATCAAAATGGTGCCAAATAACATATTTGTTTAATGGCATATCAACCTTCGTGGTTTATTTAATGCCAAAGCCATCTGAGCAAAGAGGGTTGAGCTTCACCATAATATTATAATTAAATAGATGTCCGTCCCGGACATTTATTTAATTATAATATTATTGTGAAAAATATGAATGGAATAATAGAATGAATATCGGCCAACACAAACAATTGATTCAATTAATATTTCTTCTTCAATTTTTGAAAGACTTCATCAGAACTAATTTAACAATTACACCTTTTTGAAACGATAGACTATGAGGAAGAGATAAAGAAGGGAGACAAAGACAAAAATATAATGAAAGAAAAAAGGGAAGTTGAAGAAAAGAGAAAAAAAATTTCTGGGTGCCAAAGTACAAAATGCGATGTGGATGGAGTCTTTTCATAAACCGTTTTTTTTGTTGTTGTTTTGTTTTTCTCAAGTGGATATATAGCTAGACTGTTACGATTCTTTAAAGAATTTTTTATCTAAGCATTATAATAATCGGTTTTGAATTACTATTTCCACTATAGTAAGGAGTTTTGTTTTTCTTTTGTCAGTTTGGTTAGATTTTCCTTTTTTATGGTTGATGTGAGAAGATGGTCAAAAGAAGAGATGCCCAAGGAGACATAACAAATAAATCTAAAAAATATATTAACATCCGTTATGAAAACGAAGTGTAACAAACTACAATAAAAATGTCTAATTTCTTCATAACGAATTGGTTGATTTAAATGTCTAAGACATCAATCGATGTTTAACCAAGTTCTTTGGTAAAATGTTATTTCGATTCAATACGAGATATCAGTGGCTGCAAATTACAAAAATGTAAATGATCACTTGGTTTCTTACGCAACTCTGGCCAATAAAGAACGTAAAAGATTTAAACTAAAGGAATTGACAGAAAATCACTTCATATCACAATTTTCCGTTTTTGGACTCAAATCAACCAAGAACACAAAATATTCTGAGTACTGTTTAATATTGAACAACATCTGACGGTCAATACACACTCAGTGAAAGTCAACGTTGAATAAAGTTAGAATTTGACACAGCTATATTTTTTTTAAATAATTAAACAAAATAATAATCAGCTGTTTATGCGGTTAAAGAAAATAGAAATGGACACACTTTAGAAAATTGTCGAAAATGTTCAAGTCTGAGAGATAATGTTGTATACCCTTCTTTACTTTCTTTTATTCTTCTTCTGGCGTCTTTGATATCTTAAATTCTTCTAGCATCTCTTCTAACATCTCTTCTAGCGTCTGGACTTCTCTTCGGGACTCCGTGTCTGGTTTTCCATTGGGATTTCTCTTTATCAGAAGCCTGTGTCATTGGTAGTTTTTAGATAATAACACAAGACTTCGATTTAACTTAGATCATATTTTATTCAAAATCCCCACCAGACTACCTGCGCAGATCGAGTCGGAGCGTGCATAACACGACTCACCACCGTCGTTGTTTTTGACCGACTGACTAAAATCTATTTCTAATCTAAACCGGAAGAGGGTCTTCTCCACCGATTCTCACGGTATCTACCGGAAGGTTAGTACTGAGGTCAAGCCTTGTTATTCAATCTTCAAGGCCGTGGGCTGCAAC
Organism: Doryteuthis pealeii; assembly: GCA_023376005.1. Classification (NCBI taxonomy): domain Eukaryota; kingdom Metazoa; phylum Mollusca; class Cephalopoda; order Myopsida; family Loliginidae; genus Doryteuthis; species Doryteuthis pealeii. The sequence continues at coordinate 93,628,651 of CM042156.1, read as the reverse complement.
TTATAACAGCCATTTTGATTTCTACACTACTGCACATAATTATTAGGATTCTAATAATTATGAAACAAATAACAATTATATGTCATAATTATTGACAAAATTCCAAGGTTTTTTTTTTAAATACTCACATTAATCAAATTATACAAAAAACTCCAAAAATGAATAAACTAAGCTGAAGATAGTCTGTTTTATGAAGATTAAGAATTAGAAAAAAAATCATAAGTAAAATTTATTTTTTACAGTTTTTGAAACGGGAAAATTTATGAATTAAAATCTATATCAGACAAATAGGCACATTTTTGCCGTTTTTTTTCTCTTTAAGATGTGTTCTTTTTAATGAGATTTATTTCATTCGTATAATTCAGAAATTCATAGAAAAATATATGTAAGATTAGACTCTGTTATTAAGGAAAAACAGAATAAGCGACAATTTATTACTTTCATTTTTTTATGAAAGTTTAAAGAAAGGTATTTCTTGTCGGACTCGGGAACCTTCTTTTCGAACTTGGGAACTTTCTTGTCGTATTCGGGAGCCATCACGGAACTTTGAACTTTATTTATTCCACGGGGGTTTCCTGTTCTCATTCCGCTAACCATAGCTGGGGTAGGAGTTGTGTTAATTAATACCTGAAGAAGGCCGGAGGGCATATCGGCCGAAACGTTGTACAAATAACAATGAAGATTGGGACAATAGTCCGAATAACGCAAATAATACTAATCTTCAAGCCTCATCTCAAACATTCAGAGAAATAGTAAAATATACATTATGTACTATTCATTATGAGGATATATATATATATATATATATATATATATATATATATATATATATGTGTGTGTGTGTGTGTGTGTGTGTGTGTGTGTGTGTCTTTGTCTCTCTATCTCTTTGTCTCTCTCTGTCTCTATTTGTCTGTCTGTCTGTATATATATATATATATATATATATATATATATATATATATATATATATATATATATATCTGAGTATCGGTGTGGTAAGAAAGACAGAAATTAAAATCACATACTGAAACTAATAATTTTACGTTTTCACAATCATCCGACAATAACAGATTTTGAAGGATGTCAACCCTACAAGTGGTACGATAGAAAGTTGCATAGAACTGACAGAATGAATTGAATGAATTGAATTTGCATTACAAAAGCTCCACAAAAAATTCTATAAAAATCATTTTAATAAAGATGTCTTCGGGAAAAATCTGCGTGGATTGTATTTGACTAAAATGATCAAATTTCCATGAATTTCTCAGGTTTCATTTTAAAAGTTTTTTTCCCCAGTTAGATTGGTGACGTAAGACGCTTAATAGAAACCTTGTTTCATGTGTTTTGTTTCATTTGTCGACATTTCTGACGTTCAAAAATCTCTAAAGCAAAATTCTATATTCTGATTTATTAAATTATTCAATTTAAAATATCAAATTCATCAAATTCTAAAATCTATATTATATTATTATATATATATATATATATATATATATATATATATATATATCATCATCATCATGTCGCGCTAGCAGCACGGATATCCACGACAATCTCTCGCCAACCTTCCCTATCATTCATTGCCCCTGTGTGAGGTCTTCTGTACAGTTACCAGCATCCTCGCATAGTTGGTCAATATAGGTCTTTGTTGAGCAGCCGAAATTAGCATATCCATGTGTTGGCTTCCACAGGAGAACGTCACTTACGAGCTCGACCTTGCGTCTACAACAGTGTCCTGCAAGCCTAGTCCGTCTCACTCGGATTGTTTGTTAAATGGGAAAAGGGAAAAAGTGGATTAAAAGGGAGCAAGACTCAAACGAGATTACGTTCGCAGAACTTCTTGAACAGAACTTCTTCAGTCAATTTTATTAATAGAATTGATTGATGAAGTCCTTCTCAATGCAGAGCGAAATATATCTCCTAATCTACTTGTTTGAGTTTTGCTCTCTTTTGTACACTTTCTCATCTGTTCTTTCATTCCGGATTAACTCCAATATCTAGGCGGGTGAACTGAGAGGAGGTCAAGCGCTGTCACTCACTCTCAAGGCTGTACGAATCGCCATAATGATTTCTACAATACCTTATAAAAGCATTAGGGTCCAATAATTATGTAACAATATGCATACATATGTAAGAATTAACTGTCTGTGTGTGAGTACGTGTATGCATAGAAGTTGATATGCGTATGTTGGTTCAAAAGAATTAAGTTATTTAACACCGAAATATTTTACAAGCTTTCAAGAAACTAATAATTTTTAAACTTGTGTTATTCGATGTAAAAGTCATTTTAGCAAAATATTATTACTATTTTATAATCATCATTTGTTTAATTGGTAACCAATAAGGTGACTCTTAACCTAGTAACTTTTAAGCTAGTAAACTGATAATTTTTGTAGTCATAATTCTAGTGATGTTTTGTCATAGATAAAATATCTGAATTAGCCAAATTTTACTATAAAAGAGAGGAAATCATTTTGATGACTTATTTAATTGAGAAAATCTTAAAGAACTGTATGTTCTTAACGTAGCTACAAGCAAATTCATTCAACTTGAAATAATTTTGCTGATTTGCATTTTCGTTAGTTTAGCCGGAAAATAATCAATGCTATTAAGTACATTTTCTTATTTTTAATTATTTAAATGAGTTGAATTTAAACTAGATTTTGTGTAATTTTTATTCTTTAGTGTTTAATTAAATTCTAATAGACATTTTTTTTTTTTAGTTTTTTATTATTTTGGTCTTGAAGCTTTTTTTTTTGTAATTTGTGTATTTTGTAAAAAGTTGAAGATTGTAAATATTTGTTCTCGCCAAAAGAATATTAATTCTTTTTTTTTTTTTTAAGTTTTATATTTTTATTTATGTGCTCGGATCATGATTATTTGATTACTGAAATAAAGTTGATATCGATCTACATTTTTTTAATCTTTAATTTTTTTTTCTTTTAAATATTTCAAATATTGCAATTTTAATGAAACATTAAAATTATTTCTCTGAATGTTTGAGATGAGGCTTGAAGATTAGTATTTTCTGCGTTATTCGGACTATTGTCCCAGCTTCATTGTTATTTGTACAACGTTTCGGCCGATATACCCTCTGGCCTTCTTCAGGTATTTCTTGTCGGACTCGGGAACCTTCTCGGACTCGGGAACCTTCTTTTCGAACTCGGGAACTTTCTTGTCGTATTCGGGAGCCATCACGGAACTTTGAACCTAACCCTTTATTTATTCCACGGGGGTATCCTGTTCTCATTCCGCTAACCATAGCTGGGGTAGGAGTTGTGTTAATTAATTATTTTTCTAACTGCTTTCACTCAGGATTGACAAGAAATACCTGAAAAGGGCCGGAGGGTATATCGGCCGAAACGTTGTACAAATAACAATGAAGATGGGGACAATAGTCCGAATAACGTAGATAATACTAACATTAAATTTTTATGAAAGTTTAAAAATTGCCGTTTAACAAATACATGGACTTGGGCACATTTTCTTTATTTGTAATCGTTTTTTTTTTTCGTAATACGTTCGACTTTATTCAAGTGTCTATGGTAGTTGGTAATCTTCTTGGGAATTGCGTAACGAACGGTGATAGATTGATCTCCTGTTGTCTATGCTTAAGGATATCGCATATATGTTAATTATCTGATTAATTAGGAAGTTTTAGCCAATAGGAGATATGCCCTAAGCAGGCACAGTGGAATCTATACTCGTTGATTGAACAAAGGTTTCGATTCAAAATTCGAAGGTTACCAACTGCAAGTATCTGAATGAAATCGAAGGATACAATGATCGAAACGTAATTACAATTGTAAAACAAATCCTCACACATCAGGATATTCTGATTATGACGGTTTTCACAATTGCCGTAGCTGGTGCTTCACCGGAGGCTGAGGGACAGCATGTCTCATCAAGTCTTCAGGACCCTTCTGAGTATTCTAGCCGATCCCAACAGTGCTGTAGTTTGGATGGTCTCGATTCTTCCTCTGATTTCCTATTCACGCAAATTCGTTTCCACAGCTTTTGGGGATCGTTCCAAGTGCACCAATTACAATTGGTACGAACTTCACCTTGATGTTCCAAAGTTTCCTCAGTTCTCTGGCAAGGTCTAAGTATTTGACTACCTTTTCGCTTTCTTTCATTTCACTCGGTGGTCTATTATTATTATTATTATTATTATTATTATTATTATTATTATTAAATCACCACTTGCAAGTTTTTCACAGGAGTTAACACTATTGGTTATCGCTGGAGTCTGAGTGAAAGCAGGGATCTCCTGATTATTCTAGCCGATCTTAACAATGCTGTTGTTTTAATGGTCTCAATATTTCTTCTTATTTTGAATTCTTCCAGTGTTGCAAACTCTTGGGGACCGTTCCAAGGGCACCAACAATTGGTACTACCGTCACCCTCATGTGCCACATTTTTTCAGTTCTCTGGCAAAGTCCAAATAATTGTCTATCTTTTTCTTTCTTTCATTTTCACACTATTCTCCAACGGGACGGCAACATCCACTAGATGAAAAGTTCTCTTCGTTTTGTTAATTGAGGTCTGGTCTTCTGGCCTGGAAGAGCGATCCGATTGAATTTCAAAGTTACAAAGAAATTTTATTATTATTATTATTATTATTATTATTATTATTATTATTATTATTATTTACTCCTTTTGAGTTTTCACATCAGCGTTAGCTGATGGTCTTTCACTGGAGTCTGGGTGACAGCAAGTCTACTCAGGTTTCTAGGACTCTTCTAAATATTCTGGTAGATTGCAGCAGTGAAGTGTTCTGAATGGTATCAATCCTTCCTCTGATTTCCAGACTTTCGAAACCCTTTTCTAATCCTTTTGGGACTGTTCCAAATGCACCAACTACAATTGGTATTACTTTCAATTTCATGTTCTATAACTTTTTCAGTTCTCTGGCAAGGTCCATATATTTGTCCATTTTTTCATTTTCCTTTAGCTTCAATATGTGATCTGCTGGAACTGCAAAATCCACCAGTTGACAAGTTCTTTCTTTTCTGTTTATCAACACTAGGTCTGGTCTTCTTGCTGGGATAAGGTGATCCATTTTTATCAAGAATTATTATTATTATTATTATTATTATTATTATTATTATTATTAAGTCAGGTTTTATTTTTAAGAATATCTTTATCTTGAGCATTACAATTTAGATGGATTGTCTGAAAAGAAATTCTGTCTATTGGTTGAACACAAGAAGGTAATATTTAGGTGAGTAAATGGGAATTACTTCCAGAAGGAAATAGTTCGTAGAACTTGCATTGTCCTCCCAATGAAGAACTAAGAAAATATTAAAAAGAAATTTAAATGGGATTTAATATTCATTCTGGGAGTGAGTAGGAGATAGAAATTGTTTCCCAATCTTATCAGAAATTGTCTCATTCTAAAATATCACTGGAAGGCGAATTGGAATATGAGATTTAAAATTATAATGAGAAAGAAATTGAACGGAGAAAATATGACAAACTATGAGAAAGTAAAAGCAAACTGGGCACGTTAATTTGCACAAGACAATCATTTTGGCATTAGAAAACTTATCAGAATATTAACTGATATATATATATATATATATATATATATATATATATATATATATATAAATTTATATATAATGATTAACTTTTGAATTTTCATCTCAAATTTCAAATGCATAATGTGCTAGCTGTGAGATTAATATTCCACACTGAATTAACTGCAGTGGCATGGAACGGGATTTTGTTGTAAAATAAATATTCATTGTTTTATCATTAAACCAGAGATATTTTGATATATCCTCACACTCATTCACACTTGTGTAGGTTTGGCTATATGTTTGCTTGCTTGCCAGGTGTTTGTTTGAGTTCATATGTGCATGTACACTTGTAGCGTTAATTTGTATTCGCCTGGTGGAGTTGTCTGCCCCTTTTAGTTTGATGATGCCCGCTAGGGCACCAGTATTTAAGCGCCGGTTTCAAACACTTTCGCCCTCTTTATAGTTTCAGCAACTACGAGCCACATGGGGTAGATTCTATCTAAACCCTCTCGTGGGGCTCCGCCCCCCTTACATTACTGTAAGTCCTCACAGCATGGACTATTCCTAGTCTCATGTCTGTGCCTTTTATTGTATATCTGTATCATTCATGAATGTGTCTATCTTTATTTGTGTACCTCTTTTTGTATGTACTCTTTACTATGAACGTTGTATTCTACTGTTATCCATGTGCTGTATGTATTAAATGTTTGTCTATTAACCTTCGTCGGAGTTATTTGTATCCAAAGTATGTATAACTTTGCACCATCCTTATACACTTATGTAATTAGGTACGTATACTTGTGGGTAATATTAAACACACACACACATATATATATATATATATATATATATATATATATATAATATATATATATGGTATGGCATTTGACCACTGTCGACACATGCACAAACTAACTAAGCTACTCACCGAAAAATATAAAACCTACAAACCGACCCCACAACAAATTCCATCTTCAAAACCCCGCCCATCAACGCAAAAAAACAACCACCCAACCTACGTTACATCCTCACTGCATCCAGAAAATATTTACATAACATTGTACAGAAAGGTAACAAAGATGCAACAAGCCTAGATGCCAAATTTGCAGCCATATACACACGGAATCCGAAATAAAATACCCTACACGAACATAACAATCCATCCGCCACACCTAACAATGGACAAATAGCGGATATGTGGGAGAAACATCTACATCTTTTAAACTAAGATTAAATAACCACAAATCCACTATAAAACTCAAATCCCCGCATAGTACGATAGCACTTCACTTTAACACCCTACCACACAACCTTACATAGAACAAGCATTTCCAACAACGCAATCTCGAAAACAAGCAGAAACTAAATGGATTCTAAAATTACAAACTCACGTGAGGGGACTGAACGCTGACATCGGAATACTCCGTTATTATAAATATTTTTACAGACGCTGCCGCTGTCAATAACAACAAAGACAAAAGATCCGTTGAACAGGAACAACAGTCATTTGATAAAGGGTATCTAACGACCCCGAAAATTTATGATAAAAAATAATAATAAAAAAATAAGTGAATCCAATACTCCATAACATCGAGTTCATTAATTTATTTTTAGATGCTTCGTAATAACTTTTAAAAAAACATTAAAAAACATAAATATATATAAAAGTAATTGGTAATTTGCTTGAAGCATTGTTAAGTATGTTATAAAATAATAAAATTCGAAGGCAATACAATGCGTAAAAAATAAAGACAAAAAGATGTTTTATATGTCTGATCGATTTCAAAGCAAAGCTTTATCATCAGAGTGTAATTTCAGAAATGACGTGCTTATGTATACTAAAAAAAAAAAAATTTATGAGTACTTTTTTCTCTTTTTCTTTTAAACTTAAATAGATTAAATATTATATTAATTATATATTAAAATATCATATAATATCAATACTGATACATAATTTAATATAATCTTTTATTTACTTATTTACTATAAAAAAAATTTAAATTAGAGAACAAAGGGGATAAAAAAGAAAAAAAAAAGGAAAAAGAAGAGAAATGACACAAAAAAAAGAAAGAGAGGGAGAAAGAATAAGAAAGGAAAGGTGAAAGCGAAACAAAAGCTAAGTATGTTAAAAAATTTCTATTAACGGTTTTTATTTTATTGTTCATTTTTGTTCTCAAAAAAACTTTGACATCTCAACACGGTCGCAACATATTGCAACATCATACAAGGCTGACATCCGGTCAGCCTTGTTCTCAACAAACTTTTGAAAAAGAAAAAAAAAAGGAGAGAAATAAGAAATTACAGTTATTCGCCCATTCATAAAGGAGGAGAAGAAGAAAGAGAGGAAAAAAAGGAGAGGAAAAGGAAATAAAAAGAGAAATTATAACCACACAAATAAAAAAAAAAACATAAGCACGTCATTTCTGAAAAATACACTCTGATGATAAAGCTTTGCTTTGAAATCGATTAGACATATAAAACATCTTTTTGTCTTTATTTTTTACGCATTGTATTGCCTTCGAATTTTATATTATTATATATATATATATATATATATATATATATATATGTGTGTGTGTGTGTGTGTGTGTGTGTGTGTGTACGTTTAGCGTAAATGTTATCGTCGTAGGCAATTGAATCAGAGATCTAAGTTCAAGTTCTTAACGAGGCCGTTTCTTTATGCCCGTCGCCCTTGGTAACGGCATTAATTCCTCTTTTCTCTCCATTATAAATAATACCACTGATTGGGTACGTTTACCTCTGTAAGGCAAACAGTCAAGAAGAAGAAAAAGGCGGAATTTAAACAAACTGTACTCCAATTAAAAATTGATCTTCCGTTACATACACACACACACACAGACAATCCCCTTATATATATATATAATATATTATATATATATATATATATATATATATATTACAATATAGGTACAAGTGATAATCCTAACTCGATTACACGTCTGTGTCTTTCACGGTTCGTTTATCGCCAAAGACACAGACGTGTAATCGACTGCAATTAATCAATATCTTGATTAATTCAGTGGATTTAACCCTGAAGATCTTTATGGTGAAACTCGAGTAGGTTATCACTTGTACCTATATTGTAATAAATTTGCTCTACTAACGTATTGAGCACTTTGTATTTGTTATATCGCTGACTTACCTTCCTGAATGTTGCATCATCTAACCATCGTGACCATATTCACCGGTAAGTCACCTTTTCTAATTATATATATATATATATATATATATATATATATATTTATATATATCAATTGAGTATATTCAAGTAGCAACCTTTCTGAAGGCACGTGGTGTGAGGGTTACTGCTGTAGGAAATGGACACAGCAAGACGATTTCGAATCTTGGACGAGGCTGTCTGTATTTCATATTACACTAATACCCTTGAGAAATATATATATATATCTATCAAACCCCTCCGCAAGAGCAGGATGCGACACATGGTCAATTTCTTAAGCGGAGTTTAAAAGGTTTGAATTCAGAGTTTTCCTTCTCCTAGACTGGTTACCTAGCCATGGTTAAAACGCCCGGCCTGACTTGCTATTTATCCATAGCTGGAGGGAGTACTGGATTCATACCTTTCCCAGGGGTATTAGCGCCATGTGAAATGCAAACACCTTCGTCCAGGAATTGAACTCGGGTTGACGAGTCCATTTCGTACGGTTCTAACCATTACACCACGCGCCTCCAGAAAAAGAAATAAACACAACTATACTCCCTCCAACCATGAGTAAATAGTAGGGTAGACTGGGCACTTTAACCTTTGATCGGTATCGATTCTATTTTGTTATCTATTGTTTGTTCATTATTATCTTTTTTCTTTTGCTTGAGCGTATATTTATCTAAATTAAAAGTGATTTCAAAGAGATTTTTAATCTACCAAATTGAATTCATAGCGAAATGTGAGGTATTAACAGAAGCAATGAAATGTCAAGTTCAATTATATCTATAAATGACCGTTCGATTAAATGTCTGTTGATGACATGTCCGTTCGGCCAAATTACTTTGTTCAAATGGCTCTCCTTCAAATGTATACTGTAAAATATATCTAACGTTAGGTTTCCAAAGTCGAAGAGTCTAACCTTTAATTTCCCATCATCCGGTTTCATATTTCCTTACATCTCGGCGATATAGGTGAGGAGCAAGTACGAGTGTAGATATCAGCTACACCACAAATAAGACACCTGACAATTAAAAAGACAGAGGCTTCACTATCCTGGTTATATCAGTTTCCGATTGATTTCAAGAGAAACCTGCTTTGTTGCGTTAACTCTATCTTCAAATCATAGAAGGCCAGAGCCACTGACAAGTCTCCCATCGTATAATGAATAACTTGATATGGAGTATACCAGAGAAAATGAAATTGTATTTGAAACCGTTTAACGACGTTCGTTCATTTGAGCCCCGACAAAACCTCGATAGCCAACTAACCTCCAAGAAGATAAGCAACTTCAAAGATTTAATAAAAGAGCTGTGCACTTAACACTATTGGTACTGAGAATTATGGCTCAGAGACAGAGATGATTGTTGGGATTGAAGAAGTAATAGGCTAACACTGCTGAAAGAGTTCTAGTCAATTGTATTATTACTGAGAATAATTTTGTTAGGATTACATATATTTATATTGCTGTGAAACTAGTTATGCCCAAGCGCCGTTTACTCTGCCGTTCACTCTATATGTATATATGAACATCATATGGCCTTTATATTTAACTAATACAAATAAAAGAATGTGTTGAAAAAAACTAAATGTAATTACGATAATGAAGCATGAAAGAAAAAGTTTATGCTGCAATATTTCGGGATTCCCTATCCCTTAATCTGGCAAAGAAAATACACAAGATTATATATATATATATATATATATATATATATATATATAATATATATATATATATATATATAGTCACTCACATACAGTCCTGTGGCACTATCAGAATCCACCATGATACACTCCCTATTAGAGAAAAGGAAAATCCACCAACCTTTTCTGATACCATCAAATGAACTCCCTTCTTACTCACAACCTCATACCAAATTCATTAGAAAGAAGATTTCACCAGTGAAGCAAGAACTCTATTCCTAAAGTCCTGAAGAAGGTCCAACAGACCGAAACGTTGCATCGTCGACATAACTACCTACAATAAACATCCATTTTCTACAACATGTTTGTCTACCTTTCTCCACACACACACACACACACACACACACACACACACACAATATATATATATATATATATATATATATATATAATATATATGAATAAATATTGACGACAGTATCTTACAATGCCACCAGACGTTGTCGGTTTTCTGCCATATGATGGGGATTACAGACCAAGACGAAGTCACTTCTAATAATCCTTTGTTGTATTCACAACATTATGTTAAATCAATAATTAAGAGTTTAATTGAATTAAGTAAATGACACATCAATACACTAAACGGCAATAGAATTTCCGTGAAATTACTGAATGAAATCAGTGTACATGATCTGAAAAGTAATTCGTCAATTCTGGGATGTTAATCCGAATCATATGACGAGATGACAATTACAAATTATATATATATATATATATATATATATATATATATATATATATATAGGATGGAGCAAAACGATATTTGTTGAATTGTCTCCTTGTGCGGTGGGGTTATGTGATAGTAGTACTATTAGCTAGGGAGTTAATAACTTTCCCAAAAAGTATTAGTCAGAAAGGGAACGTAATAGGGAGACTGGAGTTTGATCTCACTGCCGACGATGTCACACCTCAGCCAGTGTAACCAATGTGGACCTGATGCATAGGACGGGTACCCTCCTCACGGGTGGATTGGAATTGTGATTGCTTAGCCAATAAGAAGTGGATGTTTCCGGATGAGCCCACTATGAAGTTTTCAACGTGAGAGCACTATACACCAAGGAAGTTACCCGATTTCTCTGGTCGAAATTAGTGTCAGATGTTCAAATTCATCGAAGCCTTTTAGCACATTACACGGACTGTTGTTACATAATCTATGCATAGATTATTGTCAACCCCCTGTATTTCTGAAGGGATGGTCCCTTTTCATATCATGGGCGGGCCTTTCCATGGAATATTACAGAAAGCCCGCGAAATACGTGAAGTCACGTGGGACCTGGTTGGCTCTCAGTTTTCAGCTTGGACGTCAGGCAGATAAGGCCTTAGCTGGAACTCACTACATGTTAGTTAGATGAAGATGTTAGTTAAGTAAATAAAAGCTTACATAAATAATATGGTTTTGTGGTTGATGATTGTCTTGGCAACAAGACTGATCTAGAAGAAGAAATAAACTAAGTGCGACCGACCACCAAGACGAAATCCAGACGCTAAAAGATGAGCAGAAGAAGAATAATAGAAGAAAGAAAGATATGCAACACTGTGCACAACTCCGTGGAAGTGTGCATGACATGCTGGAGATGTTTAAAGGTGGCAAGACAAGGGTGATGCATGAAGAGGGAACAGGATGTCCGTCAAACTCCATTACTGATGAGAAGATTCAGCAAGCTGGAAAGATCACCCGCGCGCGCGCGTGTGTGTGTGTGTGTGTGTGTGTGTGTGGTTTATCTATACCTGTCTTTATGTTTTACAATGTTACATTTAAAATGACAAAAAATTATTTCCTCATTTCTTGTTGGATATATAAACACGAATAGTCATTAATTTGGAATTGGTCCATTTAGGTCACTCCGCCATTTCTCAAGATTTGATTTATACGTTAATATTCCTTGTTTTATGTCGTTTTTCATGTGCATTCTCCTATCTCACTATCCAATTAATAAATGCTGTGAGTTTCAAACTCTCTTGGTGGCCATAACAGCAATGGCGTTCTGCCAGAACTAGGTTTATAAATAATGTTTATTGTTGCAATACATACATATATTTACCCCGAATCAAATTGCAAAAGCAAAACTGTAATTTATTTACTAGACTGTATACTCTGCCAAAAATAATATGTTTGAAAGTCAGAATAGCTATTTTATTTTAACAAAAAAAAACTATAGATTGAAATCTGTCTCACAGCTAATTAATACCCGTAAATAACACTTCCACTTAAACGGTCACAATCTTTTTAGAGACACTAAATTTAAAATCATTGAAAGAATTGAAAAATACATCAACGAAAAATGAGAAATCTTAAAGTTAAAAAGAAGTCGATAAACGAAATAAAAAGGTATAAACAATTTGGATCTAATATAAAACTTAATTACCCAGCCTGGTAATAAAATGTGGCTGGCACTAACACTTATATAAATATAAACAAATACTATTTCTCTGAATGTTTGAGATAAGGCTTGATGATTAGTATTATCTGTGTTATTCCGACCAATGTCCTCATCTTCTTTGTTATCTGTACAACGTTTCGGCTGATGTGCCCCGGCCTTCTTCAGGTATTTCCTGTCGAACTCGGGAACTTTCTCGGACTCGGGAACCTTCATTCAGTTCACGGGGTATCGTGTTCTCATTCTGCTAACCATAGCTGGGGTAGGGTCGTTAAGCTGTGTTAATTATTATTCTATGTTACTGCAGTCCTTGACCAGGATTTAACCTGCAGTCCGGGGATAAACCCCGTGAACTGAATGAAGAGTTGGGCTCAAAGTTCCGTGATGGCTCCTGATTACGACAAGAAGGTTCCCGAGTTCGAAAAGAATGTTCCAGAGTCCGAGAAAGTTCCCGAGTTCGACAAGAAATACATGAAGAAGGCCGGAGGACACATCTGCTGAAACGTTGTAAAGATAACTATGAAGATGAGGGCAATAGTCTGAATAACGCAAATCTTATTATAATGGAGATTGTGTGTTTTTCTGTCTGTAACCGAAACTATATCACTACTCAAGTAGCAATTTCTTTAGTTATTAACGTCACATTCTCCATTATTCTACTTTTTATTTAAACCTCAATTATTAATAAAATTGTTTTACATTATTGATGCTGTTAACCATATCTACATACAAATTACATGCAATTGTATTTATATATACAACAAAATAGCGGTTTACAGTGTGAACGGGAAGGTTAATTTGCATATTGATATTGAAAATATGATTATAATAAATATGTGCTTAGTATTATTGATTTCTAACTGTTTGGTTTTATTTTAATGGATATAAGCAAAAATCTCTTCAATGAATTTTAAATGAAATCCATTAACAAGTAGAAATAACTGTAATATTATTCTTTACTTCCTATTTTAACTAAACAATTTAATTAGAAAAATTTACCAATGAAAGACGGGAGTAACGGAAAATTATGGAACAGTTAGTTTCAAAGTTGTTCTATTTTTCAATCATACCCCCTCGGTTCAAAGTCTTTTTATCTACATTCTTATTCAGTTTCATTAGCCTTTCTAATTTAATATCATATTTTATCATAAAATTTAACTAAAATACTTGCACCCGGAGGGTGCATATATTTGCTAGTAATACTAATAAACAAATACATCAGTCACCCAGTCTAGTTTGAAATGAAACACTATCAAACCTAATAAAACAAAAGGAGTCCTCGCCACAGAGACATATGTATATATGAAAAAGCAATCGAAAAGAATTTAACTAAAAGATGGTTTTCATTCAACAAATAGTTATACCACTTCACCAATTTATTTTCTGTTAATTTTTTGTGGCTGATCAAATATCATAAAACTTTCTAAAAACTTTTTTTCACAAAATCTTTCTCTCCTTATGATGACGTAAGGTCGAAACTCATTAAAAACAATTAATAACATAGAAATATTCCTGTTTGTTTCACATTGGTCCTTACTTGCGGGAGACGGGCTGTTGAGGAAACACCCTCCGATCAATCGGCTGGTCACGTCAAGCCCTAGCACCTATATGATTGTTCCGGCCCTATTGCTCTTATGGCAACCCCACTAACCCATTTTATCATATATCTGTACATATATAAAGGGCAGTTGTGTGTATATGTATGTCCGGAAGAAACATCGAAAATAAAACAATTAACGACAAAGTATATATATATATATATATATATATATACATTAAATATCACCAGGGCTTGTTTTTTGAGCAAAAATAATAGCGATTTGATTTAATTAAAGGTAATTAAAAAGGTAATTAAAAAATAAAATTGAAATCATAACAGCATGACTTTTTTTATTTAATATTTTAGATAGTAGACATTAACATTTCTTTTCAGAGTAGCTGGATCAATGCAAGATCTATCTTTTACATAGGGATTTAAATGGGGCATCCCACGAGGATTCAACTCACGATTCAGTAATAATGGATCTGCGGGACTAACTTTTAAAAATCCCCCTCTACCCAGGCGACACCGGGTGGCCGCTGCTAGTGTGTTATAAGGCATTTTGGGGAGTCTTAATGTCCTGAGTACGATGTTAAACTGCATCTAGTGGTGAAGTTTCAATTCTGGAGCTCTAGGAAATCTGGAGTACCTCTTTATTTCCAGTACTTCCAGGTCCACTCAGACCCGGAGGAGTAATACCTATTAGGGTCCCATGTATGGGTTAAATAGATCAAAACGAGTTTTTAAAAAGTATTTTTTTTAAACAGAAAAAAATTTAATCCCAAGCAAGCATGAATAAAATAAAATGATTTCGGCATAAAATAACGCAAGGGTTGATTTGCCATAAAATCCAACCAACCAACCAACAAACCAGCTTGTTTTTCTTGTCACTTTTCCTAATATATATGTGTATATATATATATATAGTATACTATATTTATAATTAAATAGTGCTTAATATCATTCATAGAGCATGTATATCTAAGTTAGGGTAGCGTGGACAGGAAGTCAACGATACTTGGTAATTGACAGTTTCTTGCCTGTGTGGTGTCAGTCCGAAAATCAAAATAATACAAGAAATAAGCTGATTATAGTGTGGCTAGCCGCTTCGATTTTCCGTGCCGGTAACCGTGTTTCAACCTTATTTCTTCATCAAATAAGATAAGACAAAATAAGTTGATGCTTTCAAACATATAACAGTCTCTTTAAATTTTACTGATATCATTGTTTGTTTTTTAACCAGACAAGTAGACGCTTTCAATGTTTTGCGTCTGACCTCTCAATTATTTTCTTCAAATTAACTTTCATCTCACTTTTTACTAACCACGTGTGAGATTCTCACTCACACACTGTCTCTTTCTCTGTCTGTCTTTGTGTCTGTCTGTCTGTCTGTCTGTCTGTCTCTCTCTCTCTCTCTCTCTCTCTGTCTATGTCTCTGTCTGTCTGTCTGTCTCTCTCTCTCTCTCTCTCTCTCTCTTCATTTGATAAAGGGTATCTAACGAACCTGAAAATTTATGACAAAAAATAATAATAAAAAAATAAGTGAATCCAATACTCCATAATATCGAGTTCATTCATTTATATATTTTTAATGCTTCGTAATAACGCCCAACTTAAAAAAAAAAACATTCAAAAAAAAAAAAAAAAATATATATATATATATATATATAATATATATATATATATATACTGGAAATAGTTCTTGATTTGTTTTGTGTTTCGGTCAGTCTATGACAACACTGACCTAGTTGACCCTGCCTGGAGATTGTTTGGACCGGAACTAAATCCTGTGTTATTTACCACTTGACCGGTCCATCGGCCAAAATGTTGCTTTGGAGAGAGACAGTATGGCAAATGTTGTAAATAGAATTGGCGGGAAATAACACAGAAATTTGGCGCCAACTAAAATAAGGACGAGTGTTATTGTCAACATGCATCTATAGGTCAAGTTATTTACTTGCGCGAGTACATCGTCTGTCTGTCTGTCTCTCGATCTAACTGTCTTCACATCTAAGTTCATACATTTCTATATATTTTAAATTAATTCATGTATCTAGCTCAGTTCTTTCATGTATGTCTATCTCTAAATCTATCAATCTCTCAGTCTCTTTCGTATCTGTCTATCCATCTATTTATCTGAGTCTTTGACTATCTATCTATCTATCTATTTATACACACATACACACACACACATATATATATATATATATTATATATAATATATATATATATATATATATATATATATATATATTGTTAACTGTTAATCGCAATATGAGCGAATACAGCAAATTAACACATAGGGAGTAAAAAAACTAGACACACCTGGATGGGAAAGGTGATCCACTGGGAATTGTGCTAGAAATTAAACTTTGATCATATTAGAAAATGGTATTTGTGCACCACAAACCAGAATCAAACTAAGAGAATGAGACTGGGATTTTGAAATACAAACCGATCACCTAATTTAGGCCAGTATACCGGACCTAGTATTAATTAACCACAAAAAAGAACCTGTCATCTGATGAATTTGCTGTCCTGGCGGACCACTGAGTGATAATTGGAATATAAACAACTAAAAGCTAGAAAAATACTTGGACCTTGCCAGAGAACTGAAAAAAAAATAGGGAACATGAGGGTAAATATGATAACCAATTGTAATTAGTGTTCTTGGAAGAACGTGAATGAATAAGAAATCAGAGAAAGAATCAAAACTATCCAGACCTAAGCATTGTTAAGATCTGCAAGACTAGATTGCTAACCATTACACAATGATGGGACAGCATTTTTATCCAACCTGTTTGCGATGGGTAGGATGGAACACAAGATCGCAAATATGGGGCATCCAGTAAGGATAGAACTCGCTATTTAGTATTAATTTCTGGTTGGTTGCTTTTTTACGGCGTATCAACCCTGTATCGGGTCATTCAATTCCGAATCAAGTCATTTTGATAAGCAAAGAAATCGGGTTACTTACAATACCTGTTGTTGCTTAAGTGGTCACTCAATTAAGTATCAAATAGGCTCATTACTGCTTAGATTATGTGCTCTAGCATGAATCGGTGTTGTCAGCGAGATTTGACTGGTATTAGTAGTAATGACCCAGCTCAGTTGGTAGAGCGTTCAGCTAGAAACCACAAGGTTCCTAGTTCGAAACCGGTCTTCGCCAACTCAGCGTATGAGTAGCACAGGCATCTGTGCGGTAAAGTAAGGAGCTGATGGTAGATGTAGCGCTCCACCGCAGACTCAAAAACCATCTCCTTGGTCTAGCGCTAGTAAAAAAAAGGGGGATAGACTCCCTCGCTGATTGGCTGATACCGAATTTAGGCTAACCCGACGACTTTACTTAATAGGACCACGTGCAAAAGAAAAACTCAAAAAAATGTACAATGAACACAATTCTTGTTGGCATAAAATAATCCTTGACCGGTTGACATGTCATAAAAATCACTCATGAGTTATGCCTTTATTTAACAGTAAAAAAGAAATAAATAAATATTTTTTTCACCTGCTACAAAATAAAATTGTTTTCTACTTAGTAGTAATGGATCTGTGAGATTAGCTTGTTAACCATCCATGATATTCGAGCCGATCTAAAATTATTGTTGTCTGTATGGTCCCAATTCTTTCTGTGATTTTGAATTCCACCAATCTTTTTTTTTTCCAAATCTTGGGTACCAACTTCAATTTGTATCACATTCACCGTCATATAGCACTGCTTTTTCAGTTCTCAGGCAAGGTCCAGTTACATGACCATCTTTCAGTTTTCTTTCGTTTTCTTTCATTTTCACCGTCATTCACTATTCCAGATGTTGACGTCTTCTGTTCTCCTTGTTAAATAATGATGTCTGGTCGTCTGGCTGGGATAAGGTTAATGATCTGTATCTCAAAGCGCCTTAGAATTTTATACTTCGTATTCTCTAGAAAACAATTAATTTAAATGGGATGCACCACGGCCTAATAATATTATACGGCCCCACATGATACATTAAGAGGCAAAAAATAACAGGCCGATTGGCCTGATAGTCAATCTGTAGGTTTAGGCTGGAAAATGTTAAAAGTATACAAAAATACACAAACTGTTTTCTTTTTTTTTCTTCTGAAATGTAATAGGAAAAGATTAACCATTTTTGTAAACAAATTATCGCGAAAAACTTTAAAAATTCAATATTTAAATGCAAAAAGTTATGCGTTAGTAATTTTACCAAACTAGCGTCTTAGGCAAAACAGACCGTATACGTGATTGAAAAGCATAAAAACAAGGTAAACCACAGCCGTTTATAATTCGTAGATTAGTGAAAGACAAAGTATAAATAACGTATTTTAATTTTGAAAATAATTAAAATTAAATTAAAATAATGACTAATAAATTCTAGCGGTATTATTTTATTATTTTCTGTTAAATTTTTAAAGTTACCTTCCTTTCTGCGTCAAGTTTATAAGCGACACAGAATGAGTTAAAATATAATCGGCCTGTTATTTTTTGCCTCTTACTGTATCATATGGAGCCGTATAATACTAGTAGGCCATGGATGCACTAACAATTGCGTAAGGTAAGATACATGGAATTTCATATTCTCTTAAACCGCGATACCGAATGCACACTAATCAATCCAATCAATTACTTTCTCGATACAAACAAATGTGTTTATACCGACCTGAATTTTTGAAAAGCAGTCTGCTTTTTGCAAATAGACGACGCCGCTTTCCCCATACTCCACTCCATTGTAATCTACGACAATGCCGGTTTCATTATCAGAACTTGTTTACCATTTCTTCTTGTAAAGACACTTTTAGATTAGGTGACAATGCCTTGAGAATCATATATTGTTATTACCTCTATCTTGATGAGGGAAATCACAGAGATTGCACGGAGAGACATGCTCAGCTACATTAGTATATATGTTGAAATGAATCACTATTCCTTTTTCCCCCTGATTATTCCCCCGCAACCGTTCCATAGAGGTCGCTGTCCTGTTAATTAATAATTGTATATCGATTACACACACATATATATATATATTATATATATATATATATATATATGTGTGTGTGTGTGTGTGTGTGTGTGTGTGTGTGTGTGTGTGTGTGTGTGTGTGTATATATAATTTGAAAAAAATTGTTTTTCTCTATTCTGTGCAGCCTAAATGCTATATTAGTAACTGGAAGAAGTTCATTTGTTTGTCTTCTATAGTTAGCCAATCACTTTAAAGAACCACCTCCAATTTTGACGCACATGCTTATTAGATCCAAGTGAAGGTTTTAATGTAAACATCTGATTTGAATCTTCAAACTCTTTCCTGTTTTCCACCTCATCTTCTCTTAAAGACATCAGTTGTGGTTTAGTTATCTAGTAAGTCGCTATGATAGTAGGACATTGATTGAAATGTTTTGACCCAAACGTTGACTTGTGCTACTACGCTTGTACGGGGTGACATGCCGTTAAAATCAATTCCTCGTCATCATTTTCAATACCAAGAATAAGTATAAAGATGACACGAAATTTACAAATTTGGGCCCGATATTTTTTTTGTTGTTTTTTTCATTTTGTAGATTGACTTAACAAACCAAATTAAATAAATAAAATAAAATGTGTCAGTGTCCGAAATCCACACTCAGTCAATTAAGAACGGCAGATCAACTCCTTATGCTCAGAAACTTGACTGCACGTATTTTCTAGATTCAAAATTTGTCAGTCAAAATAAAAATGTGACACCAAAAAGATTAGTAGATACATTTTATTTATTTATTTGTTTGTCTATCTTTTTACTTTTTTTTAACAAACTTTCAACTGGTTTTCATTAATTAAACCCTCATTTGTTTTCGTATTTTCAAGTCAAATCGTTCTTAAATCTCTTTTTGTTGATAGATACATAGAGACGTATGAAGATAGGAGGGTTGGAGTAAAATCCGACAGTATGGGGTAAGGTAGAAGGAAAAGGGGACAAAATGAAATTACGACGTAAAAAGAGTGTAAAATTAAGACTTGAAAAATGGGTTAAATGTTTAAATAGTCTGTTTACTAATTTACCATTCTGACTCTAATACAATACGGTCGGGTCACACTGAAAGCATCGGTTGTTGCCAGATTACCAAAGATGAACAGCAATTAGCCTGTTCAATATTCAATGGGGTAACCACTCGACTCTACTTACTTTAAACCCCTTACAGTGGCTCTCCTACCACTTTATTCCACACCCGAACAAAGTACCAAAAACTGATGGTTAGTTATAACTGAGTAGAACTCAGATTACAATAACAATAGGATATGATTTGAAAATAATGAGTTCTACGCGGAATAGATAGTGAACTGTGAAATATACCATCATATTGGTATAGCAACCGATCTAGGAGAATAAAAAAACTCTTAATTCAAACCTGTTAACTAAATTTAACGACATTTCTTGGGGCGTCTTGACATATCTAAGCTGCAACTTTTAATTGAGAGACGCCAGAGATAATAATTAAAGAACCATTAGAAGTTATTGCATGGATTAAACTAAATTAAGCTTAAACAATTATTGGTGCTTCTTGTGGTTTCATCCTTATATATATATATATATATATATATATATATATATATGTGTGTGTGTGTGTGTGTGTGTGTGTGTGTGTGTGTGGTCAAAATATGAAGAAAATTTGGTACAACTGTGAGAGAAATTTGGTAGGCAAAACGTTAAGTAACAGCAGGTATTGTAAGCAACCTAAGTCCATTTTGCATTGTATTCTGATTCAGTGAGGTTGTCACGTGATAATGAAATTGGTAGGAAAACAGACTAAATCGATAGACAATCTAACAGATCGAAAGAGACAGAAGCACAGGAAATGTTGGGCTTGGGAAAATAAAAGGCGTCAATTTTAAAAAGAGTATTCATGTTCGTTAGTAAGTGCACAAAATGGACGCAGAAACTAAACAGACCCAGAAACACCACAGCCAACACCATGATGATAAGAAAGAACTCGATCCATCTAGAAGAATACTCAATTATGAAAATAATAAGAGTTAAAATAACGACTACCCTTCCATTGCAATTAATCACAGGTCCACTTTGATTCGAAATGGTAGTATCAGAGTCCCATCTATGCATATGTTTAAAAAAATTTCACATTCGAAAGGCAAAGTTGATATCATAACCGTAATTTATTTGTAATAAGAATAGTTACTTGAAGCAATAAATGTTAATGAATTATTATAATATATAAAATTAATATATAAGTGTTAATGTATTATTATTAATCACTTTAAACTGTTTTCAAATATAATACCATTATTAAGTAGGAATGATTTGAACTAGTTAAATCGGACCATATAATCGTTTCATTAATTATTAGGATTAGAAAGAAATACTTGATATTATATACCTGTGAACAAAAAACCAACTCTTAAAAACTATACATAAAGTGCACATATAAACATATAATGGACGCGAATCACTAACCACTAGGCAGAGAATAACCCTAGACGGGGTGACATGCCGTTAAAATCAATTCCTCATCATCATTTTTAATACCAAGAATAAGTATAAAGATGACATGAAATTTACAAATTTTGGTCGGATACATTTGGTTTTTTTTTCATTTTGTAGATTGACTTAACAAACCGAATTAAATAAATAAAATAAAATGTGTCAGTGTCCGAAATCCACACTCAGTCAATTAAGACCGGCAGATCAACTCCTTACGCTGAGAAACTTGACTGCTCTCATCGTATTTTCTAGATTCAACTAATTACTTCACTTGATTACGTATATATATTTACCAACCCCTCCGCACGAGCAGGATGCAACACAAGGTCAATTTCTTAAGCGGAGTTTAAAAGGTTTGAATTCAGCGTTTTCCTTCTCCTAGACCGGTTACCTAACCAAGGTTAAGAGTCTGCCCCATTTTCGACGCATGAGGGTTCATATACACAATGAACACCCGCACAGTGATTTGTTTATAGTGGTGAAGGCTTGTGTTGGACCATCCACACTTTTTGGTACAGTCGACGGGAAAGAATTGGTGCATCAAGGGTTGCCACAAACCCAGTCAACGACCGACCTCAGGAATGTTGAATTCAGAGTTATCCCTCTCCTAGACTGGTTATCTACCCAAGGCTGAAGAGCCCAGTCTGCCCTACTATTAAACCCATAGCTGGAGGGAGAATATATGCAGGCGCGTGGGCTAGTGGTTAGAGTCGTGTTCAAGTTCAATTCCTAGACGAAGCTGTTGGCATTTCACATAGCGCTAATACTCTTGGGAAAGGTATGAATATATACATATATATATATAAGTGAAATAAAAATGGAACTTAATCCGACAGTGTGAAATTGATATATATATATTTAATAGTTGGAGTATTACGAACAATTTTGATATTTTAATATACACTTTTTAGATAATTATACACTTTTTAAAATAACTAGCAAATATATGCACCCTCCGGGTGCAAGTATTTAAGTTTTAATGTAATAAAATATTATGTTAACTTAGAAAGGGTAATGGAACTAAATAAGATGCCGATAAAAAGATTTGAAACAGAGGGGGAACAACTAAAACTTGCTTTTTCTTCCCTCCTGTCTTTCATTGCTAAATTTTCATAATTTAACTATTTAGTTAAATTAGGAAGTAAAGAATAGAATTACTGTTAATATTGTTAATGGATTTATTGGAGAGATTTTTGCTCATATTCATTAAGATAAAACCAAACAATTAGAAATCAATAATACTGAGCACATATTTATTAAAATCAAATTTTTAATATCAATATGCAAATTAGCCTTCCCTGCACACTGCAAACCACTATATTTTGTATATATAAATACAATTGCATGTTAATAATATGTGGATATGGTCAACAGTATTAATAATGTAAAACAATTTTATTAATAATTGAGGTTTGAATAAAAATAAAATCATGGAGAATGTGATATATAATGACTAAGGGAATTGTGACTCGATTAGTAATATAGTTTCGGTTACAGACAGAAAAACACACAATCTCCATTATAATAAGATTTTACATGAGGCTCTTTTGAGTCTTATTATAAACTATAATGCTTCTAATTTTTTTAAATTAAAAATAAAATTCATTTTATTTTTAATACTGACAGCGCATTTTTTGATAAAAAAAAATATTCCAACTTTTGACTAGCAGCGTTCTGTTTTGCGCATTCTTTCTTCTAACGGTCATTTGATCCCGTTTTATTTTTTGTTGAAGACCGATCCACATGCGGTCGATACAGATATTCCGAGGGACCTCACATCAGTGAGGGAGGGGGACGATGTTGCTTTTTAAAACCGTTGAGAGAAAGGCCCCGAAACGGTTGTATATTCTCTCTTGCTGATCCCATCCTTTTGTAAACATCTTTTGTTTTTTTCAACATATCATATATATATATATATATATATATATATATATATATATATATATATATGCTGTAGATAGAAGGAAAGTGGTCAAGAAATGAACAACTCAAAACAAGTCACAGGGTGAAACGGTTTCGTCTGTGTTCACAGATTTCATCAGTCATTGATGACGTCTGTGAACACAGACGAAACCGTTTCACCCTGTGACTTGTTTTGAGTTGTTCATTTCTTGACCACTTTCCATCTATCTACAGCATATCGTCGGATCCTAAACCCATCCACCCTTCCTTCATATATATATATATATATATATATAATTTAAATGTACTTTCTCTTTTACTAACACAATTCTAATATCATATTCCTATATAATTAAGCGTATTTCTCAAATACATGACATAGTAACACAGTTCTGAGATGGATTTAGTCTAATACGGAATTGTTTGTCTCTGGATAGTATATTTTTTTTTGCTGCGACGTTTTATCAGCACGAAATCGCCAAACTTTGTTTGAATTTCAGCTGAGGCCTGCTAAGTTTTATTCAGCGCTAATGTTGTTGATAAAAGCGTTCCGCTTCCCATGTACTCTGTCACATTAGCAGATATCTTGTTCAGAATGTTTAGTCTCTAGAATGCTACGATGACAGCAAAGAGATTAAGTAAGTGATAACTGAGCAATATCTATCTATCTATCTATCTATCTATATATATATATATATATATATATATATAAGGAAAGAGAAAGAGAGAGAGAGATTCTTAAAATCTCTGAGATACAGAAAGTTATATATATATATATATATATATATATATATATATATATATATATATATATATTGGGGAGCATTGTTAAATCAACTTGGATTTATATAGGCCCCAATTTTGGTCGAAATAAATATTTTATCTCATATAAACATTACTTAACAGTGTCCTGAAGATGGTACAATATACCGAAATGCTTAAGTATTGACACATAAAATTGTTTCCCCTGATCATAACATTCTGTGTTTGTTATATTTTAAAAATATTTTCTTCTCATATTGTCGGATTAAATTCCTCAACGTATTTCATATATATATATAATATATAATATATATATATATATATAATATATATATATATATATATATTCCACAAACATATATAGTCATCCACAAACATCGGGTTTCGACGTATTACCTCTTCGGTGTGGCTAGACATCAGCAGGCTACCCTCCAGCTGGGATGGAAACCTGATCGATTTATCATCAGTCAGACTTCATAACCACTTGGCCATCAGCAGCTACAGACTGGACGTAAGATTTTAACTGATAAATACATACATTATATATCTAAAGGTCGCCAGTTCGTATATAGATAGAGAGGGAAAAAGAGAGACAGAAAGATTGACAGAGATAAAGATAGAAAGGTATGTATATCTATCTATCTATCTATCTATCTATATATATATATATATATATATATATATATATATATATATATATAATATGAAATATATAATGATAGTGAATGAAAAAATGAGAAAAGTATTGGCATGAAAAGGTGCTCAATGGTAATAAAGCAGAGCAGATTTATAGTCAATGGTAATATTATGGTTTTACACTCATGTCTTGAAGTTTCATGGTAATCCAATCATCAGATGAGTTCAATGGTTGAGATCTTAAAAACCAGTCGTGAAATCGTTGAGATTTTAAAAACCAGTAATTTTTTAGCGTTTATATGAAGCGTTTTCACGCGATGGGAAATGTAAAGCTAAAATTTTTTTTTTTAAACTGTGGCTTGTTTAACGTTTATGTGACGTGGATCGTGTTCACGTGATGTAATGTTATGACGTTAAATTTGTATTTAAAAAACATTATAATCAAACTCTCTCTCTCTATATATATATATATATATATATATATATATATATAGAGAGAGAGAGAGAGAGAGAGAGAGAGATAGACAGACAGACAGACAGACAGACAGAGAGAGTGATAAGTTTGGAAGAGAGACCGTCGTTAAAATTACTTTTTTATGAATATTTCTAAAAAGAAACGTCTACAACCGATCAGTTAGTATTCGCTTTTTTGCCTTACTAGCAGTTTCACCGTTATTTATTGATTATAAGACGTTTACGTAGCTGTTTTTTTTTTCTTCCTTATTTGTAAGCACCGTCGGCAACCGGTGAAGCGGTAATAGTGCTTACCAGAAACATAAATATTCATTTATATAATTTATAATAAACCACATTTTTTATCCAGTCGGGAGCTAACTGTCACAGCCGGCGTTTATTCTCGTGTCAACACTTGTTAATGGGCTCGGGAGGTGGTCTTGTTTGGGGAAAAAAAATTATATTTAATTTCTCCGCCATACATAATCTACAATTCCCAGTGCCTGTGTGTGCACTTTCTACAATCCTCCATTCAATAACACTTGATTTGTTGAGTCTGTCTATATAATCCCATATACACTTGGACAGCGTCGTTCTGTTGGTACAATGTATGCGAACCGTTGTTTTATAGTTTTAACATCTGTTTTAGGGGTTGTTCGCTGGACCCTAAATTAACCTTATGACAGTTTGCACAGCGGCTTTTTAAATACGTTCTCAGTCGAAACTTTATTTTTTACGTCTAGAGTTACATTAGACGAAGGGTTATTCTTTATTTTGTTTTTTTGTTACTACCTTGTTATGTACTTTCCTTAGCAGCAGCAGCATGTAGTTACTTCTGTTATATTGCTACAATAAACGGCATTATATATATATATGTATATATATATATATATATATATATATATATATAGTAAGTAAAGTCGACGGGGCGGCCTAAAGTCGGT